>CM076580.1:183086946-183561679 GCA_034641835.2 Pinus albicaulis
AACCATTATACCTGTGTAAAAATTGAAGGAATTTTTTCTTCCTTGGCATGTTGTGGACAAAAACCTCTCTCAGTTTTCCAAAATTCATCTTTTATTTCTCTGAAACATCTTTTGAGTGAAACTTATCCCGATGTGTGAAACAAGGGATTTTGTTGAAATGAAGCGAAATGAAGGGGATAAGGGGCTTCTAAATTCTTGGGGAAATTTTTGGAAGTAGGGAGGGATGTTAGGAAGTAGGGGAAAGTGGAATATCAGAGATTGAGTGAGGGGAAGGGGTCCAAAAGGGCAAAACACAGGCCTAGCCTAGAAGATTGCCAAGTTGTGGCAAGAAACTAGGGTTTGTGCAAAAATGAGGAATTTGGGGAATCTCAGTGATGGGAAGTGTTTAATAAGGTACATTAAGGATAGGGGAAGGTGTGTGAACATCAGGATACAAGTTTTTTCGATGATTTGACCATCCAAGATAAATTACCTCCAAAACCCTAGGAGAGGGAAATGGACCTTACCTAGGCACAACTGAAGCATGAACAAGCTGTAAAATGACCCAATGGAACTTGACATGATGATGAAAACCCTTTGAATGATGGTACACTCAGCTGAATGGTGACATGAACCAACATTTGGAAAACTTTGAAAAGAGTGAAAACAAACCCTAGACCTAATGCCTAGTGACCAAATTTTGCTTGAAGACTCATTGAAATGACAAAATTTGACCTTGACACCTTAAAATCACTTTGTAAGAGCATGTTGATCACTGGAGGAAAGCTACAAAGGCTGACACTAACATTGGATCCAATGGGGATGGTAGCTCCTTGGAGGTGCCAAGAACGACAGATATTTGGGAGAGCAGACCAGTGCCTTATCCATTGGACAATGAAATCAAAAACTCAAACTGAAATGCATGACTGAAAACTGATGACTTGATGACACAAATTGACTCTCACTCAACTAAGAACTGACTCGATACTTAAACACAACCGACAAACTGGAAATATGCTCAATATGAAGCTTATTCAATACAACCTACTCTAACAGTTTCATTCATCACCTGATCAAGTGAAATGAAACAACCAATGCAACCATGTAAGCATCTTGGCTGCTATTTGATTTCTTCCCAAGTGCTTTCTGATGCGCCGAAATTGAAAGAATCGAAAGGCAACTCCCATGGAAATTTGAACTCAAGCTGACTGCTGATAAACTTGCAAAGCATGAATTGACTGGATGACTTCAAGAATACTGCAAAAGGATCTTCATAAACATAGCTACTGATTTCCATTAACACCTCACTGCTCTGGTCCAGATAATCTCCATACCTTAATCTTAAACTTTTTGTCACATCTGCGGTGCTTTTCTTTGGTGATTGCAGCAACCTGCCAAAAGGATCCTGAATTTCATGAATAACCAAACACTATTGCTGATTACAAACAGAAGAAAAGTCTCCTTTATCAATCTCCTCATATGAAAAATCTGTTGAACAACACAATAAAATTGACTTTTGAACAAGATTATTATCAACATTCTTTTCGGGCACATGGTTAGCTAACTGAAGCAGCTTTTATCTACTATGCACTCGCAAAGCAAGAGCAGTTCGAAGGCTACCTGGCGTGACTTCAGACTCCGTCTATTGCAAATGACAGTAATAAGCAAATTTCTTCCCCAGTATGGTTGCCACTATGTTAGCGCTCAAATCTACCTTAGGCTGAAATAAGGTAAAACTCAAGGCTACATCAAACCACGCTCAGCCTCGTAGCTAGCCCTACGAGGACAAGAGAGGGCTCTCTCCGGGTCTATCTCGGAAAAAGGTCTTCAAAGGGGCTGAGATGACTTATATTTGGTACTGATTTTAGGCTAGTAAAGAGATAGGAAAGTTTGATTTTGATTTTTTGGGTTTTTGTTGAAAAAATGGGAAAAACAATTTTGGGTCCGGGGATAAGGCCAGATTTTTGCAGAATTCGAGTTGGGGCGAGGTAGGCAATAGTCTTGATGCTTTTGATCGGGTATATGGATGGATCAGAACGAAAAGGAGCTGAAGAGGGCAAGGGAGAACATGGATCCTCTCCAAACAGGCGAAAACATGTAAAACTAAACAAATTCAAAGGAAGAGCACTGAAATCAATGGATTCAACCTCATTTACTCATTCATTTAGTTTCAGAAGCATAAGAAGGGAATGGAATACATTAAACATGAAATAACTTACAATAAACTGAGAGAAAACACCATCAAGAACTGAAAGCCACAAGAATCCCAACAGGTGTTGCAAAACCTCTGATCTTTCCTTAGCCAAAATATGAAAAATATGTACAATAGTGTGCCAAAGTCTTCCCAAGAGTCCAACCTCTCCAACCTCTGAAAAGGATTGAGAAATTACATCATATAGAGCATCCTAACCCCTTCCCATGCCTCTAGGGGTCGAATTCCTCCTTCTAGGAGCAGTTCCAACTAATTCTAAACAAGGAGCTAGAATCTAGGCATCCAAACAACTTGCCTCTAAAAGGAAGGAAACTGATTCTTTGACTTGATTTTCACCTTTTTAGGAGTGAATCATCTAGAATAGGTAAAAGTGAGTCCAAATTACATGCCAACCATAAAATTACATCAAGATAACTCAAAAATTACATCCACAATCAAAACTGGTCCAACTGGCCGAAATCCTGAGCTGGAAGGTGAAAAATTGACCAAAAATCTATATGCGTAGCGCGCCTGAGCCATATGCGTAGCGCGCCTTTGGACCTGTTTTTGGGGCACTTCTTGGCATCCAAATTGAGCTCATTATAGCTCGTTGGAAAGCCCTGGATGTTGGCTATCCAACCCAAGTGGAATTTCCCAATTTGGAGCTCATTTTCCCCTCCAAAACTTCATTCTCTCAGAAGTACTTCCTGCTAGTGCAAAAGGTGGCAGAAAGGTGGTTTTCATGGTGTTTTTGGGCCTTTTGATCATCCAGAACTTGATGAAATGCTTCAGCCATACTGGAGCATGCATAAATTACCATAAAAAATCCAAAAATATAAATTTTTCCTCCAGCAAGTGTCCCAATCATAAGCAAGCGCGTCGACGCGCTACTCGTATGGCTGAAAAATCTGTTTTGAGACCAAAATATTTCAAAATGAAAAAAACTTCTCCGAATTTGCTCAAATTCGGAGCGAAGACCCTCCATCATGTATCATGCTCAGCCAATGAAACCTCGGCGAAAATCCGGAGTGGATCATGTGTTTCACGTCGTTTCAGTATCCTCCTAGTGTATGCAGTTCAGTGGTGCAATCTCTGTCTTGGTCATATAATGTATCGATGTCCGCCTCCATGATGTTGCAAAATCTGTGTTGGCTTGAATGAGATGAAGAATGAGGATTTGGTGCTTTTGTTTCAAATGCCAAATGTGGGAGGAACTGTGGGAAATAGGGCCGTGTGAATAGTGGACTGTGGGAAAATGAGCTATGGGAACAACATGATTCAATTAAGTGAAGAAAATATGCTTGAGTCAAGTGAAATTAAGGATGTGAGTACATTCACTTGACTGTATGGAATTTTAGAACCTATAACTGATATGAAGGATGGAAAATGGTAACAAATGGCAAGTTTTAGGGATGGGATATAGGGAAATGAGAGAGGGACGAAGTGATATGAGTGATTTTAAAGGGAATAGGGAAAAGGGAGACATTGTATGATGATATGACAGTAGTGGGGAAAGGAAAATACAAGTGAGATATGGAATTTTTTGGCACCAAAGTCAAATTCTAAAACTTTAAATTCAAACCCTAAAGAGGCTTTTCTTTACAAGAGAGTAGGATTTATGTTCTTCAACATTCATACTCTTACAACCGATCTTAAAACAACTCCAAACACTGACCAAAGATAATAGAAAGATGATTTAAACTTACATGAGGCAAAGGAGACTGAGAGAATTTGAATTTTGAAGAGCAGTGGCAAAAATTTTGTGTTCTGGCCCAATGCGTAGCGCGCACTTTATATGCGTAGCGCGCTACATAGTGCATTTTACAGGAGGCTTTTGGAGGCCTTCCCAGTGTCCAAATTGAGCGTGTGATAGCTCGTTCGAAATCTCTTGGAGTATAATTTCCAACCCAAGTGGAATTGTTCAATTTTGAGTTCATTTACCCTGTCAGAAATCAAATCTCCCAACACTACTTCCAGCAGGTGCATCAATTCTCCTGAGGCAACGGTATTCTTGACATTTCTCCAAAACCATTATACCTGTGTAAAAAGTGAAGGAGGTTTTTCTTCCTTGGCATGTTTTGTACAAAAATTTCTTTCATTTTTCCAAAATTCATCTTTTATTTCTCTGAAACATCTTTTTAGTGAAACCTATCCCGATGTGTGGAACAAGGGATTTTGTCGAAATGAAGCGAAATGAAGGGGATAAGGGGCTTCTAAATTCTTGGGGAAATTTTTAGAAGTAGGGAGGGATTTTAGGAAGCAGGGGAAAGTGGAATCTTAGATATTGAGTGAGGGGAAGGGGTCCAAAAGGGCAAAATACAGGCCTAGCCTAGAAAATTGCCAAGTTGTGGCAAGAAACTAGCGTTTGTGCAAAAATGAGGAATTTGGGGGATCTCAGTGATGGGAAGTGTTTAATAAGGTATATTAAGGATAGGGGGAGGTGTGTGAACATCAGGATACAAGTTTTTCTAATGATTTGACCATCCAAGAGAAATTACCTCCAAAACCCTAAGAGAGGGAAATGGACCTTACCTAGGCACAACTGAAGCAATGAACAAGCTATAAAATGACCCAATGGAACTTGACATGATGATGACAACCCTCTGAATGATGGCACACTCAGCTGAATGGTGACATGGACCGACATTTGGACAAATTTGAAAAGAGTGAAAACAAACCCTAGACCTAATGCCTAGTGACCAAATTTTGCTTGAAGACTCATTGAAATGACAAAATTTGACCTTGACACTTTAAGATCACTTTGTAAGAGCATGTTTGATCACTGGAGGAAAGCTGCAAAGGCTGACTCTAACAGAGTATGTGGTTTATCCTCACCTTGGGTGGTTTTTCAACATTATAGTTAAATTTCCCAATATTAATATTGTGCATTACAATTGGAGCTTTTAAGGGTTTCTACGTATAGCTTGTTATGATTTTCAAGTTGTTTTTATAATTGGGGCCCAATTGTGGAGTCTAGGAGATGATTTTCTTATATGACTTTGTGAAGTGTGGAAGAAAAATTTCTTATACAACTTTGTGGAGTCTGGGATCTATTATAGTTTTGGTCCTGTTAGTCACATTTTCCCCCAGGGTTTTGAGGACTACTCTCTTTTCTATGATATATGCCTCATTGACAGAGAATGGACAATCACAAAAGTGCAGTGAGTAGTTCCACCTCTCATCATCATAGTTTATTTGATTGGGACTCTGTCACAACTTATTTTCTTTTAGTTCCTCAATAAATTTGGATGGAAATCCTTAAACTATAATCAAAGTAGTTTTGGGACAACCCTTACATCTCCAATTTAGAGGTTGGAGTAGGAGGCCTCAAATGAATTCCTAATCCGATAAATTTTAGAAAGAAAGCTTGCATTTTCTCCTTTATCTTGCGGTTCACAAACAAATGCATACTATATTCCATATGGTTCTCAGAGATAAGCAAGCTGATAGTTAAAAAAATGTTGCAACTCAAGAGGACATCAAACATCAATACACAATATTTTTTTCTGCCTAAATGATATTGTATCAAATATAAGCAGGGCAGAAAAATATGTGGTCTTCGAATTCAACTTGGAGGAGATTTATGACCCCCCATCCAATTACAAATGTTCTTCCTGCTAATAATTCTCCTCTTTCTCTAGTTATTATCTTGGATTAACATCACCTCTGATGTTTAAGTTCTTCAATACCTAGTGCTTCATTCTTATTTCGGTTGCTCAATCTCTTGAGATGTTATCGGTGTTTCTTATGGTGACTTTTGGTTAGGCATGAAAGTATGTTGTGATGAGTGATAATAAATACTCACCTATGGGATGTTGTGGTGAATTTAGCATAATGAAATTTTCTCAAAATGTTTTCCAATATAGTTTGATTATTCAGTATGAACTTTTTATGTGATGTAAAATACAATTTTTGTAGGGACCTTCCCTATGACCCTAATTTTTTTTAAACTATAAATAACACAATTAAGTTTGCAATATAACTATAAGAAATCAAGTATTTTCAATTTATATAATAATTTAATAATAATATCCATATCAATATCACACAATACCATAAAAACCCACCAACATTCGAAACACATAGATATTAAGCATTTACATCAGACATCCATAGTTTACATGCATTCCACATATAATATATTTTTTCACATTCTAGTAACTATATATACAACAAAATGGTAAAATAAAACATCATGAATTTAAAAGGTATTGTTCACCATGGATTTGTGATTCAATATTTGTCTCGCTTCTACTTGCACTCCCTTGCTGTTTGCATCCAATTGTGAATTTTGATGTGTTCGGGGAAAATGTTAGTGACCCACCAATTGACCTCCCACACTTCTCCTTGGGTAGTATTCTTCCCTACAAACCCCTAGGAAACAATGGGGTTGTAAAATAAAAGAAGAACGTTATTTTATAGAGGTGAGCACTCTTTGGCTCAAAGCTCCCCTCTCTGAAGAACTCCACGTCACCAAATCATTATAGCTCATAGTCACCCATAATAATATAATCACATCCATCCAAAAATAGGGTAAGAAAAATTCTCCCTCCCGTAGCCCCCCCATGTTTTATACGATACTTCATAGGTGACACTTGGAAATTCATGCATAATTAATTATTTTTATTAATTCAAAATTTTTATTATTCATTGAGCCATGCGTTATTGTCTCAACAATACTCTCATAAATTGTTTTCTTAAATTTTAGTTCATAAATTATATTTCTCCTCACCTCGACAATAATCCCTATTACTCCTCCTATGTGTCTCATGATCCCTCTTTTCTACCCCTTTGTTTTGTTTGATTCATGAAGTCAACCGGTAAGTGTCATACTTCGTCACCTAAATACCTCCTAATTTAACTCTGTTTTCCTCTTACATGGATATACTTATGTTGGCTCTTGTCACATGGAGGTTCTTTAAATTTCTCTAATTTAATTTAATAATTTTTATATTTATTCACCACCCTATTTTCTTAATGAAGTTTAAATATTTCAGGATCAACCTTTCTATTTAACTTTATATGCATCTTCCCACTTTCAACTATTAAAATATTTATGTACATTATGTACCCAATATTTTCCAACATGGGAAGGGTAAAGTTCTAAAGTGGTCCAATATTTTTATTTTTTCCTATCCTCCCTTTACTCTAAGTTTTTTTATTGATGTAAATGCCTTCATTTTAAAACCTCATTTACAATCTTATGTTAATTAGTATTATTTTCCTATCTTGATTATATTAAGTAGTTTATTCTTGATGTCAAGGGTTCCAAGTCATTTGTTCCCTTCAAGAACTTTCCATTGAATTTATAAGTGTGCCATGCTAACGAGTTTCTTCTTGATACCAAGGGTTTCGATATAGTAATGCCCTTCAAGAATTTCTCTTGAAGTTCCAAGGGGGGCACATTGGTTGCCTTTCAAGCATATAGTGAGAATCTAGTGACTAAGAGGGGAAAATTAGGTGTAATGATGGAGGTGATTGTCCTATTATATGTTTCCTGTTGTAGTAAGATTTGTTGGGAAAACTACTGAGAGGAGGGGGGGGGTGAATAATTATTTAGCGTTGAATGACAAATTTTTAGTTTTCCTTTCTCTTAAAACCATATGTTACATTACTGCATCCAACTTGTATGTCCAGAGATCTTATCATGTCTTTACTTAGATTATTGCATCATTTATTCATCAGATAAGTAGCAATCATGAATAGAAATAACTGTACAAACCATCAAACATAAGAAACACATATGAACACCAGGATTTAAGGTGGAAACCCAATTCGGGAGAAAACCACCGCCGCTGAAGTCTTTGTCTTCAATATTTTAGTACAAATAAAACATATTACAATTTCTGTGTTGGCGCAGACTTATACCAGCACGCAGGCACCCACCTGCAGAAGGCTACAACCTTCTCTCATTTACCAGCCTCTCCTGGAAGGGAGCTACAACCCCCTGATCATAACATCAACTTCTATATACAGAAGGCTTCAACCGTCTGATCCACTGCAGACCACCTTTCATCAATTTTCACACTGGTTCAAACAGTTTCAATGCAACCCTTTATTCAATTATCAACAAACATATTTGCCCAATTCTTCATAGTGCGACCACTGTAACCTATACATCAGAAGTAATCCAGACTTCAGAGAATATATGCATTCAACATCCCGTGTATCCTTCTGTGTATGTTAATCTTTAGAAACCCCAACTGTCATATGCACTTTCAATGTAGATGGCTCGCATATATATATATATATATATATATATATATATATATATATTCGTGGGGTTCTTGTATAGACCTGTAATAATAATATGTTTGCAGAGCAGACCAGATCTACAAAAACTTACCTGCATTCATATGTTTTCTTTTAGCAGACATGCGCCAGTTCTTCATGACTTCGTCCGTCGTTTAAGACCAGAGGTTCATTCAGATTTTACAGTTAAGAACAGAATTCGCCCATCCAGATATTCCTTCGAGAGCTTCATTCATTCATCCCCTTATGCATGCGCATGTTCTTCATCCTTTCATTAGTCGATCTAATCATTATATTTTCACGTGCACCATCGATTCATATATATCAGTGTTTATTCCTTCAGATATCTCCAAAGGAGATTTGTTTTACTGTCAACACTTCACACGCCGTCTCTTCTTCATAATTATCATTACTTTATATAGTTTCTGCCCTTAAAAACCATGGGACAAAACTATTTTAACCGCTAATGGTAATCCTTTTACAATATTTCCATTAGTTTGGCCCTCGGGGTTTTTATATTTTTTATATTTCTTATTAAATTATTTATCAATAAACAAATATTGCATAGTCATCATTACGTCACTACGGGGGCTCTTGCGGTACGGATGGAATTTTTTTGGCTGGAACCCCCGCACTTAATCTCCACCGTCAATTTCCGGTCAAGGCTTGATTGCTTGTTCAACTGCGGAGGCACCCCTTCTGGTTTTTTTTAAAACCTTTACACTGGCCCGTAAAATTATTTTAAAATAAAAATTCAATTCCGGGATATATATAAAAAAAAAAAACTTTCGAATAGTTTAATATTTCAACAAAACTTTGACCCCTAGCCCACATATGCGCCCCTTCGTACCAAACTAAACTTCGCGCAGGTCCATTGCCCGATCACCATTGGATCGTGAGCCTCCAAGATCGACGGATATCGCTTGGGCAACTAGCACGAGAAATAACGTGCGATGGAGTGTTGTACTTGTGTTATTTGTCATGAATCTTAATTATCATCCACGCTTCTTCATCGAGCGATCACCGTCCGATAGCTTCTTTTCAGATCGACGGCGCAAAAGAAATTTTGCTGGCCATCCTGGGTCGATTTTTAACGTGTGATGGACGATCGTTATTATGCGCTTGGTGGTTTTTGCATGGACGCGTGTCAACACCTGTATGGAATCGCTCCCAATTCAGGAAATACCGCGTATCGTCGAAAGGTGGTGCGAAAAAAACCCATGGTTTCGCTCCACACCGCCGTCACTGTTCCTCTCGGTCACGGTTCCGCCTTAGCACATGGTTCTGTCTAATAATCTGTGCCATCTCTAAAACTTTGTTTTAAGTATTCTTCCGCAGGTTATATATATATATATATATATATATATATATATATATAATGTGTTCTGTACAGAATGCATCCATGGCTCACTATACTGAGACCTTAGCAATCCGATAAAAGCACGAATCTATCCATAGATCATCACACAGAGTTGCAGGAAATATCGTACGAGAATTGAACCAATCAAAGCCCCAATTGCTCCGGGTATTAATAGAGTATCACCGAAACTCAACCATACACAGATTTTCTTTCTGCTCCATACATTAAATTTATACATGAATTAACTTTCGTAGGGATTATAATTTCTGTAAATTCAAATCAACCCTGTCTTTGGACAATTCTCCTTCAATGTACTGCCTTCTCTGGGTATACATTTTTCCTCTGTTCTTTGCTGCTGATCCTGCTAATCGTTGATCTCTGCAACTCTGCTGTTCTTCTTTGTTGCCCATGCCTTTGCCAATTCCGTTGCCACAGTTCTGCAAGTCCTTCATTAATTAGGTTTCCATCAAGGACAACACACGACATCATATGACCAAAAATCTCCCCCTTTGGTCTTGATGGCAACCATGATAGCATTTGATCATTACAGTAGATAGATACATTGATTGTAACGATTATTAAAAAACCATGATACTCTCCCCCTTTGACATCAAGGGCAAAGGTTTGACAATACCATGCTCCCCCTGAGGTCATGCCTTGTCATATGACCAATGCTCCCCCTTAGCCTGTGCAATCAGAGATGCCCACCAGCACCTCACAACCAATTTAGTTTTCTGTAATTAAGTAGATCGGATCCTCTGCATGGCAGAGATTACTCCCAGTTTCTGTCTGAGATATTTGAACGCTTCCCTGGGTAGAGGTTTGGTAAATATATCAGCAACTTGTTCTTTGGAGGAAACATACTCCAATTTTACCTTTTTCTCAAGCACTTGTTCTCGTAAGAAATGATATTTGATGGGAATGTGCTTGGTCTTGGAATGCATAACAGGATTCTTTGAGATGCTGATGGCACTTGTGTTATCACACATAATGGAGATAGGTGGTGAACATTTGATTTGAAAATCTTGTAGGGTTTGCATCATCCAAAGAAGTTGAGTGCAACATGATGCTGCAGCCACATATTCTGCTTCTGCTGTAGATAAAGCAATGGAGCTTTTCTTTTTGCTAAACCAAGATACTAACTAGGGCCCCATATAGAATGCACCACCACTAGTGCTTTTCCGATCATCAATACTTCCAGCCCAATCTGCATCAGTGTATGCATGAAGAGTAAGATCAACATTCTTTGGATACCATAGTCCAAAATCTTGAGTTCCTTGTAGATATTTGAATATTCTTTTCACAGCTTGAAGGTGAGACTCTTTTGGATTGGCTTGAAATCATCCAAAAATCCCAACTACATGCATAATTTCTGGTCTTGTCCCAGTGAGATAAAGTAGACTTCCTATCATAGATCTGTATTCTGGTTGATTCACCGTGGGAGAATGATCACTAGAACTGAGATTACATCCGGTTATCATTGGTGTACTTACAGGTTTGCAATCTTCCATGCCATACTTCTTTAGGATTTTCTTAAGGTATTTTTCTTGTGATAAGAAAATGCCATCTGTTTCTTGTTGCACTTGCAAACCAAGAAATAATGTTAGTTCCCCAAGTATAGACATTTCAAATTCTTGTTGCATATCAGAAGCAAATTTATGACTCATAGATTCTTCATTACTTCCAAAAATGATATCATCAACATATACAACCACAATTAATAGTTTGTCATTTTTAGTTTTTGTGTATAAGTTGCTATCTGCAGATCCTTTTGAGAATCCTTGTTGATGGAGATATTTGTCAAGACGATAGTACCATGCCCTTGGAGCTTGTTTGAGACCATATAGAGCTTTCTTAAGTCTACAAACAAGTTTTTCATCATTTTCCAAAATGAAACCTTCTAGTTGTTCTATATAAACTTCTTCTTCTAGATCACCATTGAGAAAAGCAGATTTAACATCCATTTGATAAACTTTGATTTGTTGGAAGCTTGAAAAAGCAAGAAACATTCTTATGGCTTCAAGTCTAGCTATAGGAGCAAAAGTTTCTTCAAAGTATATACCTTCTTGTTGAGCATACCCCTTTCAAACAAGTCTAGCTTTATTTCTTATAACATCCCCATTCTCATTTAACTTGTTTTTGAATATCCATTTGGTTCCAATGACATTTTTGTTCCGAGGTCTTGGTACTAATTCCCAAGTGTGATTCTTTTCAATTTGATCAAGCTCTTCATTCATGGCTTGAATCCAAAATTCATCTTTGTTGGCTTGACTCACACTGTGAGGTTCAACAGTAGATAGAAATGCCAGATTGCTAGAGGATCCCACAAGAGTCCTTCTTGTTTGTACACCTGATCCCTTTTCTCCCAAAATTTGAGATTTTGGATGGTTCTTTTGAACATATCTGGATGGAGCCTTTTCAGACAAATTATCTTCGGGTTCTTCACTGGGTTCACTGTTTGTATCATTACTATTTGATGTAAAAGGATATGTGTCATCATCATCTTCATCTGTTGTTTTCTTTTCTTCTTTTGGAGCTGTAGGAGACTCATCAATAACAATATCAATACATTCAACAATCTTCCGAAGTCTTTTATTGTAACATTTATATGCCCTACTCCCAGAGGAGTAACCAAGAAATATTCCTTCATCTGCTCTGGGTTCAAACTTGCCAAGTTTTTCATCATTATTCTTGATAAAGCATTTGCTCCCAAAAATTCTAAAATGCTTTAGAGTGGGAGGATTACCATACCATAGTTCATATGGAGTTTTATCACTATTTACACGAACATGTGCTTTGTTGAGAATGTTGATTGTTGTATGTGCTGCTTCTCCCCAAAATGTGTCAGGTGTTTCGGAATCATAAAGCATAGCTCTAGCCATTTTTTGAACTGTTCTGTTCATCCTCTCTGCAACGCCATTCTGTTGTGGAGTGCCTGCTATAGAAAATTGTCTTTTATGCCATGTTGTTCACAAAATTCAAGGAATTCATTGGATGTATATTCTCCTCCTCTATCGGATATGAGACACTTGATTTTTAGATCTAACTCATTCTCAACTAGTGATTTGAAGATCTGAAATTTCTCAAATGCTTCATCTTTGTGTTTAAGCAGCCCAATCCAACACATTCTAGAGAAATCATCAATGAACAAGATATAGTATTCTTCACCACGTGGTTAATTTTTCCTCATAGGCCCACATATGTCGGTATGAATGAGTTCAAGAGGCTTGCTTGATAATCCTTCCTTGGCATTAAATTGTACTTTGGTTTGCCTGCCGAATTGGCAAGATTTGCATATGATATTTTCAGGTAGAGTAATATTGGGAAGATCACGAACAGCTTTAAGTCTGCTTGATTTGTTGATTTGAGAGAAGCTCATATTCCCCAACCTTCTATGCCATAGCCAATTTTCTGAAGATTTACTCAAATAACATTGTTCTTTGCAGTTCTTCAATATATATAGGTTGTTTGGAGTTATTTTCCCTTTGATAATTTCTTTACCTATATCAAGATCACGTACCACACATTCTTTTGAACTAAAGACAACTTCAGTTCCTTGATCACACATTTGACTTACACTTAACAAGTTATGATTTAATCCATCCACATACATGACTTCATTAGCTTTCAATTTTTCTTTTAGAAACACAGACCCTTTTTCTTTAATGACCGCAGGAGTATCATTTCCAAATGTAACATTCTTTTCCTTTTCTATAGCACTATAAATAATAAGTTTGTCTTTATCACCTGTCATGTTTCTTGAGCATCTACTATCAATGTACCATAGGTTTTCTTCATCTTCTACAAATAACGTTATGCCACAATTTTCCACCTGTAATTCCTTCTTTTTCCATACTTTGGAGCTTGAAGGAACGTGTTCTTTTGGCTGAACTTTGCTCCTGCATTCTGATTCTTCATGGCCAAAGTTATTGCAATAAGCACATTCAACTTCATTTTGAAGAGGAGAAAAGTTGTTATAAGTATTCTTCTTTGTTTCAATATCAATCCTTTTCTTTCTTGCTTCTCTTTTCATGATGGTTTTATATGCAACACATTGAACAACTTTATGACCAAAATTGTGACATGAGAAACATTGTCCATTGAAGAAGAAATTTCTGCGATCATAAAATCTTCTATATGAATTTATTTTTTGATTGGTGTTTCTTTGAAAGCCATTCCTGTTAGTGTTCTTTGAATTGAGATGATCATGTTTTACCTGTAAAGATTCTTTATTTCCTTGTTGAGTGGCAGCATGTTGTAAACCAGCTGTAACTGCTTTTAGATAATTTGGTGCTGAAGCCTGGGAAGATTGTCCAATAAATCCAAGACCTGTCTTTATAAGAGGAGAACGTTGTACCTTGATAATCTCATCTAACGTTTCAGATCCTTTAGCAAATCTAAGATTCAGAGTTTTTACTTTCTCAAGTTCTTTTCTTAGGCTTACTACTTCACACTCTAATTTCTCATTGTGTTTTTCCTTTTCTTCAAGCTGATTTTTCAGAGTCTCTATGGTTATTTTACTCTCTTCTAAGCAAATTTTGAGTTTATTGTTTTCATCAAGAAAATCACTGTCTGCTAGAGCATCCACAAAAGTATCCTTTTCTTCTCTAGAATATTTTTCAAATGCCATGAGAAGTCTAAGATCTTGTTCACATTCTTCCTCACTATCAGATAACCCATCACTATCTTCATGAGTATAGTAACTCTTTTTAGTGCTAAAATGAATCTTATTCCTTCTTGCAACTTCCTTCCCATTTTTATGCATTTCTTTATAAGGACACTTAGCTGCATAATGTCCAACTCTTCCACAATCAAAACATTTGAAAGGAAGCTTACCTCTGAACCGTCCTATCCCAAGTTGAAGTTTCTTTACAAATTTTATCTCTTCTTCTTCTGAGATATATCGTGATCCTTCTGTTTTTTGTACTTCCTTCCCTTTTGTAGAAGTTCTAAAGACTGCTTCTTTGACTTCAGATGGTTCTCCTCTTCTCATTTCATATGCAGTTAGTATGCCATGAAGTTGCACCACAGTAAGATTTTGAAGATCCTGCTTTTCTTCAAGAGCAGAAACTTTTGACTCAAATTTTGTCGTTAGTGATCTTAAGACTTTCTCAACCAAAGTAGATTCAGTTATTGTTTCTCCCAGATTTCTCATACGATTTACAATATCATCAAGACGTAAAAAGAAATTGGCAATGCTCTCCTCATTATCCATTTTTAGATTTTCATATTGAATTCTGAGAGTTTGTAGTTTAGCACTTTTTACCTTTGCATCACCTTCATAACTTAGAATGATCTTGTCCCATATTTCCTTTGCTGTATTCAGCTACATGACTTTGACAAATTCTGATTCAGTTAGACTTCCCAATAGAGCATTGACCGCCTTTGCATTTGTTTCATAGTTCTTTCTTTCCGTTGGATCTGTTGGTACTGCAGCTGGATATTGATATCCTCCTTCAACAATTGCCCATACCTCTGCTCCTAGAGACTGAAGATAAGATCTCATCCTTGTTTTCCGGAAGATTAAATTGTTTTCGTTGAAGAGTGGAGGCCTGATAGATGCTATTCCATCTTGATTGCTCATCTTGCTTGATCTTCCTTCTAGCGGTTAAGCCTTTTCAGAAGGACCTCCTCTGATACCAATTGTTGGGAAAAATACTGAGAGGGGGGGGGGGGTGAATCAGTATTTTGAGCTGACTGACAAATTTTTAGTTTTCCTTTCTCTTAAAAACATATGTTACATTACTGCATCCAACTTGTATGTCCAGAGATTTTATCATGTCTTTACTTAGATCATTGCATCATTTATTCATCAGATAAGTAGCAAGCATGAATAGAAATAACTGTACAAACCATCAAACATAAGCAACACATATGAACACTAGGATTTAAGGTGGAAACCCAATTTGGGAGAAAACCACCGCTGCTGAAGTCTCTGTCTTCAATATTTTATTACAAAGAAAACATATTACAATTTATGTGCTGGCGCAGACTTCTACCAGCACGCAGGCACCCACCTGCAGAAGGCTACAACTTTCTCTCATTTACCAGCCTCTCCTGGAAGGGAGCTACAACCCCCTGATCATAACATCAGCTTCTATATATAGAAGGCTTCAACCGTCGGATCCACTGCAAAGCACCTTTCGTTAATTTTCACACTCGTTCAAACAGTTTCAATGCAACCCTTTATTCAATTATCAACAAACATATTTGCCCTAATTCTTCATAGTGCGACCATTGTACCCTATACATTAGAAGTAATCCAGACATCAAAGAATATATGCATTCAACATCCCGTGTATCCTTCTGTGTATATTAATCTTCAGAAACCCCAACTGTCATATGCACTTTCAATGTAGATGGCTCGCATATATATATATATATATATATATATATATATATATATATCTGTGTTGTTCTTGTATAGACCTGTAATAATAATACGTTTTCAGTGCAGACCAGATCTACAAAAACTTACCCAGATTCATATGTGTTCTTTTAGCAGACATGTGCCAATTCTTCATGACTTCATCCGTCGTTTAAGACCAGAGGTTCATTCAGATTTTACAGTTAAGAACAGAATTCGCCCATCTAGATATTCCTTCGAGAGCTTCATTCATTCATCACCCTTATGCATGCACATGTTCTTCATCCTTTCGTTAGTCGATCTAATCATTATATTTTCACGTGCACCATCGATTCAGATATATCAGTGTTTATTCCTTCAGATATCTCCAAAGGAGATTCTTTTTACTGTCAACACTTCACACACCATCTCTTCTTCATAATTCTCATTACTTTATATAGTTTCCGCCCTTAAAAACCATGGGAAAAAACTTATTTTAACCGCTAATGGTAATCCTTTTACAATATTTCCATTAGTTTGGCCCTCGGGGTTTTTATATTTTATATTTCTTATTAAATTATTTATTAATAAACAAATATTACATAGTCATCATTATGTCACTACGGGGGCTCTTGCGGTACGGATGAAAATTTTTGGCTGGAACCCCCGCACTTAATCTCCACCGTCGATTTCCGGTCAACGCTTGATTGCTTGTTCAACTGCGGAGGCACCCCTTCTGGTTTTTTTTTAAACCTTTACACTACCCCGTAAAATTATTTTAAAATAAAAATTCAATTCCGGGCTATATATATATATATATATATATATATATATATACATATATATATATATATATATATATATATATATATATATATATATATAATCGAATAGTTTAATATTTCAACAAAACTTTGACCCCTGGCCCACATATGTGCCCCTCCGTACCAAACTAAACTTTGTGCAAGTCCATTGCTCGATCACTGTTGGATATCGCTTGGGCAACTAGCACGAGCAATAAGGCGCGAGGGCGTGTTGTACTTGTGTTATTCGTTGTGCATATTAATTATCGTTCGCGCTTCTTCATCGAGCGATCACCCTCCGATAGCTTCTTTTCAGATCAACGGCACAAAAGAAATTTTGCTGGCCATCCTGGGTCGATCGTTAATGTGCGATGGATGATCGTTATCGTGCGCTTGGTGTTTTTTGCAGGGACGCGTGTCAACACCTGTATGGAATCGCTCCCCATTCAAGAAATACCGCGTATCGTCGAAAGGTGGTGCGAAAAAACCCACGGTTTCGCTCCACACCGCCGTCACTGTTCCTCTCGGTCACGGTTCCGCCTTAGCACATGGTTCCGTCTAATAATCTGCGCCATCTCTAAAACTTTGTTTTAAGTATTCTTCCACAGGTTATATATATCTATATATATATATATATATATATATATATATATATATCTATATATATATATATATAATGTGTTCTGTACAGAATGCGTCCATGGCTCACTGTACCGAGACCTTAGAAATCTGATAAAAGCACGAATCTATCCATAGATCATCACACAGAGTTGCAGGAAATATTGTATGAGAACTCAACCAATCAAAGCCCCAATTGCTCTGGGTATTAATAGAGTATCACCGAAACTCAACCATACATAGATTTTCTTTCTCCTCCATACATTAAATTTATACATGAATTAACTTTCACAAGGATTATAATTTCTATAAATTCAAATCAACCCTGTCTTTGGACAATTTTCCTTCAATGTATTGCTTGTCTCTGTAAATGCATTTTTACTCTGTTCTTTGCTGCTGATCCTGCTAATCGTTGATCTCTACAACTCTGATGTTCTTCTTCGTTTCCCATGCCTTTGCCAATTCCGTTGCCACAGTTCTTCAAGTCCTTCATTAATTAGGTTTCCATCAAGGACAACACATGGCATCATATGGCCAACAAGATTAATGGTATTGGGGATAAAGTAATCCTCCTTGAAGTGTGCCCCCTAGTAAAATCCTCATGAGCGGCCCAATCTAAGGTCTCCCCCCATGACATCATGATCTTCAGGGTGAAGGTATCCCAACACCTTCCAAACCAAGTCATAGTGATAATTCTAGCAGGTCAAATAAGGGATGTTGAGCCACCCCTCTGATGAAGTTCCATCAATCTGTACAACCCCATCACCCTTTTGTAAATCATTCGCTCAACCAACTAACCTGTGTTTGCAGCCACTATCATGTCATTATAATTCATAGAAAAAATTTAATATAAAATTTAAAATATTGTTGAGACAATAGTATGGATTTTAAATTGAACCAAATTTTGTTGATTCATCAAATACAAGTTCACCGGGTGGTATCCTTCCACACTTAATTATTATAAGTAATATTTGATTCATAGTATTAGTCACAAATATAATTTTTATGTTAAATCATCATCATGACATAATAATCAACATATATTTAACTGATAGAAAGAACTAGTGTAAACAGATAGATAATGAATCCATAATATGATTAGATATAGTTATAAAACATGTCCATCACCATTGTTATCATCATAACATCAAACTTGAAAATAATTACTATCGCATCCACTCATAGTATGATTCAATATTTAGATCCTCAACCTGAGGTCCTAAGAGAATAATGTATGAAGGATAATTCCATATTAGCGTCATACAACTAGAGTGGGAACTACAATTTTGAACATCTGACATGAATTTCTCCTTGGCTCGTTAATTGGTGTTAAATATATGCTCTCTACTTTTCTTTGCAAATTCTAAATCAGGTTCTATAGGTGGTTACTTTTGTTTTTCCTTCAAGAATTTTTTTTTGTAAAGGGTACTACTTTATTTCCAAATATGGGCACTGAAACATATTTTTCAGATGATCTCAGTCTCTTGGCCTTATGAATTTTCTATCCTGTTCTACTGAGGCCTCAGTAGTAATAGGTGGGAATTATGTTTTGTTGTTGTAGCTAGCTGGAACTATACCCTCACAGGTCATGGTTTTGACGCTAGCACTGGTTATATGATGTCAATTTACTACTTGATTTTTTAATGGAAATATTTTTCCTCTATTTAATAAAAAATTTAAAAACTTTAAGCACTTATAAAGGAAAAAACTAGTAAAAAATGCAAGGCATTTTTCTGCAAACCTCTATAATGAATTTTCTAAGTCCAAAGCGATTATTTCTTCTCCTTCAACATCAATTTCTATTGTAGAGAAAAATATCAAGGAGAATACTTAACCCCAAATGAGTTGAATCCCATATATTAAAATCCTCAGAGAATATTATCGTAAGAGCTCTAGTTTGGCACCACAAATTACATTCAAAAGCTTCCAAAATGTAGAAGAACTAGGTTATCTACTGATATGAGAGCTTTAAGATAGGAAACACATCAATTCAACACAATAATTGATCAATTGACCATTTTCAAAAGAACCCACTGAGAAACCTCCCAAGGCACCCTAGTTCATCCCTAGAGGCACTTCCAGACCACCAAAATTAATAGATGTTAAACCCCCAAAAAATATATAATTCCATTTTTATCATGAGAATCCATTGCCCCATGAGGATTAAATTCCCATATAAATTATCAACCAACTATAATAGGTAAATAATGAAAAATACCATGGCTAATAGAAATTTCAGTTGGTGGCTAATTACCATCGCTCTAACAAATAACAATGAAGTATGTGAGCTAAATATGTGCCCTGAAAACAATAAATAAATATGTAATCACCTTCCCTAGTTTTGAAGTGCTAACCTTTAACATATGTTGCTATTTGCAGTGCTTCCTTCCAACTATTCAGATGTTCCTTATAGAATATTCCTTCCTATAAGCTATCTGAAGTGATTCCTTTAAACTATCTGAATATATTTAGAATATCATCTCTTCTCAATGTGACAAAGTTCCCAAGTCTCAATGCCACAAAATATGAGTATAGATTTAAACTCATGAGATTCTCTCAAAATATAAGACAACTCATTTAAGCACCAACGTGATTCAACATAACATGGATAAAAAATAGAAATATGACTAAAGGCACTGCTAATGGCTCCTACAATTGCAGACCATAGAGCATCTCTCCTGTTCAATTCCTCATTGACTAGGAAGACTCGAACCCATAGGGTATGAGGGCATGGTAGATGATTCTAGAAACATTCTCTTTGTGTTGGATCCGTTTTGGTTGATAAAATAGTCCAATGAATTAACAATGCATGTATAATTTGTTAGAGTTTCAAAAACTGTTGAGGTGATATTTTATATTTATACAAATTTTCATTTAACCAATAATTATAAGTACATGCACTAACCTAAAAATAATAATCTATATTTTAATGGAAAATTATTTAATTCAATTTGTACACCATATTCAAATCCCAAAAATTCGAATCACCAATAAGAAAACAAAGAAAGGAATTTCATTATGTTCAATGTTAGACTCTTCAAATGCTATGACACCATTAATAAGTGCTTCTAAGGAAATCCCTACAAAAATTAAAAGCCACATGTCAACATGTAATGAAATGGAAACCATGTTGAATAAATTTATCAATAGAAAATAATAGATATTAAAAATTAAATGAGTTGAAATCAAACTTATTCCAATCACCCATAATTCACTAAATTTATTCCAAATCTAATATATTCAATTATTTCAACCATATTTTACTAATTAATCAATAGAATGATTCTAGAACATGACTAAGACCATAGTGAGACCATAGTGAGGAAAAGTAACACATAATTATTTTTCTAACATATTAAGAATCCAAGTGGATGTTGGTAAAACTAACTGATCCACAACAAAGCAATCACTATTTGAATTTACATCAAATTTTAAATAAAGTATTATATCTACCAGGAAAATTCCCCATTATCATTCAAAGATTTTTTATAACATGAATATAATTATGACCATCAATCCATGCCTTTCCATATCTAAAACATTTTGAAAAATAACTTTAGCCAATGTTCAATTAAGCTAGATTGTGAGTAAGTTCACCCATTACGTCCACAGAGTAACAATTTTTCTTATTCTAACCCATACATTTATGCAATTTTAAAAAGTATATAAAATGTATAAAAATATATAAAATGTACTAACAACCTTAAGGAGTAAGTTAATCATTTACTATAAAATTCATATAATTTTAGTTTGAAATTAAGAAATCATCTGCATTTCCTTCTATATTTTTTACACGAAATATTTCTTTGGATATAATACAAGAATATCTTCTATAAAATATATTTCCTTAAGTTGTGCTAAAAGGAATCACTCCTTCAAAATGGAATTTCATAAGCCTTGTTTCCACCAATGTTGCAAAAGTTGGGTGGAATATAACTTGAACAAAATAATAACCTTTTAGTTATATAGGGGAATAAAACTTGTAAATCACAAATTCCAAATAAAGGTTAAACATGAGAGTGAATTTAGGTTTAATGAAAATGAAACTACTTAGAAGAAGATGAAGACACTGTTGCAATTTTTGTTAAATAAAAAAATTTTCTATAGAGGAAGTTCACCTTACATTTATGTCCCAAAAAGCCAAAATAGTATTAAAGAAAAAAAGTATGGGGCTTTGATGGAAATTAATTTATCAAGATGTTGGTCAATATTTTAAATGATTTTTTTCGATAAAGACAACTAATCTAAGGGATGAAAGTCAAATTTTTTTATAAAATTCCTCTATATAAGGAGGAAATAATCTAAGGGATGAAAAGCACATTTCTTTATAAAATTCATTTACAAAAGGAATCATCTGACAAATGAATAGCTCCAAAGTGTGGTAAGAAGCACCCACACAATTGATGTGAATGGAATGTGGCATCCACCCATGGTGTTGTAAGTTGTATCTATCCATGGTATTCATTCACCCATGGTATTTATCAATCCATGGTATTCCTCTACCCATGGAATTTACCCATGATATTGTAAGTTGCATCCACCCATGGTATTGTAAGTGTCACCCACCCATGGTATTTTAATTGAAATCTACCCATAGTATTCATTCACCCATGAAATTTACCCATCCATAGAACTTACATGTGGTATTGTACATAAAAAAGACTATAAGTAACAAGTCACATTTTGTAAAATGATAAATTTTCTACCATAACGTAGCTTTTAAAGCTACTCGTTGTTTTAATTAAAAAAAAAAAATAAAAAAAAAATGATTTTCTTTATTGTGTTTTCTCAACTCGTTTCTTCTAGAATTTCAAATTTTCAGATCTTGGAGACCTTCCCCCAACATCTATTTCTAATTTTTATATCTTGGGGGCCTCCCCAAGATTCAAAACATATAAAAGGTATATAATACTACATACTACATTACTAATATCATTTCTCCTAAATTCACAACTATAAGCAATGCAGTTTGGTTAATATATCTTCTGACACATTATTTAAGATTATTAATTAAAAATAGCAAACCAGATTTTATGTACATAAATAACAGGTTACACAACTTTAAAAAAATCAAGAGGAGATTAAGTGTTGATCCAATACCATATATAGTGCACAACTTACAATTACAGTCTTATCCCTTCATTTTAAGACAACATAGTCATGCAATTGGAAAGTTCCTTTGAGGATATTTAGATAATACCACGTGATACCTCTCCAAATCTTAGAAACTATATATAACAAATAAAAAATAACTTTCATTGAATCTCAAGTAGTGGGAAATTTAATCAGCAATGTATAATTACTTACAAGTTCAAAAATTAGTGTTAGGATGTGTTTGTGAGTCAAAATTTAAAGATATACTAGGATAACTGTATATGTATGCATATATGCATTCACTCTTAGGCATTGAATTTAACATATTTTTTAGTCAAATTTGAAATAAAAATCAATTGTATTTGTTTTAATGTATGAGCTTATAATGGATATAAGTTCATTTGTTTGATCAAACTTAATGGTGAATTGACAAGATGGATAACGTTTTTTCCTTTCTAATGTATTTGTAAACTATTTGTATTGCAATAATGAAACATACAAATATTAATGGAAAGCATTTGGGTAAAGGATTTTCAAAAAAATAATGTGGCACCTCAATTCACTCTCTTCAATAAAACACATTCCGTCAATCATTGAAACATAAGTGAGCAAGCAATTGGAGGCTTAATATCATATTTTCTCTCTAAGGCTCAACATAAAAAAAAAATGAAGGAAAATAAAAAAGATCGGTAAGTTGGTGGATATCATGAGTATCATCTTGTTTCTTGTTTCCATTGTCTTCTCCTTCTTGAGCCCTTTAGAAAATATTAACAAGATCGATTGGTTAGATCTGAACTGCATTTTTCATCCCTTGCATAAACCAAAATGGAAGACATCGAAGAAAGATCACACTCTCCATGGAGACTTCAAATGAGGTTTAAGCATTCACAATATTTTTCTAATATCACAAAATCAATTACCAAGCTTAAACATTATAACAACTATTATATTTTGTAAAAAAAACAATACACATAGGAGCAACCCACTCTCACTCTAGAACTTGTCATGGAAGAAGGACTACCCTTCAGTAGAAATCAACGTAACTTTTGAGGTAATATAATGAGAGAGAAGTGATAGGGTGATGGCCATATCAACCTAGCGAGATTTGTCATGAACCAACACGTCCTCCCTTAGAAGACACCACAATAAAAACAACAACAAGGTTATCGATTCCTAGGAATAGAATCAATTCCTCCCATTGCAAATATAAGAAATTTTTTTGACAAGGCGGTTCATGCCAATGCCAAGAAACAAAGGATTCCATGGATAACATATAAGTATGCATCTCATTCCCATTTACTCATAAGGGACAAGTGTCAATGATAAAAATGGAAGATGATCAATTGACGCAACCTATAATGACCCATGGGTACAATACAGATTGAAGAAAATGTAGAGAAATCCTGAAAGTATATGGAAGAGCCTCGACTAGGATGTCGAGAAGAACAAATTAAAATAGAAATAATAACAACAAAGGCCACTAAACATTATATGTCCATTTTGTAGTCTATACTAGTGTACTGGTACAAACCTTTTCCAAAAATAGTGTTTATATTTATAATACACTCTTTGATTGGAAAATCAAAAAGTGCATTGGATGAAAAAATATACCCTTGCTATTGACATATGCTCCATAGTCTAAGAGGATTTTAACGCAATTTTCAAAACCATATGTTATTGTTTTTGGAAAAACCAAATATTATAGTAATTTTTTCTCATACCCCACTCAAAGAAGTGTACGCCTCCAAAAGAAATACAATGAATCTAAAATGATAAAAATAATTTTTTTGTGGTTAGTTTACATCAATTAGCATTACATAGTTTGTGAAAAAATAGTTCAATTGTATACCCTTCTATAGTCTTGTGAACAAAGCATTGATTCGCCTTAAGCACCATAGGCGCAACCTATTAAGAAAATTATAAGAGGAAGGTGTAAGAGAAACCTTCCTCTAACCATTCATCTAGCTACCTCAAAGGGAACTGTTGAATAGACATCAAATAGAAACCATCTAAAAATATACATGTGTTATCCAAAGAATATGATGAGATAGTGTTTTCTAATGAGCTAAATTCTATTACTTGTAGGTTTCAAGCTTTATTTATGAAAAATGGTACTCATAATTTTCTTCATGAAATTTAAAACTACAAAATTAAATATCCTTTTAGCAATGATATCACATCTATCCACTAAAAAGTATGTTCCTTTGTCAAGGTAAGGTACAAATAAGGTAATAATAATGTCAATTGGAAAGAAAAAATCTAGAATCAGGTTTGTAACAAATAAGCCTCCTTTCTTCTCCTTGATAAAACCAAGCTCAAATGGTGAAGCCCTCCTTTCTGCTCCTCGATAAACACAAATTCAAATGGTTAAACCCACACTCAGTATATCACGAGTAGGATCAATAATGTTTCCTAGGCCCTGCAAGTATAGAAAGTTAAATATAAATCACTTTGTACAACAATTCAACCTCTTAGAAATTGTAGCCTTTGTTCTAATAAAATTCCTATATTTTGATATATAAAATCAAAGATTGTTACTAATCACAGAACACAGAGATTTGTTCACTTATTTCGATAAAGTGTTTAATATTGATAGGATAGATCATCACTAATACTCGTCTACAATGTTATTTTTGCATTTTTATTACTATTCAAATCTACGAATATGGTATGATTATCATATACACAGAGCATACAGGTTGCTGGTCTATGCTATAGAGATGACGGTGATATGATAGCATGGGTTGGAACCATAACATCAGATGCGGTGGTGGTAAAAGAAACTTATGATCACATCATTTCTTTGTTAGCTGGGGAAAATACACTCGCGGAATTCTGGCCCTTTTGGAGAAGGCGTATTTCAACTAAGATTATGTTATTTTAATTATAAATCTTCTAGGAAATCACATAAGAAATTTTGGAACCGACGCATTTCGAACTACCAACTGTAGTTCATCATCAAAATTTCCTACGTGATTTCCCGAAATATTTATAATTAAAATGTTATGGATCACAGAAGCTTTCACTCTCAATTATGTTATTTATTTGGTTGGTTTGGCGTAGGAAAATATTAACATGGGATTCCCTTAAACGTCATGGTTTTCAGGGACCAGTTAGGTGTGTTCTATGTGGGGTGGCGGAGGAGACGGTGGACCATTTTTTTTTCACATGCTCCACTATTCAACGCATCTCACAGCTTTGTAGCATCCACATCATCGATCTGACATGGCTGCCCCAACATTTCATAGAAACATCTCGCAGATGGGATAAGGTACATGGTAAGTTTTATGATCTGCCCTTTTTCCTAATATGGGAAGTTTGGCTGATAAGGAACCAAATTATTTTTGATAATATGGTTTTTTCTATTGCACACATACATTTTGCCATCATGAGTTGGATCAACCAATGAGTGCCAAATACTGAAGTTATTGTGGATGGATCTCTACGGTACCGATCACATCCTATTGCTCTTCCTGCAATCTATTTTGATGGAGCTTGCCAGGGAGGGGTTATGGGATGTGGTGCATGGATCAAGATTTCTGGGGATCATCGCATCCTCATTTGTTGGAATGGGGGTCAAGGATGTAGTGTTCTTACTGAAATCATAGCTCTCTCGGGGGGTTTATATGCAGGAATATGTCTGGGCCTAGAGAATGTGAATATATATATGGTGACTCTCATGTTATCATTAAGGTGGTGGCTCGTAGAGCTAATCTGGGACTTCAGAGTGCACGGGGATGGCTAATGAGAACACAACAGTTATGGGACTAACTGCAAAGGCCTGCTATTACCCACATCTACAGAGAGATGAACACTAGAGCTGATGTATTATCAAAAAAAGGTGTTAATATGAATTTCTGGAACCTGGAGGTCAAACATTAAAAGAGTGGTCAATGCATATGGACTGCCTAGATTCCTATTCCTTAGTTCGTGTAGAGGCTTTTTCTCCCAAATCTTCGTGGCATCGACAGCAAGCGAGCAGGTTATTGTTTTTTGATTTTTGGTATAATCACATGTATTTGTGACATTGTGCAGGTTTATAAATGGAGTTCAACTACAAGCGAGCCAATTATTTCTTCCTCTCATCTTTAAATTGGCGAGCATATACGATATGGGAGACTTTGTTCGTAGTATGATTGATAAGGCCTATGGCTCCCACTAGGTGTTTTCATGGATGGTTTACTGGGGATATGATGCCACTATGATGTTTTTTTTTTTGTTGATTGCTATTTTCTATGTTCCTGATTTTCCTGAATATTCTGTCTAAATGTGGAAACATTGCATGTTATGATGTTCATTATTGGACATTTACAAATGTAGACTGATATGTTGATACTGATATGATGATTTCTACTATTATGTATATGCCCGTGCTTCGGATATCATCTGGCAGGCATTTGCTCTGACCTATGTACTATTTATATATAATAATATAACAGTGGTTTTTTCTTCTGAAAAAAAATGATTATCAGACATATTATAGGTATCGTACTACAACATTGAATTTATAGGTAAAGGACTTATTTATTTGAATCATGACCATTATTTCTATAGAAAAAATTAGGAGTTCATAGTGAATAATATTATTTTGCAGTAAATACCAATCTCTAGAAAACCAAGAAAACAAATTTAAAGGTCTAATCCTTAATGGAAATTCTATAAAATTACAGTCCTAGATAGATTCCATAGAAAGATATAGAGTAATAAGCATTAGCAATAATAGAGGACACATATTAGTGGAATAATTACCATTGGGTTTGACGGGAGTGATAGGGCTACAAACTCCTGACCTCACTATGGTGTAGATATTTGGAAGAACTACATGGTTGATTGATGTGATGAGATATATTCTTGTTTCCTTTCTCTAAGTAATGGGAGATTCAAGAATAGGTTCTATCTTCTTTGTTCCCCTTGTTCACTAGGAAAACATATCTAGAGAAATAAGAAGTACCCATGTAATATTAATATTGGTACTTGGACGAGAGTTCATCTTATTTCACAGGCCTTGAATCAAGCGAGTAGTTTCGTTTCCTCACCTAGGATTGCTTCTATTTAGGAACCAGAGGATAATTTTAGTGCGTAAATCTTCAGAATGTTTACCATTAATAAAACGCTACAACCTTAAGAGGTAAAAAAGAGCGAGGTAAAATCCTCAACAAGGAACTATATTTTACCTATCATTCTTAAATAAACCGAAATCTCTCTGAAAACATATGCCCTCATTTACCTAATATTAAACCCTAACCAAAATTTGTAACAATATAAAATCAAGAAGGTAGTGCAGGATGACTAGTCATAAGGGTAGACTCTAACACTACCTCTAATAGTGAGGAGCTCATTTCCAAATCCATTTGTGCCTTTTTTTTTCACATTCCATTCTTTGGGGTTGAAGCTAGGGCCATGGTGGTTGCCGCCAATAATACTTTCATGCATAGCAATGGAGAGAGATTGTAGAGGAATGGAGCTTGTGCTTGTAAAGAGTGTGTTGTTTATTTTTTTCTTAATTTAATATAGTTAAAGAGTTAGAATTTGGTTATTTATTTTTTCTTAATTTAAGACAATTAAAAAGTTAAAATATGTGTTTAAGATGAAATTCACATTTCGTCTTAAATAATTGTGTTAAATATCCCTTTTGTGCTCTAGTGTCACTAGAAGCAAAGTATTGAAAAGAGGTTAAGATAAGTCATAAGGTCTTGTGGATTTGATAGGTACTTTTAGACATTAAGCTACATGTATCTTAAATAAGTGAATTTTTCTACACTTTAATAAATGTGAGGAGTTTAAGAAGTTTTCATTATGAGGGAATCAGTTCTAATGACACTTTTCTTCTTCTATTGTGTTATCTTTGTAAAGTTTTTTTTAAGAGGTATTTTAAGCTATTTAGAAAATTGGTAATTAAGATGAACTTAATATAATATATCTTCATGTAAATTATGTAATCTGATGGTCAACATATGTTTTATACATAGAGTTATTTGATGACTTACATTGTTTTCAATACCAATGGTTTTTTATTTATGGATTCATTACAAGGAAAAGACTCTCTAGTGGAGGTTATAAAGGAGGTTTTTAGTGTTATAAAATTGGCCGAAATTGTCAAAAACAAATTTTCTACAACATCTGTTTTCGGTAATGGAGGTTTTGGTGGAGCTTCTAATAGAATTTCAACACAACTAAAAAAAGTGGGCGGCCAGAGGTTATTACGGATGTTTTTTTCATCGGTGGGTTACTCAGGTGTCAAGGCACCAATGTGTGTCATCTAGACGGTCGGCCCAGACTGGACGAAGGTACATGCACCGGGTCGTAAAGGTATAAAACCACACCAGGCGCACTATAGGTGATACAACACAGCGGGCCATTCTAATTGGTATTGGGATTTGTGTGGTTCCCATAGGTCGTATCAATGCACTGGTTCGTAGTATTATAGAAACACACCAGTGCGCAGTATCACACAAACACACCGATTGCTCAAATTTGTATTGATATTTTTGTGGTGCCCATAGGTCGTACGAACACATCGATAATTACTCTCACATAAATGCACCACTGCATAGTATCGCACAAATGCACCAGTTGTTTTAATGCTTATTACTATTTGTGTGGTGCCCATAGGTCATTGAAATGCACCGTCGAGTAGTCTCACATAAATGCACAGGTATGCAATATCGCACAAACGCACCGAGAGTTATAATTAGTATTGGTATTTTTGAAGTGCCCATAGGTCGTAGAAACACAACTATCATACAAACGCACCAGTGTACAGTAACTGACACGCACCAATTTTCATTTTGTATTTTTTAGAAACATCAACATCTAACAGTGAAATTATTGTGATTTTTTAAAATTCATTATTCATCAAAAGTTGACACATATCTTATAACAGTATTCATATGAATTAATTTTTTATTAATTCATTTTAATGTGATGTTTGGGTTAATTTGTTATATCATATCATAACTATTGTGATTTTTTTTTAATTCATTATTCATCAAAAGACGACACATATCTTATAGCAGTATTCATATCAATTAAATTTTTATTAGTTCATTTGAATGTGATGTTTGGATTAATTTGTTACATCATATCATCAGATTTGACATCTCTTCATTATAATATTTAATCATCCATAAATTTAATCATTGGTGTTACATCTCACAGTGACAATGGAGAACACAATATAATAAATTAAAACATATTTTATTATATATATATGAATAAGACAATATTTTTCATACAAAATGGGACAGTTATTGGTATCCCTTTGTCTTCCAATTGGGACACTATGTCCATTATATTACAACAACTGTCTGATTCAGAGACAAATATTTCAAAAAATACAACGCCTTTATTTGATATCCAAACATAATGATCATCATTCTTCGATTGAACTGTTGTCACTCCTCGAGCTACTTCCATGACTTGGGTTATTTTGAGGAATGTTTTGTTCATGGTGTTGATTGTTTTCTTCTTCTTCACCTTCCATCTACAAACATAAAAATAAATAGTAATGATTGTATATACATTAGTGGGAATAATGAAAATTGCAATAGTAAATAATATACATCATTGTAAATCGAAAATAAAGGACGTACCATAGCAACAATTGACTCATGAACTATACACATTCTTTCAAAACCTAATTTCATCCCACCTTTCAAGATTTCATCTGTTGGCATAGTTCCATGCTTTGTTTCTTGCAAGTTTTATACCCCATAACAAATCATATGTTTAATATAAAATATTTTTTTATTCTATTAATTATAGACGGAGCTAAGTAAAACAAGATCGATAGATTCTTACAAATTCCACAATTAATTTTTTATATGCCAACATATACTCACAACCCATATTTAACCCAATGTCAGTCAATTTGTCGAATGGTTATTCTTTGTATGTTAGCACCTGTTTGAAGACATTCAATGATGATTGTTGTAAAACAACTTAAAATATACAAAAATGAAATCTAGTTAAGTTGTTATAATGAAGTAACAATAACTCACAAACTTAGATATCAACATTTTTCTTCCTTATTGTTCTATTTTATGTGTTGAATGGGTTCCACTTTCTTTTGTTTTCTGCAAGAGAATACTTGAAAATTAATATTTAATGCTAAATTGTTTATTTATTGTACCTAATGATCGAAAAATTCAATGATTACATATTACATTTGAACCACGTTGTTGTTGAGATGGCTGCTCCTGCAATGCAATTTTGTCCATTTCTTTGACCATCTCCTTGTACACGTTTTTGGACATTCTTACTAGCATATTTTTGATATCAGTTGGTTCATCCTTCGATATTTTCATAATCTTCCTATAAATGTAACATGAAAATAAAATATTTAATTTTTTATTGATATATGAAAAGTAAATATAAAAAAAATGATATTTATAAATGATATATTTATAAATAATTCTAGAAAAAAAATTAAAGGAATATTAATTTTTCATTCCTTCTTTTTTGTTGTTGTATTTTTTTTTTTTATTAAAAGTATGACATATATCATTCACCAATTCTCTGGAAACTCTTCGTGTAGTTTAGATAAAATTTTGGTTCTTGGAATCATTGGATTGATTTTTGTATTGTAATTGGAAAGAATGTCTATACATTCATTCCACTAGGTCCCTCAAAATTTTGTAAAATTTTTTCCCCCTTTCGTTAACCTCCAGCACCACTCTAGATGAGCTAAGGAAATAATTAATTTTCATTTGCATGTTCTATTTTTTTATTTTCTTAGAACAACATTCCTTTTCTAATTTGATGGTCCCTATAGAACATTAAACATATAATGTGAATTAATATATTGTTTGAAACATGTTATCTAATAATTTTAAGTATATTATTAATGAAAATTAAAAACAAAAACTCATATTCGATCGATAGTATTTTTCCATTCACTTGATTTATCCTTTTGCAATTTTTCCATCAAGCATTTATGCTCTTCTGGTCGTAGATTAGAAATAATCTTATCGAGATTCATCATTTTTTTGCTCTGCATGATACATAGTAGACAATACATATTATTTAAACTTACATACAGTTCAAAAATAAAAAAAATTGTAAAGAATTTACAAAGAACTTGTCTTTTTTTCTTTTCTTGATGTGATATCAATATTTTTGTTACTTGATATATTGTCATACATTTCCTTATCAATATTAAGCCTATACCATATCATTCAGTAACATATTTTAAAAATAAATCATCAAATTTTTAGGGAAAAACAAAAATATCAAGAAATCTATGTGCTTTTCATGCTATACGCACTGACGTCGGTGCGTCGTGTTCTTATAAACGCATGGCCAAAACAGTATAATACATCTTACTATGATCTATGTCAACAAGGGGCACCAATGTGTTATATATTGACCACCACATTGATTAACACACAAAAAATAATAAAAAATCGTCTAGTGTCAGTGTTTGTAGCCTATGGTGTCGTGGAGGGGGCGATGCGGCCTATTCTTATAAATTCCATGTGCAAACAGGCGACCACCATATGGTGCTTTCTGTGAAAAAGGAGACCCAGTGTGTTATATGCTACATGGTGCAGCGATTAACAAAAAATAAAAATTATTTTTCCCAAAGAGTACGTGTGCGGTGCGCTATAATGAAATAGTACACTGATGCCCTATGTTACATATGGCGCATGGATTAAAAAAATTGTTTTTAATATTTTTATCAAACAGTACGTGCACGGTATGCTGTGATAAGCCAACATTCCTGATCCAGGTGGATATTGGTGCCCACATGCCTATTCCACTTGGGGCCACACCATTGTCTCTTTTAGTTTTCAGTTTCGGTACAAATTACTATTTTTTGCAGTTTTTTAGGTCCTAAACTTCCAGAGCCGTTTTGAGGCCCTAAACGACGTTTTTCGGGAAAATGTGGAGTAACAGGGGTCCATGGATGCATGTTGCTCACATTGAAATTTATATTCCTTGCACAGATCTTTGTAATGAGGTATGATGCACATCAAACGAAGATTGTATGAAAAAGTTACGTCCGTAGGATGTTGAAACACCAATTTACTGAAATGGGGCCCATAGTTTTGGGGTTTCATCTCCTAGGGTTAGGGTTTTGGATATTTAGGGTTTTCCATTGTTTCTAAATAATAAATAAGCCCTCAAGCCTCATTGTAACATAGTGTAGAGACTTGTAGCTGCCACATCTCTTCTCAGAGATAAGCTACTAGTGTCCTAGCTAGTTTATTTCCTTTCTGTCTATAAGGAAATTTTAGTTCTTTGATATTAATGAAATAATGAAGTGTTATTTCTACTGCGTCTTTGTATTTATGATTATATTTTTATTCTATTGTGTTCCACAATAAATCCAGATCAGTGGTATCAAAGCGGTCTATTTTTTCTCGATCCTTTTGTGCATGTCCCCAATGAGGTCATGGTATAAGGAGTTAGGGCTTGATATGGTTGAACCTTTCAAAGATTAGCCTTGCAAACATAGACGGTCACCCATGGGGGACGAAAAGAAAGATGAGGGAGTAGGAGATCCTATGAAAATATTTCTTGAGGAGGCCCTTGAAAAATAAAGGAACGTGATGATGGATAACTTTTCCCAGATCCTTCAACGACTGCCCATCGGCGACACATCTGCATCTGACAGCCACTCTGGAGACGTCAATCCCTTTAAGGTACAAGTAAAATTTTAAATTCCCATATTTGAGGGTCAAACAGATGCAGATGTCATGGATAGATGGTTGAATCTATTAGAAGGATATTTCTCGGCTCATGACTTTTCCGACCAGGGGAATATTATTTTTTCACTCCTCAAATCTAACCCCCATGTCAAGGACTGGTGGGAAACCTACTATGAGAAAAAGGAAGAAATGAAACCCTCTCTGTTCTTAGCCATACCAACTTGGAATTATTTCCGAGATGCCATCAAGTAATAATACTATCCCGTGGGGAGCTATGAGAAAAAGTACATATAATGGACCATGTTGTGGAAACAAAGGGATCAATATGTGCATGAGCTAACGAATCTATTCCATACCCTGTGCACAAAGTTGGGTATCAAAGATTCGGAGAAAAATTTGGTGCTAAGGTATCGCAATTGTCTGCACAGATACATTCAGGAGGAAATGGAATTCCTCGACATCTCCTTGTTTGGTACAACATATTGATATGCTGCCAAGATTGAGTAGAAATTCAAACAGAATAAGCGAGACTTTGGATCTATGGATCAAAAGCAAGGGAAAGGTGCCCCTAAACTGTAGAACAAAGGACAAAGCTAAGGCATGGTGGCCCAAGAAAACCTGCCAAAGCTGCAAGCAATTAACATCACCGCGAAGACAAAGAAGGGCATGGGAAAGTGGTGTGAGTTCCATAAGTGCTCCACTCACAACACAAGTGAGTGTTGGGCCAAGCATTTGTTGGTTTTCGAGATGAGGGCTTCTGAATCAAATGCATGCTTTGACTCTGAATCAGAACCTGACAAGGGGAATGAAAAAAGGAAACAGATTATTGTTGCAGAGCCCAATGCCACTGTAGCCACTACGAAGATCTAGAAGGAGGAACCAGAAGATCTATAGGAGGAGGAGTGTCTCTTCCAATCCTAGATGTGGGTAAAGGGTTCCTCACTACAATTCATTTTCGACAATGGGAGCCAAAAGAACCTAATTTTAGAAGATGTCATGAAGTAGTTGAGCTTTCTAACCATGGCACACTCACAACCATACACCATCTGGAGGCTTAACCAAGGATGGGATCTCCGTTTCAGCCAGCAGTGCTACCTTCCCTACAACATCAAGCCCTTCACGGATGAGTTATTATGTGACATTTATCCTCTTGATGTTTTTTATGTATTATTAGGACAACCATACTTGTGGAAGTGACATGTTGTGTATGAGTCTCAGCCTCGCCTTTTTATTGTTACTTTAGGAAATAAGTTGTACATGATACCAGAGGTACCACTGCCAGCCACAATCTCTTTGGTTACTACAAAACAATGCAGTGAGCTCATCTCTAGCACTAGGAAAAAAAAATTCCTGATGATCCACCCCCAGGTAAAGAAGAATATTGTGGCCACGACCTCCAGATAGGGATCCTCTACAAGAAAACAACAAATAGACAAGTTTTTGGAGGAGTACGGTGACATATTGACCTCACCCATAGGGGTGCGTCTGCACTGTTAGGTCAAGCACCCCATTGATATGACCCTAGGTGCACTGTTACCCAATGGACCGATCTATCGGTGATCTATTTTGGAGAACGATGAAATTGAGAGGCAGATTCAGGAGCTGCTACAGAAAGGTCACATCTAGGCGATTTCATCGCCTTGTGGGAGCATGGTTATGTTGGTACAGAACAAGGATGGGACATGGAGACTCTATATTGATAATATGATGCTGAATAAATCATTTTCTGTTATAGGTACCCGATCCCACAAGTTGATGACCTTTTGGACCAACTCAAAGGAGTGAAATATTTTAGCAAGATCGACCTGAAGTCTGGTTATCACCAGGTACCAATCGAACCCTCTGATGTGTGGAATACTACCTTCAAATCCAATGAGGGCCTTTTCGAATGGTTTCTCATGAATTTCGGGTTGATGAATGCTCCCGCAACCTTCATGAGGTTGATGGAAAACATCTTGCATCCATTCACTAACAGATTTTTAGTGGTGTACTTGGATGACATTGTGATATTCAACCAGACTTGGGAAAAGAACCTCCACCACATCTGACATGTCCTCCAAACATTGCGAAAACACAAATTTTGTGCAAATTCAGAGAAGTGCAATTTTGGCATGACCGAGGTTCAATATCTGGGATACATTATTGATGCAATGGGGGTGCATGTGGATCTAACCAAGATCATGGTCATTCGGGATTGGCCAACCCCAACCACTCTAACAGAGCTTCACATCTCTCTCGGTATTGCTAATTTCTACTGCAAGTTCGTGTTGGGATTCTCTCATATCACTTGGCCCTTGAGTCAAGTCACCAAGGGAGGAGTGAAAGAAAAATTCTTTTGGTCCGAATCTCAACAGAAGGTGATCATAGAATTGAAACATCGCCTTTATTCAGCGCCAGTGCTCACATTACCAGACTTGTATAAACCATTTGAGTTTGAGACAGATTCCTATCACTATGCTATTGGAGAAGTTCTTACTCAACAGGGGCATCTAGTGGCATATCATAGTTATAAATTGTCCAACACTGTCCGCATGTATCCCACTTATGACAAAGAAATGTATTCCATTGTGTAGGCTTGTCAACAATGGAAGCATTACATTTTGGGGAATGAAACAATCATCCACACATACCACCAACCCCTACAGTTCATACAAACACAAGGGAAGTTTCAAAACAATCACCATCATAAGCGGTCCACATATTTGCAACAGTTTCATTTGAACATCAACTACAAGAAGGGTAGCACCAATAATGCTGCAGACTACCTCAACTCACCACCGTTGGTGGTGCTAACCACCATTCTCAACTCTTGTGGGCACGAGACTTCTGATTGGCCACTTATCTACAAGAGTGATACAGAATTCGGCCACACATACAAGGCACTCTTGGGGGGTATGCAAGTTCCAAATTTTCACCTCCAAGATGCATTGTTATGTCACTTAGGATACCTTTGTGTTCCTTCAAGCGAGCATGCCAAGATGATATAGGAAGCACACTAAAGTTGATTCGCTGGGAATTTTGGGGTCAAGAAAATAGTGGTAGTACTACAGAAGTATTTCTATTGGTCGAACCTTTGACAGGATGTTGGGAAGTACATCAGATCTTGCACTGCTTTTGCCATTGCCAAACTGACCATCGATAATTAAGGCCTCTATACTTTGTTACCTACCCCTATTCAACCTTGGGAATCCATCTCCATGGATTACATGTCGGGCCTTCCTTATACTAAGCATGGAAACGATTATGTTTTCATGGTCGTCGAAATATCCTTAAACATGGCCATTATGGCAGCCTGTAAGAAGAATATCACAACAGAAGCCACTACTAAAATATTCTTTGAATGAGTGTGGGTGCAATTTTGGATCCCACATTATTTCATCTCAGAACGGGAGAGTAGGGTCCTCAACACATTTTGGTCTAGCCTCTGGTCAATGCTGGACACCAAGCTCACCAATTCCACAGCTTTCCATCCCCAAACTGATGGCCAGACAGAGGTCGTCAACAAGATGATTGTACACATTTTGTGCATCTACAGTTCAAATCATCCACGCACATGGGATGAGAGCCTCCACTATGTACAACACAGTTATAACCAGGCTCTCCACAGCTCAACTGTCCATATCCCCTTTAAGGTGGGCTTAGGATTCCAACCACTATGTCCTATTGACGTAGCCATGCCATTTGCAGCTACTCACGCCAAATCAGCTCATGTCCAATCTGAAGCTAACAGAGTGAACAAATTCATCGAGTACATTCAACACATCTGAAAATAGGTTCATGACATATTGGAAAGATCCAATGTTAAGTACAAAAAATGACATGATCAACATCGGGTGCCACACAACTTCTAGGTGGGCGACAAAGTGTGGCTACATTTGTAGAAGGAGCGCCTCACTAGACCCCACCGCAAGCTTCACGCACTCTGATATGGGTCATACACCATCACCAAGGCTGTAGGTAACAATGCCTTCGATATTAGTATTCCACCATTCCTTGGTCTACACCTAGTATTCAATGTGGGCTGCCTTCATCCCTACTTCCCACCTCTACTGGACACCTCTGACATTACAGAATAACTTACACCAACAGAGTTAAACCTAGAATGCATGGAACAAGCCACCATAGATTGTATCATGGACATCAAAATCAAGAAAACTCACCAACAGAAGATCCAACTGTATCGGGTTGTCAAAGTTGGCGAACTCCTACACCAAGGCAAGTGGTTCACCAGGGACCAAATTCAACAAAAGTTTCCTTATCTCATGGAGGAACTCAATGCAATGGGGCCCATTCCTTCCTAAGGGGGGGGGGGGGGGGAGGGCAGGAATGATCCAGGTAGATATTGGTGGCCACCCATCTATTCCACTTAGGGCCCCACCATTGTCTCTTTTATTTTTTCAGTTTCTGTACAACTTACTATTTTTAACAGGTTTTCGGGTCCTGAACTTCCAGAGTCGTTTTGAGGCCCTAAACGACGTTTTTTTTGGAAAACCGGGAGCAACATGGGTCCATGGACTGATGTTTCTCACATAAAAATTTGTATTACTCGGCTAGATATTTCTAATGAGGTATGGTGCGTGTCGAATGGATATCGTATGCCAAAGTTACGTCCCCAGGAAGTTGAAACACCAATTTACCAAAACGGGGCCCATACTTTTGGTGCTTCATATCCTAGGGTTAGGGTTTTGGATTTTTAGGGTTTTCCATAGTTTCTAAATAATAAATAGCCCCTCGAGCCTGATTTTGACATAGTTTAGAGGCTTGTAGCCACCACGTCTATTCTCATATATAAGCTACCACTACCCTAGCTAGTTTATTTCCTTTCTGTCTATAAGAAAATTTTAGTTCTTTGATATTAATGAAATGAAGTTGTATTTCCACTAAATATTTGTATTTATGGTTATATGTGTATTATTTTGCATTCCTGCATAAATCTAGATCAACACCGATGCGCCAGGTTACACAGGTTGCACCGGTGCACTAGGTTATGTAGGGCACACCGATTAAAATAATTCAGTTTTTTAAATATTCATGTAAGGGATGACATGTATTGGGATCTGACTATGCAATTTGTCTCATTGGTTAGATGCCATAGGCCTATATATGTAGCAAACCATATTAATCTAAAATGAAAAGCCCTAATTCTAAAATCACAAAAATGTGAAGAAGCAAGGGCATAAACAAAAATAATGAAGGGTTTAGGATAAAATGGATTTCCTTTGTTTTTTTTCCAAAAGATGAACAAAAAATTTAAATTTTTTACTTACTACATAAAAAATAATACAGAAAATTTAAAAAAACAATAAAATTTAATCACTAAATCGTTTGGAATTCTATGCTACAGGGTTTCAATCACCAAAGGTTTGGAATTCTGATTGTTTGAATAGTTATGTTCGAGTGTATTTCGCTACTCCAAAGTGTTATTGTGCTCTCTTGGTCCACGTATGTCTCATGCAAATCTCTGGCTAATTTTTTTTGCAAAAATAGTGAAATTATGAAAAGTGTTTAGTATTTAATGAAATGTTTTATCAAATTAGATTTTCAAAAATATTTTTCCACCCATTTTTCAGTTTACCGTTTTTTTTCACTTAAAAAAAATAAAGTTGTGCTTTTTTGTGGCTTTCCGTCGCCGCTGCGTCAATTAATAACACCGCACTGGTGCATTAGTTAATAACACAGAACTGATGTGCAGTAACTAAAATGCACCGGTGTGGTTATCTATAAATAAGCATCGATAACAATAAGTCCATTTTTGACGTACCAAAATTAATTTTAGGTGTGTGCACTAAAATTTATTGTTGATTTTTCTCAAATCCAAGGAGAAAATATCATAAATATATCGAATGGACAATTCTTTGAAATCCAACTCGTTCCATAATATTTCTTAATTCCATTGTGGATTTCTCCCTATCCAACTCGAGACGTAATATTTACTTCAGATTTCATTATATTTTCATTATCTAATTGAATTTATGTTTTTTATCCATGTCAATCAACTTAATAAAATTTATAATATATAAAAATTTGTAGGTTCATATAGATTCAGAATCGAGTTCAGATGCAAAAAATATTCAAACATGTCAAAAATGTTGGAAGCTGTTATAAGGAGTAGCATACCGCAAGGTGCATTTGGTTTATGAAAATGGACAGCCGCTTCACCCTGCCAATTTTAACAATATTGCATCTTCTAGATAAAATCCCGGGACAATGATGGTAATAATAATTGTTTGGTACATTCCCGGATGCGGGTGTTTGGTAGTGAGATAATGGCGATGGGACAGGGGCGTGGCATGGTGGATCGACACCTGCTCACCCAAGACAAGTTTCATATCGCGCCATCGATTACCAGATCTTCGCATTTATTCATCGTAGATTTCAAAGGCATGGAAAATGGGGATTTTGGTGTTCACAACATGGTATCCACTCTGAATTCTGCCTTCGCATGCTTTGGCATGTTGGAGTCTGCATTTTTCATCAATGCGGCAATTATGAGGAAGGTTTTTCGAAGTAAGAAAGGGGAGGTTAAAGAGCAGGGAGGCGTGGAGCTCTCTGTTGAATTTCAGTCACACTGCTCCCTTTGCTATGAGGTTTCGCTCATCCAATCTGTTCAGTCACACATCCACTCTGTTTTCCTTGTGTCTACTATCGATTATACAGTTCTTGCAGCCCTTTGCTTTGTGGTAGTTATGTCTGCTGTCAATTAGGAAGCTCTCTTGGGGTCTTTTTCTGATCCTTGGGCGAGGTTGACTGCCACCCCGCCCACACTCGCTTCCTCCATGCCTCGGTTGCGCCATCGGATGAGGAGCCGCAGGGGCGGCACCAAGGGTCGTCCTCCCAGTGCGTCTTCCAGCCACTCCTTTGATGCGCCTTCTCGCTCCAGTGGCTTGATAGCAGGTCATTATCCGTGAACCCGCAGTGGGAGAGAGCGCTTCATTCCTTCAGCCTCTGTACATCCGCCCACCACTGGTAGCGCGCGTTTCACTATCGACAGCGCCCTGAACCATCCAAGAATTTATGTTCTATTCTCTGTCATCTTTCAGGAGGAGGTCTATCCGGGGGAGTCCAATGCTCATCCAACTAGCCTCGCCCAAAACACTGCCCATGGGTCGAATATTCATAGGGGAGATGACAACGCACCATTACAACCCCTGAATGTTCCTGCTCACAACGTTCCTGAAGTGGTGATGGAGCCTGCGGAACAGAGGTCCTCGGTTTCTGAAGATGCTCTGGCAAGGGATTTGCAAGCGTTTGGATGGTGCCTCATTGTGGAAGTTCCTCCTGATGAATAGTCTGTTCAATGTGGTACATTCCTCTTTCTTTTTGGCCCATTCATTGGGGTTTGTTTATGTTCAGACGTTTTAGTGGATTTTGGCCAGTACTTGGTCTTTTTTGTATACACTCTGCATTTACAAGATGATTATGGTGTTGATCCCCTGCATGGGTCTTGGTATTCTTAACCAGGCTGGTCCCCCTGTCAAAGGACGATCTCTATATCTGTTTCTTCTTGTTAGTTCTACCCTCCCCACGGCAGCAATTTTTTACCTCAGTCATATTGTAATTTTACACACTTGTTAATAGATCAATCCTATTTAGAAAAAAAAAAAACAATTGTTTGGTACATTAATGTAATTATTTAAATGTCAAACAAATTAATCATGCGTTGTCAATGTTCTTACTAATTGATATCATAGATTTTGTACTAATCATGTTCAAATGTATTTTTTGAAATTATTAGGATTCTAGTGATGATGAGCAACCTACCTACCATCTTCTGTTGCAACCCCACGACAATGTAAACTCGAGAGAAGGCTGAATTAAGAGAAAAAATAAGAGAGGAATGATACCAAGAATAGTTGAATCAACCACTGATTCAATTCCCTCTACGTCCATATTCACCAATTAGGAATAACTACAACAATAGTAGTTATTCACAAGTTGGCAATGGAGGCAATCAAATAGAGGTTGGTATGGATGATTACTTAAGGGATACGAATACCATGGAGACAATGTTGTTAGATGCATTCCAAAATGATGATCAGCTAGGGGATGATGCTCATATCGCTGACACCTTTTTAGAAAGCCTTAAATTTTCTTCCACCACCCGTCTCTTTGGACCGGGCAGTCAGTCAAAGTCTACCCTGTTGGGAACAAGGATGTTACTGTACAACTTGAAAACAAAGTTTGGCATGTTGAATGCATGTTTCTCAGAAATTTTGAGGTAAGTTACTAAATTCCTCCCTTATATAAATTTGAGAAATATAATCACACAATTAACATTAGAAATGGTCGATTTTATGAACGTTAATAATTATATCAGCATTAATGTACATTTAATATTTTTCATTATCACCAACTACATGTTATTCAAAGATAAGGTTCTTTCGAGTGATAATGTATTACCCAGTAGCTGCGAAGGGCCAAAAAAGTTGTTGAAAATGTTGGGTGTTGAGTACATATCATATCATGCATGTCAGAATTATTGTATTCTATATAGATCTGAACATGCAAACAAAGAGATATGTCTGAAATGTGGACATGACAGGTATGATAAATAAAAAAAACAAGGGTAAATCATGTGGTCCTCCTTTTAAGATATTGAGGCACATGTCTATTATCCCCAGGATTCAAAGGCTCTTTTGTTTCAAAGAATTAGCTATGTTGTAGAGATGGCATGCCTCACACAGAAGTGAGTTGGGAGTTATGTGAATCCCAATTGATCCAATATCCATGAAGCATATAGAGGATACATGTCCTAAAAATTTCAAGGATGGAGTACGAAGTATACGACTCAGCATAGCCATGGATGGTGTCAAACTATATTCCCTCTACAACACCAACTATTCTATTTGGCCGGTAATATTGAACAATAACAATATCCCCCATGGTTTTCCGTGAAGAATGGACATCTTATGTTGCCTCTCATAGTCCCTCATAGAAGACAAGTGAATAATATGGATGTCTACTTACAACCACTGGTAAATGAATTGAAGGAATTATGGGATGGGATAAATGTGTATGATGTATCAAGACTCATCACAACAGAGAGGAGTTTTACATTGTATGTCATATGTTCTTACACTACACATCATTATCCAGGCTTAGAATTTTTCTTTGGTAAATTACATGTTTAATTATGAGGGGTTTCCACAGTGCATTATATTATATATCATTTTTGGATTCAACTGTGTTAAGTAAGTCATTCATCTATGACCATTTTCATTAGAGGTAGTCGTAAGTAACTAATTTATCATGATTTTTGAATAATCCACTTAGCACTCATTGCATCGGGTGGTGCTCACAGGGGTGAAGAAGTGGGATTGAAACTAGTGAAATGAATCACAAAGCATCAATAATCACTTCCGAGGCTTGCACCTGGTAACCAGGACTTCCGGGGAGGTCACCCATCCCAGAACTCCTCTAGCTCAAGCGCACTTAACTATGGAGTTTTTCCCACAATCAAGCCCACTTCGCTTGCTACCCCATTTTCAAAACCTTAGCAAGTATTGTGCCTGACGAATCATTCAAGAAGAGATCCATTTAATCTTTGTATTTTATGTATGAGGGGTTTCCACAGTGCATTATATTATATATCATTTTTTGGATTCAACTACATTAAGTAATTCATTCATCTATGACCATTTTCATGAGAGTTAGTCTTAAGTGACTAATTTCTCATGATTTTTTAATAATCCACTTAGCCCTCATTGCATCGGGTGATGCTCACAGGGGTGAAGTAGTGGGATTGAAACTAGTTAAATGAATCACAAAGCATCAATCACTTTCGGGGCTTGCATCCGGTAACCAAGACTTCCCGGGAGCTCATCCACCCCAGAACTCCTCTAGCTCAAGTGAGCTTAACTGTGGAGTTTTCCCCACAATCAATCCCACTTCGCTTGCTACCCCATTTACAAAACCTTAGCAAATATTGTGCCTCATGAATCATTCAAGAAGAGATCGCTTGACTCTTTGTATTTTAAGTATGAGGGGTTTCCACAGTGCATTATATTATATATCATTTTTGGGATTAAACTGCCTTAAGTCATTCATCTATGACCATTTTCATGAGAGGTAGTCATAAGTGACTAATTCCTCATGATTTTTGAATAATCCACTTAGCACTCATTGCATCGGGTGATGCTCATAGGAGTGAAGAAGTGGGATTGAAATTAGTGAATTGAATCACAAAGCATAAATCATCACTTCGGAGGCTTGCACCCGATAACCAGGACTTCCCGGGAGGTCACCCATCCCAGAACTCCTCTCGCTCAAGCTCTCTCAACTATGGATTTTTCTCCAAAATGAAGTCCATTTCGCTTGTGACCCCATTTGCAAAACCTTAGCAAGTATTGTGCCTCATGAATCATTCAAGAAGAGATCCCTTTACTCTTTTTATTTTTAGTATGAGGGGTTTCCATAGTGCATTATATTATATATCATTTTTGGGATTCAACCGCGTTAAGTAAGTCATTCATCTATGACCATTTTCATGAGAGGTAGTCGTAAGTGACTAATTTCTCATGACTTTGAATAATCCACTTAGTACTCATTGCATCAGGTGATGCTCACACGGGTGAAGTGAATTGCTATGAGCATCACCTGATGCAATGAGTGCTAAGTGAATTATTCAAAAATCATGAGAAATTAGTCACTTAAGACTATGTCTCATGAAATTAGTCAGTTATTTTAAATGTGACACCTAACTTATTTGTAACATTGATAATAACATCATCTCCTCCACACTTTTTAATTATTTGTCATGGTATCAGAGCTAGTGTTATCACTTAAATAAAATCATGACTGCAGGAAAATCTAACGTAACTTCAAACTGAATTGCAGTTGAAATTTGACCCTTCAACCTAGAGAGGGATCTCTCCCTAAAACTCATCTACCCAAGGTCATAGTGGTAGAAGGTTTGAAATATGTCTTATGGCTAGATAAAAGAGTTCATGTGGCTTCATACTCAAAGAGACAAGGCTTTGTTTTATTTCATGAAAGATTTTACTTTTAATTTTTTTAAGTAACCTAACTCTACCCTCGTCAGATTATGAGGAGTGTGTGAGTTATTTAAAAAAAAATGAAAAGTGTTTTCTGAAAAGGGCTTGGGTTTTTTAAAAGGAATTTCTTCATTTATTATTTAAAAAAATAGATATTCAAAGCCTTAAAAATGGGTCTATTAAGAGAAGAAGAGGGCATTGTTCAAATGGGTTGTGAGCATTAAATATTTTTTTAAACAATGGAAGAGAGAATTTGTGAAACCCTTTTCGTAAGTGTTTCCTTTGTAGAAAATTTTTAGATACATTATTTTTCAAAATTAAGCAGCAAAAAAATGATCGCAAAGATGTTTTTGTTCTAGACAACCACTATGTCTACAGGTGCATTTTCTTGTTGATTTAGAGTTAGCCAATGCTCAACAAATGGGAAAATCAAAGAGGCTAATATATTCGAAGAAAAAGAAAGAGACGTATGAAGATTTTTTGAAATAACCATAAGTGAAGTGGAAAAATCATGTGTTTTCATTGAAATGCATAAAAGACTATGTAGATGAAAACATTCTTCCCCTAATTTCATATGCCAAGGCAACCAAGGATCCCTAGGATACCCTGGAATGGAGTTTTCATGTAAAGGGGAGTGATTCATGTGAAGATCAAGAGTGTGGTGAATCCCATTGTGCTCACCCACAAGTGGATGATGATTGTGAAGGATTTGCAGAAGAAGTGGAGAAAAAGCACATAGATGCTTGTGAATCCCACTATCAACAGTTGCAAGTGGGAAGATTTGGTGGATCCAGTAATGGATCTTGTTGGTGGACATTTGGTGAATCCAACAACAGAGCTTGTTGATGACAGTGAAATTTCCAATGGAGAAGCCATTGTTATGGTTAAGCCAACAATTCAATTTTCTGATGTTAAATTTGATGAATATTTGTTGCCTAATGATGAATAGTTGCATATTATGCAACAAAAACATCATATATACATGATGTTATTTAGTGAGAAAAGCCCACTTGAGTCAGTGGAAGACAACTTGTCTATAGTAGCATATTTTAGTATATAAGTGGAAGAGACATAGAGAGAGATAAAGACAAAGATAGAAGCAGATGTAGAAAATGAATGCCATAAAGAGAAAACAGAGACAAAGGAAAAGACAAAGAAGGAAGTGCAATAGGAGAAAGCTCTCATTATAGAGCATAAGGAGCAGAACCAATGTGGTTCCCAAGATGTTTTTAAATTTACCATTGGTTTCTAATGTGTAGTTAAACATGATGATTACGAAGAAGAGTTAAATTTCATGGAAGCATGGGTTGCAACACTATGCCTTGTTAAAGTCTGCATAGAAGCTACATAAATGAACGTTGAAAACAACTTGAATGATGAACACATCAATGAATTTTTCAGGTATGAAGTCCTGAAAAAATAAAATATTATTCCCATTTGATGTTGTAGCAAATTGATGGTCAACAAACCGATGATGAAGATCATACTAGAAAAAGTCGACATGTGGGAGTAATCCACATATAAGTCGATTTTTGAAAAAAGTCCGGGAAAATGCTTAAACATTATGAAACAATGAGAAAGACATACTTTCCAGCATATGAAGAAACTTAAATTTGAAGTCTGCAACAAAAATAAAAGGTGAAAAAGAATTAAGGGGCTACACATGTCAGAAGAAGAAAAAATAAAAGTAAATCTAGTTGAAATCAATTTTTGAGACGCAGACCAACTTACATATTCATTAAATTTTTATGTGGTTATAATTAAAGGAGAGTGTTAGAGAATCTAATTCCAACCAATGTAAAAGAGAGAATGTTCTTGTCAATGTGCAGACAATTAAATAAAATTACATTGAAGACATCAACAAGAAATGACTCAATGAGACTCAATTAAATTGGACTAAGCGAAATTGAATTGAGACACATGAATGAAGATATGACACCTAACAAGAAGTTGGAATTAGATTCTTCAACATATAGATCTAACCTCATATATATATATATATATATATATATATATATATATATATATATATATATATATATATATATATATATATATATATATATATATATAATTTTTAACATGTTGTGATATAAGTTAATATATTTCTCCAAAATAAAATTTAAGTAGAAATGTAACTAAATTCACTAAATACAACTGCAATTGTCTTTTTGACAAAGCGAATTTTATATTTATTTATAGAAACTTGTAAAATTTCTAATGGTATATAAAAAAAATAAATATTAATATTAATATTTAATAATAAATTATTTAACCTGATAACAATTTACCGGCCAAATAAATGAACATCGATTTGAAACATGTCTTAATTAACAATACAATATAGCAATCTCAAAGCCACAAATTTGAAATGTTTTCCGGGGTTTTGTCATTTCGAGATTCCAATCTCTTTATTCGTCTGACATCGGCGACGATATAGAATTATTGCCCCTATGTTGGACGGTCCATATTGATTGAACCTTCGTTTATTTGTGCTCCCATTTATGACCCCCGGGAGTGTCCGTTCACCAACTCTCCCGTGTTCGGGTTATGTTTCTGGGTTCGTATCTAATTAGATTTCGATCCCGGGGCCTCCATTTATGAGCAGCGGCACGGTTTTGCTTCCCCGCTCGATTGTACAGTCGGGTCGGTGTCAAGTCGAATGACAGAGAACAGTGGATCGGTTATGTGAGGTTCGGCTTCACCACATGGTTCAAATTCCCCACACGATTGTAGAGTTGGCTCGGTGTCATGTTGTATGACAGAGAACATTGGATCGGTTTTGAGAGATATTCCGATCAACCATAGCGTAGCAGAGTTAATCCTTATTGCTGCGGCACGGTTCTGCTATTATTCCTTGATAGGCGATCTCCCACATCCTATTTCTGTCATTCTCCACCGTTTATATCTTTTCTGCTTTGGGCTCGTGTGTTTCTTTGGGCTTGCTGCATTTTAGATCTTTGGATGTATGTCCGGACTGCCACTATATCCCTCGTCGATGTACCTAGTTTCCACGATGGTTCCCGGCGCTTCTCAGCTTTCTGATTTGTCGATTTCTGCTGCAACGGGTATTTGTTTGGACCTGGTGGCCGACGTGCTCATTTTTCGTCTGGACAGCTCTTATCCTTTCGATCCCGGATCTGAATGGCAGGCCGGTCTTGGTTGGATGAAGTAAGGTGTCGGATCTTCGGATCTCCGGATCGAGTTGGGGAGCCGGATCTCCCCCAATCATGGGGATCGATCTCTTTGTTGTTTGGGTGCTATTTTGTTTTCAGATCAGATTATCCTTCATCAAGCAAGCCTGTTTTGGTATGCAGGGCTTTTGGTTTTATCCTGGGCTGGTTTTCTTCTTCAACCGAACTTGGCATTTCAACAAGCGAGTCGGATTTTCTGTTGTCAAGCGTGCATGATCTATTACAAGCGAGCCAGTTTTATTCAAGGGTTTTGGCACTACAATAGGATTTCGATCTCGTTCAAGTTTCAAGTGTGCCTGGTTGGTGTTTGCACAAGCGAGACTGCCTCTTTTCAGCCATGGAAGACGCTATGGAATTCACCTTTTTGTTTGTCCTCTTTCTTTTTCAGTTATCTTTTAGTCCTTATTGTCATGAATATGATGCTGCTGTATTTTCTCTGGACGTTTCTTTTCTATGTATGCAGGGATGATTTCGTGGGTATGTTTTATACTACCCGTTATTGTTGGCCATGAACATCGAATCACTTCTCTACAGAAGTGTATTCTGGATGTATTTGGTATATGGGGTTTTCTCGTTGTTTTAATTAACAGTTTGAGAATGTATGGTTGATCATGTATTGTCATATATTTCTTCTAATATATACAACGTTTTTTTCTTCTGAAAAAAAAAATAGTTAATATAATTTTTTATAGAAAATTCATAAAATTCCATAGATCAATATATCACGATTACAAATTTAGCTTCCGGAATTCCAATTTCCGACCATGCGTTTCACTTTTGTATTTTGGAATTTGGAATAGCATGTCGCAAAAGCCTGGTGTTTTACGCGTGTCAGAGCTCTTATGGTGGGAAAAAGCATTTCGTACAATATGTCCAGAATCGTCAAACTCTCTGTTGGTACTGTAATCCTATCGTATAATTTATGCTTCGTAGTCATAACCCACGATGTGCTAAAGTAATTCGATTCGAATGAGATGTATATAGGAGGTGGAAGTGTTTCAACTCTGCTATAGGGTTGGCTCAGTCCTCGTTGCGATATTAAAGCGACCCTCTGCGCTGAAAAGCGAGTCATCTCATCTGGCCTGCCTGGTGTTGATGACAAGTCTTGCAGGGAGATGTAAAGCGGGTTACTCAGCCAAGAATGACTTGCCTGCATAACGTGACTCTTTTTCTTTTAGCTTTTCTTTTTATTCAATTGAAGAAATCATATATCTTCTTGCTCAGTATTACATTATATGACTTGTGGAGATCAAATCTCTTTACTTAAGTATTCGATTATTTTTAAGTTAATTATTGGACTATATTTTTAAGATTTTTTAAGAGGTATAAATTTATTTAATATTAAATCATATAATTTAGAATATATAATTTATAAAGACCAAATTTCCCTACCTAACCATTAAACTACATCTTCAAAACTAGCATAAAAATACCAAGCAACTGAATGTTATGTCAAGTTCGGTTGAGTTCCTTTGATGTGGGCAAGCCATCTCTTGGCGGCGCATCCCGCTCTGCATGCATGTCTCCAGACCAAGAAACCGCAGAAAGCTGGTAGCATCAGTTCACTGTGTGCGTACAAATGTTCTAGACTTCCTAAAGTTAAGGATTCATCGTGTTCACGTTTGAAGTGAATGAAAATTTCAGTTTTTCTGTTCAGTATTGTGTTGGATTTAAATTTGGTTTTCCCTTAGATATATTCTACGTTGTAAGCAAATACTTTCAATTGTTTTGGCACACGAATTTGCAGTTGTATAGTTGACAAAATAACGATACTGGAAAAATATGCATTTTACTAAAATAATCACAACATGTGTGTACTGCATGTGTTATCATGAATCACTTTTAGTTGTTGTGGAATATTTCGACTTTAAGTGGATTGTTTTTAAAATTACCGTATTTAAAAAATGATACTTTAGTAGTCAAATTTTTATTCATGAGGAAACAAATGGGTATAAAGAATCAAAACATACTTGTTTACATTAAAACAATGATTTTTAAGCCGGTAGGGGACAGGGCTTCCATATTTTTTATTGCGATTTCAAGATTACAATACTAATGGTTGATTTAATTCTAAAAACTTAATAATTAGTATGATGACTAGCCGTGGAAACATACACAGACTTTATGTCCTATTGTTTATGGCTTACTTTATGTCCTATTGTTTATGGCTTGCTTGGTCTTTTCTTTCATGTGACCCTTCTTTTTCTTTCTGTAACCATGCGGTTTGAGTATTAAAATGGTAGTTGTGGGGTCCGTAAAATTTATATCCTAAATACTTTAATATTAGCACAATCTTATTTATCAATGTGATTGATATAAGTTTATAGATTTATATAAAATGCATCTACAATTATATTTACCAATGTCATTGGGATCGGCATATATCCACCACCCATAACATTAATAACTATTGTGTGTATTATTGTGTGTATTTGGTTAAAGATTAATGTTTGTTATTATTTATAACTAAATAAATAATAATAAACATAATATTTTGGTTATATGTTGATAGTTATATTTAAAAGTAAAATACAATTCACATGTAACATAATAAAATAAAATCTATATGAAAATTTAAAATGAAATACCATATTTATTAAAACATAAATGTAAAAATTAAGATTATTATTATATATGATGCTAAAAATAAAACTATATTGTATTATTGGATTATTATAAACTGAATTATTAGATTATTATAAACTGAATTATTAGTGATTGATGGACAATATGATTGTATAACTTATTTGTTTGGTACTTCACAAAAATTTACTGCATATAGTTTCACTGGCTAATCTTTTTCTTTATGCATACCATATTTACTAAGAGGAGTAAAAGGGTTTATGCTATGTTGAAATTGATGAATTTCCTATTGTCTATCATTATCTATTAAATTACAAAAAATGATTTGTGCATTATTCTTGTCCCCTCTTTCTAATTTCTGGGATTCGAAACACACACAAATGTTCTATAATACATGGATAATTTGGAGAGCTCTTTAGTAATTGATAACCACATTAACTTGAAAATCATAATTTATTTATAATTAAAGAATTTAAATTTTTAATATATAAATAAAAAAGGTGAAGACTCAATCATTTCATAGATAACAAGGAAACCATATTAATATTAAAAAATAATATTAAAATTTAAATTTAAAATTTATTGTTAAAACATAATATGTATTATTATAATATTACAATATTAATATAAACTGAAATATTTGTGATTGAGGTATGGTTTAAGAAAAAAAAACATGATGTTTTACCATACTCTGTAAATGAACGTCACACATAGATCATATCTTTTATCGGTAGATTCCTAATTAAAGCTTTATGAATGAGTGCTTTAAACATCAAGTCATTTTGTTCATGATTTTTTGAAGTTGACAAATTCCTTAGTATCTAAGTTTCAATTTTTTTGGTTCATCACATTAAATTTAGCAAATGGCATAGTAAATTAGTAAAATTTTCTAATAATATTTTATTTAAATATTTCATGATGCTTTCTTTTATATATATATATATAGAAAGAATAACTCACTAAATATTTTGAAGAGGCAAGAAATGATGATTAAGAAGAAATGCGACATTTAAAATATTAAAATAAACCAATTCTTTATATTAAAATACAATATATTATTTTAACAAATCTATAAATTAATATTATATAAACTATGTTAAAATTTAAAACCTAAAATATATAAAGTATATTAGAATTAAAAATTGAAAATCTAAAACAACTATTATATCTTAAAACCATTATTTTCTTCTATAAAACCATGTTAATATTCTGGAAGTTTGATAAAACTGCAATCTATGAAAGCCAATCAATAGAGGACATAATTTTCGGACATAATTTTGAAAATGTAACACACTGCAATGCAACATACACTACAACGCAATTTTTCAATGCTGCCACATTTCAATAATGTAATTTTTAACATTTATATTTTTGATTCCATATCTCTCATCTTTATACGTGGTCACAAATAATTTGTAGACTAAAATTTTAATCTTGTTTTGTAAAAAATTAATTTGATTAAGTTTTAAGCATATGATTTAGATATGAAAGAAAGTTAGTGGTGTCAATTTCATCCATTGATGTGGTTGAAAAACGAGAATATGGTGTCATCTGGAAGTTTACACCATCCGATAAAAAAAAAAAATTAATAAAATCATTAAAGTAACGAATTCCAACACAAGAGGCACCTATCAACGTAACTAGACCTTCAAAGATTTTTTATTTATGGGAAATTTTAAAGTGACACTTGTGTATTTTGGTCTTATTGGGATCTGTGTATTTTAGTGTTCATACATGTCTCTTTCGTTTGACTCTTTTAAATCCTCTCTAATATCACAGCTTCATGCTTTTCATTTGTGAGAACATTTCTAAGGGTTAGATGTTTATTTTGGTCAAATTGTGCTCCGTGTATTTTAAGATTCACACATGTCTCTTTCATTTGTATCTTTTATTTTTGTTACTTTATGGTAATAATAGTGTGACAATGGTCATGGTTGATTGATTCTTAGGTTCGACTTACTCCACTTTTAATATGGTTGTACTGTGGTAGAATATAACATTCAAATGGAGTGAACTCTATAGTTGGTGGTTCATGTGAATTTTTTTTATCTCTATCTATAATGAATCGAGACTCTTATTAAAGTTAGATATTTTGAAAGTTGCTACTTTCAACTTTAAAATAGAGACATACATTATTTTTTTTATTAATGAAATTAATTTAACTTACATATGTTTTTTTTCATGTTAAAAAGTTATACTAAATCCATTCAAAAGTACATTATGAGAACCTTTCTTTCAAAATTATTTATATCTCATTCGTATTGGACTTGTTGGCGGAAGGTTGTAACAAAAAAACATTGACAACAATGAAAGGAAACCAAGAGATCTCATGCAGATAGCCCAAACTAACCAAAATTGTCCAAGAAACAAAATTCAACTAATTAACTAGCTACATTACCGAGATCTAAAGAAACCGACCCATTGTTAGGCGAAAAAGGTGGATGAAAGGCTTCATGCGCATGTGCTTCCATATGTGCCAATATACCTTCCAATAAGTCATGCCTTTCCTGAATTCTTATTTTCCCGTGACTCAAAGAGACTAGCCTATCCATCATGTGTTAGTTGTTGTTTTAAAGCTTGTTCATGAATGGTATCATTTCGGTCGTCGTGCCTATCCAGAGCTAATTTCTCCACTAGCAGGATAACATCTCAAATATGAGCTTCCAGAGAATCAAATGGAGGGGGTAAATCAACTCTCTTAGACGAATTGGTGTTTTTTTATCCTACCACTTCATCAACACCCCTGACTTCGACATGGAGGAGAACTCTGTGGCCCTGAGGACATGTGCCTCTTTGAGTGCATCCTCAAAAATGTAGCATCCACCCCCCACCAACTTTCCCATGCAACTCTTGCCGAAATCCACACTAGAAGTGGCCACTATTGGAAACAACCCCAAGAAACTTCCCAGAGAAAACATTAGTACATAAAACACAAACAAAATCAAAAGACAAGCCACCCAATGAAAATTAATACCCTCTGACCACGAGACAGGGTGAAATGGATACCTAATCTAGGTGGTGCCAGAAAGGCTCAGAAATCAAAGATGTCTTTGCAAAATCTCAAAAATAAAAGTCCTTATATTCCCAATACTTTAGGCTGAGATGGAATTTCTCATCGCAATTTTTTCAACAACACAAACGACACCTCAATTTAAGTTCATATGTGAAAATTATGCTCAATCAATGTTTCAGTCAAATGAGAAAAAATCAAAGTCAAAGTCAGCATTCTGCCATGTGGTAGGAAATATAGATAACACATGGAAGTGAAGTCAGGAGGCCTAGTGGGACCCACAAAGTTGATGTGACATCACAGTAAAAAAACCATGGGGACCTGCAAGCAAGTGGCATAGCAACACCACTAGTTGAGACATGGAAAGTAGGTGGCAAAAGTGGCATATGATGTGGACCAATCTTGCCACATGACCCAATAACATGGTGCCACATGGCATGTCAAATTAGGCCCAAGTGTCATTTGGATGGTGCAACCTCTATTTTTGTCTTATTCTCATGGTTTTGGGAGTGGTTACAATATGGATATACGATTTCAAAATATTATATGGTTTAAAAACTATGTTAAATGAAAATTGAACTTTAAAACATTTAAAACCAAAATTTGGATTCCATGGGTTTTGAATCCAAAACCTCCCCAACAACATGTAACTTAACATGACTATGCCAACCATTGTGCCAACCACTCAATTTTTTTAATTCATCCTCACACTTTGTTATAAAATGTCATTCAAGTGGTTCAAAGGGAACTATGGAGAATGATGGTGAATACATGAGAGATGAGGGCACATGAAGGTCAATGAATCGATGAATCTCAAGAAAATTGTAGGTATATTGTTAGAACATGTTACAGAATATTCCATAGAATGTTCTTTACGGAGAATCTTGAGGAATCTTTAAGATTCCCTTCGAAGCAGAATTTTCATGGTATCTTAAATATGTCAAGTTTATACTCATTTTTATCAATTTTTCAAAAGGAATATGATGGTGAGATTCATTTACTCATCTGAAAAGTATAATTTTAGCTAGCCGTAGGAAAAAATATTTATGGAAGCTTGAGGAATCTTTAAGATTCCCTGGAGGCCCAAAAATATTAGTTTTAGAATGAGGTCGACTTTGTAATAATTTTTCTTAGTCTTTCATAAGGAACACAATGGTGGTGTTAATATTTTTCTTCTAGGCAACTGAATTCCAATCAATCAATGGGAAATAATATTTGGGGAATCTTTGAGATTCTCTAGGGTCTATATTGGATTGAGTCAGAAGGGGGTCATGTTTATACTAATTTGGGCTGGATTTTCACCACAAATTCAAAAGTGTGGTCTATTTCTCTAGCAGAGGTGTGCATTTCCAGGCCATCCACGGAAGTGCAGGTATAATATGCATCATTTTCGTGTCTTGTTTTTATTTTTTCTAAGATGATAATTGGACATTGAGACCCTTGTTTTCCACATTGTTGCAGGATCCTTGTATGCCACTTCATGTGAGAGTTTTTTATTTTTTCATGATGAAGGAGAGATTTTATGAGTGAGACTTCTTAGAGAATAACGTATCATGGAGAGAAATGCCACTATAATTAAGGAACTTCATCCTTCTATTTGACAGAAAATGCATCATGTAATCATCATCATCTTATATAATTTAATGAAGTTGCCTCCTGACTCTAAACATTAAGGCCCGAGATGTAACCCAGACTAAAAGTAAAAACTATTAGTTAATTCTAGTAGCTGAGAGAATCTGAATCAAATTTGGTATCAGAGCGTTCTTCTTGCTAATGTGAATTGCGAGTCTGAATGATAACAAAATATTTAGCGTGCAACAAGTAGGGAAATGGAGAATAAAAAATATCTCGTCGAATACCTACTCATGATGGAATGCATGGTAGATATGATGTATTCAGATTATTAGGAGAAAATGGCAAGAGGGGAACATGAGAAAGAAAGAGTATAGGAAGATGCTCTATCTACATTTTCGAGTGAATGTACCTTTTTTTCATCATCTTCTCATCATTCCAATGAGAAGATAAATCACAACCTTCAAGCAGAGAATGTTGAATTGAGAAGAATACTCAAGAAGAAAAAGAGGTGAAGCAAAAATTTCAGCTTTAGTTACGAGCCATGGAGGAGGCCTTGAAAGAGTTGAAACACAACAAAGGCTTAAGGAAACCATCATCAACTGCTTCTGAATGGACAACTGAGGTAAAAAATGTTTATCGTTATTCAGATTCATTTTCACTTGACGTTATTTCTGTTGGAAGCCTTGAGGTACCCATTTCAAAAACCTACCCGAGACTCATTTACAAGATTGGGTAGAGTAAAGGAGAGTGCTTGAAGGTAGCACAGACTTCCAATTCATCAAGGAAAGAGGAGGATTGGAACACATCATAATCCTCCCATGAAAGGGCACATTGCAGAGGAAGAGATAAGGAAATATCTCATCACAAGTATTGCACCAGAGACAACCAAGAGAAGTCTAAAAGGTCTCAATATTCTAGAGTTCAATTTGATTAAAAGCATATTGTTGATGATAAGAAAAAATATTTGCATATAAAACCATGTATTTTTTTTTGTCTTAAATAACCACATGGTTTCCAAGTGCTGGAAGGGAATGACAACAAAGAGGACGAGACGTGAAATGCCTTGTCCACATCAGGGAAGTAAGAAGTTTAAGCAGGTTTGGAGGAAGAATACCTTTTGCAATTATTGCAACTAAGGTGGGCATCAAATAGCCACATGTTGGAGGCTCCATCTGGAGCAACGTCTCAAGGAAAAAGCGCCTGTGCAAGAACCGGTTGGAAAATATGTTCAACAAGCGAATCCGCCACAGGAAGATGATAACCCATTCAATTTGATGAGTGAGAGATGGTTTTACTAGATATACTAGCTTTTCATGGCCACATTTTTTAAATCACATGTTGTGAAATGATTGTAAAAGTGATGATGTGTTTTTCATCACTTATGAATGCAACATAGTGATCCGTTTAGCCTTTTCTTAATACATGGGGTATTGGTTTCTATTATGTTTATGTTTTAAACTTGACCAAAGAGTGTGTTATAAACTCTTGGAATGTATGGGTTTGGTTGGGTCATGATAGGTCATGTAATTAAACTTGTATTTTGAAAATATGTACTATAAGTTTATAGAGAGTACAAACGGTGGATCATCACTTATGGCTCCAAAGAACAAAGGCGAAGGAGAAGGAAGTGTGGAATGTAAGGGAACTTGTTGTGTATACAAGGGAGTACAACAAATTTCATATTGTGTTTATGATTTCAGAGGACCAAAAGCTCCTCAGTGGGGAGGAATGATCTAGGTGGCTCCAGAAAGGCTCCAAAATCAAAGAGGATGTTGGAAAATCTAAAAAATAAAAGTCCTTATATTTTAAATAAGTTAGGGTAAGATCGAAGAAGGAATCAGGTGACAAATGAATAGCTCCAAAGTGTTGTACGAAACACCCACTCAATTGATCTAAATGGAATGTGGAATCCACCCATGGTATTTTACCGATGTTTTTATAGGTACCATCTACCCATGGTATCCATTCACCCATGGTATTAATCCAACCATGGTATTCATCTACTGATGGAATTTACCCATGGTATTGTAAGCTGCATCCACCCATGGTATTGTAAGTGGCATCTACTCATGGTATTCATTAATCCATGATATTTACCAATCCATGGAATTTACCCGTGGTATTGTAACTAAAGAAGACCATAAGTAACAAGTCACATTTTGTAAAAGGACAAATTTTCCACCACATTGTAGATTTTATAGTTATTCTATATTTTAATAAAAAAAAGTTTCTTTGTGGTTTTCTCTATGATGTTTTCTCAACTATTTTCTTCTTGCATTTCAATTTTTCAGATCTTGGGGCCTCCCCCACCCAAGATCTATTTCAAATTTTTAGATCTTGGGGGCCTCCCCCCAAGATTCAGATCAGTGGTATCAGATTTAGGTTACGGCTCCATGCGAATGAGGGTTTGACGCATATTTCAATTTCAAATTTTTTAAGAAATATTCAACAAAATTCATGCACATGCTACGACCTCCACAAAACAATTTCTTGGGCAAAGCAAGAAGTTTTTTTTTAATTTTTTTTGCAGGAGTTTTTTGGGTAGTGAGTTTGTAGATCAAATTTGGAAAATTTAGTGCAATATTTGCAAACAAAATATAACATATCTTGATTCCTTGCAAAAAATACCCAAATAAAAAAAAATAATAGCCAAATCAGAGTCTCGATGAGGGATATTTCGCCGATTTAAGATCAGTTGTGTTGCAAAAAAAATTATGATGACAATTCGTGGACAACGAATCTCCTATCATTTTTTAAGAATTTCTGTAGAATTTTATAAACATGATTGCATATCTGAGCTCCTCTTGAAAAAACACCAAATTTCAAAAAATAAAATGGTTGAATCAAATTTTGAATGATGGGTATATCATTGATTTAAAATGAACTTTTTTTTTTCAGAACTGTTGTGATGACAAGACAATTGTAGTGCAAATTTGAGTTTATAGAGTGTTCAGATAGGGGTTTCCATCACACGGGAAGATGTAGAATAATCACTCTATTTCTAAGAACATCGTATAGTAATGATTATGAGTTATATTGACCGAGTTATGACCATTTTAATTTATTTTTTATATTTGAAGCAACATTAAGAGTGGGTTCCCTTTAGATATGTGCACTCCCACCCCACATTAGTAGACCACTGCTTCACATTCATCAATTTCAGCATAACAACATCCAACTTGGGTTCTTTGGAGACGTTCCCTCTCACCCCAACCTATGTAGGCACCTACTACTTCATCAACAGTCGACATCATAGTTATCAATCAACCACATGAAATCCTTGTCATCGAAGTCTATTCGCTAGGTCGCACACTGTTAGTATCCTAGTTGGTCACAAGTATTACAGGGTACCTCTATCCTCAGATCTTCATTTTTCATGGTTATGGTGCATCCACAAACCCACACTTCATCGAAGCCCATTTGCTAGGCTGCACACTATCAACATCACAGTTGGTCACAAGAATTACAGGGTATCTCTATCCTCAGATATTTTTTCTTCACAGTTATGGGTTAATCACGCAATTAAAATCTTCTCTTTTGTGGCTCTTCATATTCAACACATTCTTCTCAAGAGGGAAATTCATGTAATGGGGACCATTGCTTCTTAAGGAGGGAGGAATGATGTGAATGTAATGTGGTATCCACCCATGGTATTTTACCCATGGTGTTGTAAGTGGCATCTACCCATGGTATTCATTCACCCATGGTATTTATCCACCCATGGTATTCATCTACCAATGGAATTTTCCCATGGTATCCATCCACCTATGGTATTTACCCATGGTATTGTAGGTTGCATCTACCCTTGGTATTAATTCACTAATGGTATTTACCCATCCATGGAATTTACCTGTGTTATTGTAACTAAAAATGAATATAAGTAAAAATTCAAATTTTGTAAAAGGAAAGTTTGTCCACCACAATGTAGCTTCTACAATTATTCTTTGTTTTAATTAAAAAAAAAGTTTCTTTTTCGTTTTGTTTACGATGTTTTCTCAACTCTTTTCTTCTGGCATTTCAATTTTCCAGATCTTTAGGGCCTCCCCCCCAAGATTTATTTCAATTTTTTAGACCTTGGGCACCTCCCACCAAGATTTCGATCATCAATTCTGACAAAGAAGACATCCCATCCTTGAGCACTCTCCATAGAGACTTCAAATAAGGTTTAAGAATTCACAATACTTTTCTAATATCACAATATAAAGTACCAAGCTTAAACATTATAAGAACCATTATATTTTTGAGAAACAACAATAGACATAGGAGCAACACACTCTCACTCTAGAACTTGTCATGGAAGAAGGACTACTCTTCAGTAGCAATCAATGTAACTTTTGAGGTATTCTAATGAGAGAGAAATGATAGGGTGATTTCCATAACAACTTGGAGAGCTTCGTGACGAACCAACATATCCTCCCTTAGAGTACACACAATAAAAAAAACAACCAAGTTATCGATTCCTAAGAATAGAGTTAATTTATCCCATTGCAAATATAAGAAGTATTTTTGACAAGGAGGTCCATGCAAATGCCAAGAAACAAAGGATTCTAGGGATAGCATACAAGTATGCATCTCTAAGTTAATCATTCCCATTTACTAGTAAGGGACAAGTGTCACTCAGAAAAATGGAATTTGATCAATTGACACAACCTATAATGGCCCACGGGCACACTAGGGATTGAAGATAATGTAGACAAATCATGAAATTACATGGCAAGGCCTCGAATGGGATGCCGAGAAGAACAAATGGAATAATAAATAATAACAAAATAGGTTACCAAAGAAAAATTATTTGTCCAGTTTGTAGTCTATGCTAGTGGACCAGTAGAAACATTTTCCAAAAATAGTGTTTATATTTATGATACACTATTTGATTGGAAAATAAACAAGTGCATTGGATGAAAAAATATACCCTTGTTATTGAAATATGCTCCATATTATAGCAGGAGTTTGATTCAATTTTCAAAACCATATGTTGTTGCAATATGTTGGTGGAAGAACCAAATTAAATAGTGCATTTTTCTCATACCCCACTCAAAGCCTCTTCCTCCACCTACATTCCTATTGCTGCTAATAGGACCAAGATCTATCTACCTTCTCATCGTATCAATGGAAGAATACAGTTCATGAAATATCATGCTCTCATTGGGAAGTTTATCTGCTTTTGGCCTAGATAGCCTCCTAGTAGAAGCCAAAGGGAAAAATCACGCTCCAGCTTGGCCCCAAGGGCTTTTTAAATATCATATTCACTTGTATAGAGGACAAAAATAGTGTTATGGATTGCGGTCCCTATTTCTTTAATTCGGCAGGCCTCTTTTTAAGGAACTGGATCGAGCGTTTCAACCCCAGAAATGAAGATTTAAACTGGGCACCTGTTTGGATCAGGTTGTACTCCCTCCCACAAGACTATTGGGATGAGCTATCCCTCCAAGAAATCGGTATTAACCTTGGAGATTTTATCAAAGTCATGGAGGAAACCAAGCTTGATCGATACACAACCTATGCCAAGATCTGTGTCTACATGCATCTGGCCAAAGCGCTCCCGAACTCGGTAAGTATTTTTCATGATGACTTTGAATGGGTCCAATCGATTGATTATGAATATGTGCCATTATGCTACCGCAAATTCCATGAACACAGGAATCTCTGTTGGAATTTTACCCTCAATCAACCTCAGAAATCTTCCCCAGCTTTTGACAATATTGATCCTGATGGTTTTACCAAAGTCTCCAATCTTAAAAGGCACACCAGAAAATCTGCTCCCGCCCCGAAATCCATTAAACCCTCTACCAAAAATAGCTTCGACATCCTAGACAGTCAAACAATGATGGAAGGTAACCCCTCCTCTACCCATGAAGAAACCCCACACATCATCACTCCCCTCCCCAATCCCTCTGCTCCTCTCAATTCCTCCACCTCGTCCCTGAAAAATGATGATCGATCCAGTGCACATCCCAGTAAAAAACCTCACAAAGAGAAGAAAAAGCAAAAAAAGGTCAAGAAAAAGGATACAATAGGCATACATACCTTTTGGCCGGATAAATCGTTCTTGTGAACAAGACCGATCTCCCTAGTACTAAAAGTATCTAGCAACAAACAGCCAAATAGACTAATATTTATCTAAGCATGTAAGGTTTAAAAAGGCTCTATAGAGGTGTAAAAAGACTTACCATATGTCCAGCGCTTGTTGGAAGTCTTTGTTGTCCCTCGTGCACTTCAAGGAGTTTTCCTCGTAAACCTGCAGTCACAAACAAGCAAAATATTACATAGCACCTGTATAGACATCATCATAAACCATGCTTATCATAGTGATCAAGGAATCTATGAAATAAACCATGAACAGACAACTTATTGAGAAAAATGAGTATATTTGTATTAATTTCAAAAGAAGGAAAACCTTACAACCTGAGCCTTGATGTTGCACAGGCCTTCCCGGGGTCCGAAGTAGGAGTCTCCTCTACTTTCATAAGCTCTTATCTCCTCCAACCAAGACAAGTAGAGGTATGTAATCTCTCCTCACAAAATTCTTAGTTAACTGATTCTAAATCTCAACAGCACTTAACCTCAAATCTTCTTAAGCCTGACCTCCCTTTGAGGCGACCCAATTCCTCTTTTTATAGTGGAAAAGAGGAGGCTTTCTATTCCAATTATGAAGGGATAGAATCCTCCTTCAAAGGGATAAGCTCCTCACATCAAGGGGTTAGCTCCATAAGCTAAGGGATACATGCACCTTATAAGAGCAGTTCTGCCACCGCAAGATCCATTCTAGAAGCTTCCAGATTTTACTTTAATTGAGATTTTTGGAATTTACTTGCGCCTTTTTTATCTTACAGGGGTTCGCACCTATAACAAAGAGAAAGTGCGTTCAGGTACACAAGAGAGTTGAACATTGGGTGCGGGACCACAGGCAAGATAGCGAGAAAGTGCGATACCAAAGTTTAGGAGACTTTTAGGAACATTTCTCTGATTTTCAAGGCTTGACATGAGGAACTAACATGTTAGACTTGTAGAGGGGGAAGTATGAGTAATAATGAGCTCATACACATAGTAGAATGTCAGGGTGAAAATTTTCAGTGTAACAATACCCAAGAGCATCCAACCATCACGGAGGAGGACACTCAACTACACCAAAATTAGCAAGAACAAGGAAAAACTACAAATCTGAACCAACCCACCCACATTGAAGAAGAACTGGAAAGCATCAACTTTAGGAACCTCGACATCCTTGGAATGAAAATAAACTGCAGCAATCATGAGTATCACACCATCCCTACACGGAAAATTGACAACTTAGTGGAATCTCTCTGCAGAGCACAACATCTTCCTTCCCTAGGCATTTGGGGAGGAATGTTCTCTCACAACACTTCAAATCTCCTGAGAGAATCAAGGAAAAGAGGCAGACACATAAATCTTCAGCGCCTAATCCTCGCTGGAAGCCAACTAGTTGAATCAGGATGTTATCCCAAGCTAATTAGGTTCTATAAAGTCATCCCTCATAGTTCTCAATGATGAAGATCATATCTTTGAATATTCGAGGACTCAATAGACCTTGAAAGAATTGAATGATCAAAAATAGAATCAAGCAGGACAATCCACCAATCTTCTTCATGTAGGAAACAAAATGCACTATTACCACTCTACCTTGATCATATCCAGGCTATGGCTCGAATGCAATATAGTCGCGATTGATGCCATGGGAGCATCTGGAGGTCTCGCCATTGCTTAGAATCCTCTCATCATCTCGCTTAACTACCTCCACTGCACTCACAATTTCATCCAAGCCTCTTTTCATCTGATTTGTACCAATATCCATGGTCATCTCACTAATCTCTACTTCCCTCAACCCATTGCCCAGAAAATTGATCTCTTGAACTCCATTGGAATCCTCAACTCCTAGAGAGCCTACCCCGTCTGGATTTTTGGAGGTGATTTTAACATGATCACCAATCTACTTGAAAAGAGAGGAGGTAGATCCAAATTGGATGCAGACAACCTCATATTCAAATACTTCATTCATCAAAATCAGTTGATCGACTTGCCAACCTCCAATGGTCTTCACACTTGGAACAATCTCTGAGGACGAGCTCAGAAAATTGCTTCAATATTGGATCATTTCATAATCAAGGAAGACTCAATACATTTGGAGGCAAGATCTTCTCCATAATCCTTCCAACTTCAATCTTTGACCATTAGCCCATACAATTGCAATGGTCACGCCCATGAACTACCAACAATATACCATTTCACTTTGAGAAATTCTCACATGGTTTCAAAGAAATGATCAATAACTGGTGGAGTAGTATCAACCCACTGGATGGCTCCAAAATGTAACAATTTCAACAAAAACTAAAGATCCTGAAAAATCGCTTAAAGAATTGGAACCAAACTTCTTTTGGCAACATTTTCAAAATTCAAAGGGATTTGGAGAACCAAATGGCCGATCTTCAGCATTTCATCATCAGCGAAGGGCAAACCAAGGAAAGGGTCCATCAGGAACATGGCCTTATGAGCCACTTAGAAGACAGAAGAATGCAAGAAGAAATCATCTAGAAGAAAAAATCTAGAATATGGTGGCTCAAAGAAGGGGAAAAAACACCAAGTTCTTCCACTGCTCCATAATTCAGAGAAGAACGATCAATCGAATCTTTGTCATAAAAAATGATCAAGGAGTTAACCTAGAATATCATGTTGACATTGAGCATGAACTCTTGAATTACTTCAAGGAACTCTCACTAAGCCTATAATTGAGCGGCAGCCTACTATCAGCAATATCACTCAGCACATCCCCACTCTAATTACAGAGGAACATAATCAAATGCTATTGAGACCGATCCTATTGTAGGAGGTTGATCAGGCCATGTCACAGCTCAAGGACGGAAAAGCACCTGGACAGAATGGCTTCACTTCCAATTTATTTGATTTCTTCTAGGAGAAAATCAAGCCGGAAGTCTGGGAATTGGTGGAGGAATCTTAGAACATGCATGGGATTCTCCCTACCCTTAATACCACCTTTCTCACCCTCATTGCCAAGGAGGAGGAGGTAGCCACCCCCAAAAAGTACATACTGATTGTGCTCTTCAATGTCATATACAAACTCACCTACAAAGTGATCGCCAATAGGCTCAAACCCCTTCTCGTACTACTAGTATCCGCTGGAAAAAATAGATATGTGGAGCGTCGAAAAATTTTGGACGACATCATCCTCACGCATGAGGTCACTCACTCATTCAAGGTTGAGAAAATCCCAGGTATGCTCCTCAAAATTGACCTCTCAAAATTTTTTGACAAACTCAGTTAGAATTACATCTAACAGATGTTATTGGTGTTTGGTTTCACTCCCAGCTAGGTCGGATGGATCGTGAGCCTAATCTCCTCCCCCTTTTTATCTATTATACTCAATGGCTCTCCCTGCCCCCCTTTTTCTTCCTCAAGAGGTATTCGTCAAGGATATACCTTATCCTCCTTCATTTTCATTATCATGGTGGAAGGATTAGGGAGGCTTATCTGCCATGGCATCAGTTCCAACACTCTCAAAGGAATTTTTATCCACCGCTGCCCTCCCATCTCCCACCAACAATTTGTACATGATAATATGTCATTTGGTCATCCTTTTTTCCAAGAAGCTCGCTCCTACAAATCAATTCTTGATTGTTTCTCTGATGTCGCGGGAACCACCATCAATACCGGGAAATCTCAGATCTTCTTTAATACCCCTGTCATGACCCAACGTAACATTGCCAGAATTATGGGCTTCTCCATCTCCTCCCTTCCCTCAAAATATCTTGGAGGCCCCCCTCATTGATTCAACCATCAGTCACTCCTCCTGCTAGGGACTTCTGGACAAACTTGAATATAAGCTCTCCCTTTGGATTCATCACGCCCTCAACATAGCTAGGTGTCTCATCCTGATCAAATTAGTTCTCCAATCCATGCCCTTATACTTATTATATGTTCTAGCAGTCCCCAAATGGATTCTCAAATCAATGCATAATCTACAAAGAAACATTCTTTGGGGAAGCCAAAAAGACAACAAAAAATGGGCTCTTGTCAAGTGGACAGAGGTCTACATCCCCAAAATCTTTGAATGTATTGGGCTTAGAGATCCATGGAAATGGGTCTCCAATCCAGCTGTTCCCCAGGCTCAATTATGGGCTTTCAAGGATGTAGGTAATTGGCCTCCCGAGGACCTGATTTGTTTCAACTCTAAACAGACTTGTTTCCTTATTTCGAAGGTAGATAAGAAGCACATATCCATAATCCAGGAGAATAGCTTTTTAGAATTCCAATCTAGCTCGCTTGCTCGGCTGTGGGAGGACTCGTGGCAACAGATGCCCAAACTTACTACTCCAATTCAAACTCCGCAATGGCATTCAGTCCTTAGTGAAAGGAAGAACACACAAATCAATAATTTTTTGATCCCCCCTAACTACTCTAGCTACCGAAAATGGCTCCCTTCTAAGCGATGACAGGATAATAAGAACCAAGAACCTTTTGAGGATATCAATAAGGAGCTTCACAAAAGAAAAAATCGATACATGGATGGAGAGGAAATTTTAATATGGGGTTGCTCCTCTCAAGGCATCATCACCAGCAAAGAAGTTTATCGCCTACTCTTCCATAATCATCAAGACCTCCAAGATGCCATCTGGGCTCAGATATAGAATCCAAGAATATGACCAAAAATTTCCACCTTCTTATGGCTGCTTAGCAAACGTCGTATTATAACTTGGGACAATATTCTCAAAAAAGGCTTCAGTGGTCCTTCTCGATGTCCAAACTGCCAAAATTCAAAGGAATCTATAGAGCATCTCCTTGATTCCTATCCTTTAGCAATCTCTTTTTGGGACAACATAGATTTTCTTTATAGAAGAACTGATAGGAAAAAATGGGATATCCTCAACACTATCTACCACTAGCAGGCCACCCCTTTCAACAACAATCTCCTCAACTCCCTTTGGACTATCCTCATGAGGCTCCTCCTTTGGACGATTTGGAAAGAGTGCAATAGGCGCATCTTCATGGATCAAGCTACCCCTCCAGAGATCCTATGGACCAATATATGTAGTAATCTCAAGTAATATCTAACTCTGTATCACTGGAATGACATTGATTTCCCCTCTCAACCCCCTAAAAGCATCATTTGGGCCAATTGGAACCTCTCCATCCCCTCCCATTCATACAATGATACCCCTTCAAACCACTCTTCCAACTCGCCCTACTCATGCAGCCATCCACCACAAAGCTTCTTCAAACTTAACTTTTACGGAGCCTCAAAAGGCAATCCCAGGGATGCAGGCTATGGAGGCATAATCAAACACTATAAAGGAGAGCCCCTCCTGATCTATCTTGGCTCTATAGGATGGGACACCAAAAACTCTGCTGAATTAGAAGGTCTCCTGCAATATCTCTTTCTGGCTCAAGACAACAATTTCTTTGAACTTGAAGTTGAGGGAGTTTCCCAATTCATCATCAACATTGCTCATCATCTCCTCCTTGGCTCCTCTACCTCCAAACTCTCCAAGAGTTGGAGACTCGCTGCTCGTTTTGAAATCCTTGAGAAATGGTTGAATCGTCACAATGATATCTCCTTCAAACATATTCGACGATCAGCCAATGTAGTTACGGATCTTCTGGTCAATAAGGGTGTTTTTTATAGCACTCCTCTCCTCTTTGGGAGGCTCCACTATTTTTAAGATGAAGCACTTCGCACAGAATGCACCCAATTGGTGCTCAAATATGTTCAGCCCCTAGATGTAGGTGTTAATGCTTGATTTGGCCTATTTCCAGCTAACCACACCGACAATGGGAAGTCGTCCTCCTCCCGAGGAGGAAAATGGCCACGTCAAGCTTATTAAATATTGGGGCGTGGGTAGTTCTTACTCCACCACCCTCGATATCAATGTTGCGTCCTCTTTGCAACAAGTTCTCATTTACGTCGTCCCTCCCACATTCATTCCGCCTATTGTTCCATTACGTCTCGTGCAACCATATATGGACCATAAGGTTGTGCTTCCGAATTTCTGTTGTGGCCTCTCTGTCGTTCTCAAACTTGGTTCTATCTTTCCTGGTGCCTTCGCTCTTGCCAAGCCCTTGCATCATTCCTCTTCTCATTCCATTCCTTGGCACGACGTCATGCCTCCTCCTTCGTCTCATTCGCAACCCTACACCTTGGCTTAAACCATGCCCCGTCATCATCGCATGCTCTATCGTAGAGGTAGTTGACACGGGTTCCAATCTCGTCCTCCCATTCATGCCATGACCCATAGAATAGTGGATTTTTCTATAAATTGGGTTCAGCCTGAGGTCCTGGACCTCCATTGCCTCTCCATTCACCTATATTTGGACAATCCTGATACCTCTGTTGAGCCCTCTGGCTCTGTCTCTCGCTCCAGGAAACATATGCAGAAATCCACCATCTCCCTCGCCTCCCCCAATCCCCCTTGCAAAATGGTGGTTTTGTCAGTTCAGTTAGCCGAGGATGGCTCGAATAGTGATGGAAGGTTCAACTCTAATGCATAAGGCACAAAGGCTGGGACATGTGTCGGCTCAACCTCCTATCCATCATTGGACACCCAGTTGTCCAAGATTTAGGATGATGACTATGAGTACAGGTGCCAAATTTAGGAAGAGCCGCTTCAACCACCAATCCAAGATGAAAAGAAATTGACAGATTAACTTCTAGGTTCCCACTTGTCTCTTCTATGTGTTTTGGTCTAGTTTCTCTAGTTATGGTTTAGTTCTTTTGCCTCTTTTTAAACACTAGTCTAGATATGGTATGGTTAAAGCTAGTTTCCCTACATGGGCATCATTTTCTGAGTTTGATGGAAATATTTCATCGGTTGGTTTCCCCTCTTGGGGCAGCCCCTATTTTGCAATTTTGAACTCGGTATTTCCCGCTGGAATTGGCTAACACAACAATTCGAAAGGATGAAGAATGTAATGTTGTAACTTGTATTTTATAATAGAAGTAGCCATATTTAGAAAAAAAAATGTCCAACAGGATCAAGAATGTTTCCTAGGCCTTGCAAGTATAGAGAGTTAAATATAAATCACATTGCGCAACAATTCAACCTCTAAGAAATTGTAAGCCTTTCTTCTAACAAAATTCCTAGATTTTGATCTATAAAATCAAATATTGTTACTAGTCACAGAACACATAGATTTTTTCACTTATTTCTATACATTGTTTAATATTGATCGAAGTAGATCATGACTAATACTTGTTTATGATTTTATTTTTGCATTTTTATTATTATTCAAATCTACGAATATGGCATGATTATCACACAGATTATAAGTAACGTATTACAATTTTGAATTTACACGTAAAGGACTTATTTATTTGAGTCATGACCATAATTGCTATAGAAAAAATTAAGAGTTTATAATAAATAAGATTATTTTTTGGTAATACCATTCTCCAGGAAATGAAGGAAACAAATTTGAAGGTCTAATCATTAATGTTCATTCTATAAAATTACAGCCCTAGATCAATTCCATAAAATATCTAGAGTAACAAGAATTATCAATAATAGAGGATAAATATTAGTGGAAGAATTACCATTGGGTTTGACATTGGCATACATATGTCGATCGTCAAGAATGTCTAGCCTTGAGTGATAGGGCTACGAACACTTTACCTCACTAGGGTGTAGAGATTTGGATGAACTAAATGGTTGATTGCTATGATGAGATATATTTGTGTTTCCTTTCTCTAACTAATGGGAGATTCGATATTAGGTTCTATCTTCTTTGTTCCCCTTGTTTTCTAGGAAAACATATCTAGAGAAACATGAAGTACCCATGTAATATTAATATTCTTAATTAGACCATAGCTCATCTTACTTCACAAGCCTCGAATCAATCCAATAACTGCATTTCCTCAACTAGGATTGCTTGTATTTAGGAACCAAAGGAGAATTTTAGTGCACAAATATTCAAGATGTTTACCATTAATAAAACCTTAGAACCCTAAGAGGTAAACATGAGCGAGGTAAAATCCTGAACAAGGAACTATATTCTACCTCTTAGTGTTACATCAACCCAAATCTCTATGAAACAATATGCCCTCGTTTACCTAATATTAAACCCTAACCGTAACAATCTCAAACCATGAAGGTAGTGAAAAATGACCAATCATAAGGGTGGACTCTAACATTACATCTATTAGTTAGGGGCTCATTTCGAAATCCATTTGTGTCTTTTGTTTCTCATTCCATTCCTTAGGTTTGAAGCTAGCGCCATGGTGGTTGTCATCAATAATAGTTTCTTGCATAGGAATGGAGATATATTGTGGAGGAATGGAGCATGTGCATGTAAAGAGTTGGTGATTTTTTATTTTTTTTTAATTTAATACAATTAAAGAGTTAGAGTTTGGTTATTTATTTTTTCTTAATTTAAGACAAATAAAAAATTAAAATATGTATTTAAGATTTAATAACATTTTGTCTTAAATATTCCTTTTGTGTAGTAGTGTGAGTAGAAGTAAAAGTATTGAAAAGTGGTTAAGATAAGTCACGACTCATAATGTCTTGTGGCTTTGATATATCCTTTTACACATTGAGTTATAGTCACAATATCTAACTATCCTTTCGTGTGACAGTCACAACACCATCGATCTTGAAAAATAACCACTTCACCGTTAGTGAAGCAAACAAATTAAGCTACAAGTATCTTAAAGAAGTAATTTTTTCTACATTTTGACTTATGTGGGGAGTCCAAGATGATGTCATTATGAGGGAATAGGTTCTAATGACACTTTTCTTCTCGTATTGTGTTACCTTTGTAAATCCTTTAATCCCATCCCAAGTTTTTCTTAAGGGGGGATGTTAAGCTATTTTGAAAATTAGGACCTAGTTAATATCAACTTACTATAATATATCTTCATAAATAGGCTTCTTAGTATGATTTAGTATGCATTTCTAGTTATGTAATCTGATGGTCATCATATGTTTTATATATAGAGTAATTTCATGACTTACATTGTTTTCAATACCAATGGTTATTTATTTATGGATTATCACCTAATTCATCAATAATCTCTATTCAAAAAGCATGGAGTGCCATTTGTTGATGTTTTATTGTGAGATATTTTTTACTTCTTGTATTATGTCACCATCCCAAGTTATTCCTAAAGGGAGACGTTAAGATCTTAAGAAAATTGAGATTTAGTTAAAATCAACTTAATATAATGTACCTTTTAGTAAAACCTATGAGGTTTTTTATTATGCATTAATATGCATGTATTGTTATGTAATCCAATGACCATGATTTTTTTTAGACATATATTAATTTCACGATTTACATTCCTTTTGATACCAATGGTTATTATTATAATAATGAACTAATCCCTGATTCAACAATAGTCTCTATTCAAGGAGCATGAAGGATCATTCGTTAATGATTAATTATGAGAGACTCTTATCTTAAAAAAAATCTTATTTTCTGTTACTACATTTCAAAAAGAATAGTTAGTTAGTGCCATGGTTTTTTTCACCCTTGGAGAATTTTAAGCATGTAAAAACATCAATGTTTGGATTTATGAACTATTTGTTTATACCATGTCAAATACTTTATTTTTCCAAAGATGATGAACTTGCGGGATTTTGAAAATTTCCATGCGTATCAACTTGCCACCATATATTAAATGTTTTCACCTTTCCTCCACTTATCTTCTCATATCAGCTAGATTATAATTTGGTTTTCAAGTAATATATGACTAGCTTTGTGTACATCGTGTCTGCTCCTGAAATTTCTTACTTGGTATCAGAGCCCATATGGGGTTGACTCCCTCAAGGGAGGGCCCATAAAAATGGAAGAAATCTGAGGAAGAATTAATTCTTTGTACATATGTAGAGTGCAACACCATTTTTTGTTTTGTGTTATATAGTAAGAAAGAAAAAAAGTATTTTAGATATTTTTAAGTACTTGATATTAAATTACAATCATTGGCGTGACTCACTTACGTACCAGAGAGAGTTGTTGTTGTGGCTATGTTGGTTTTGATCTAATTCGCAATAGTGTTATATCTTTGAATCCGAATACGTTACATTGTCTGCAGTTTTCCAACTGAAGCAGTAAGCCTGGTTATTGCTCGATTGGAGAGTCACAACCTAGTGCTACAACTGGACTCAATTTGAGATCTCAGGGATGCTAACGAAAAAAATCGAGACAAGTAGTCGCAGGAAAGAGTCAAATTGAATGTGAGAAGAAACCTTTTTTTTGCATCGATACTGTCACTGTCCAAATGATAGAACTTCCTGGAGACAATATAAGTGTTGAAAAACATCAAAAAATTCAACCGGTGAATTACAGCTACCATTCATGGCAACAGTGTTTGCTTCTGTTCCCAGAGTACGTGGCATCTGCAAACATCTTGGAGAAGGTAGGATTTATGAAGGAGGGTTTCAAAGCATTCAAGATTGTCTACCCCATGGCAATAAAGTTTGTGTGTAGTATTTAAGATCCGTTGAATGACGTCGCAGGTGAGAATTGTGCTTGCGGTGTTGCGTGGGTAGAAAGTTTACATTTTCTAAAGACGTCATAGCACCCATCATTGCAGATCATTGCTTCATTCTCAGGCGTAATGAAAAAATATCACTGCTATACTTTTCGATAGATTTAGATCGATGTATCTCTCGTTTCTCTCCAATGACATCATTCATGAAACGTATCAATGTTTGAGAGTGATGGTGGATAAATCCGTTTCCCATATGGTTCCAAAGGAAAGTGAGAAGGCGATAGTGCCATGTGTGGTGGAAAATGAGCGGGCTAGTCATTGCATTTCCCACTACTCTGGTTTCCACGAGCTAAGGTAAGAGTGGTCACATGTGTGTGTTGCAGCAGACCAATAAATGGAGTGTGTGTGAAATTTCCTAACTAGAAGGATCCATGAAAACATATGGCTCACGTGTGGGAAGAAAATACGACATGATCATGCAAATATGACATATTTATCTGTTGTGGATATTGTTATCTCTTATTCTTGTTTATTCCATGCTACAAATATGAAGGTTGTGACCATGGTGTTTCTTTATTCAATGTATAGGGGTAGAAAATGTCGCCTATTCAATCTTTGCATATTTTCGCATCTAGATTGTGCACCTCAAAAGGTCATCAAGCTAGATTTATTTGTTTGTAGTGTTTTTAGTGATGTATTTTAAATTGTGAGGTGCAGAACCAATTGATTTAGAAGGGGATGTAATTAAATTAGTGGTTCTCAATGTTTTTAGGTGTTTGTATGAATTTTTTACATATTGATGGGTTTTGTTTTGCTTCGAGTTTCAAAGCATCAATTATAGGTTTTGAGATCCATGTGTATATAAAGGTTAGTTGTATAATTGACACTTGGATATAGTCCAGTATCGAGATTGTTTTTCGATATATTGAGAATTGTCAATTATACAAAGTTTGTGAAAGATGGACAGAGGTGATTATTTCTTAAACGAGTTGAATGGGAAGCTAAAAAATTGTGGTGGTGAAAAGAGCATTGTTCGGGAGACTTCATAGTGGGGATAAGTGCTGAGGAAGACTAGTTAGACAAATGTGACTATTTGCGTACTATAACTTGTGTTTTCTATATTAATCTTTGTAATTATGTAATGTAAGCATTAAAGGCAGAACTTGGAAATAATGCTTATATTAGTAAATAGGTAGATTAGTTTGTTGCTTTTGTTGAGAGATTTTCTCAACAAGAAATTCCTTGTTTAGAATTTGTTGGATATCGTGACCACTATTTTTGTGGCTTATAATGTAGTTTTCAAGTAATATATGAATAGTTTTGTGTACATCATGTCTGTTCCTCACATTTCTTACTGATAAATACGGGAATAAGATGGTGTTGGAGTCACATCTGTCCATCGAAGTCTCCCAGTTCAATTTCAGTTACTCGAGTCTAGTTTAGTCTCACTACAACCATTTATTTTTTATGTCTCCAATGTAATATTATTTAACTAATTCGTAATATTGAGAAGAGCATCCTCTACTCCACAATTTTTCATTCTTATCATAGTATCAATGCTAGTGTTATCACTAAGCATAAATAGTGGATGCGTGAACAACTCTAAGATAACCTCATACCGCTTTGAGATTGAAAACTACCCCTTCAACCTGGAGAGGGATCTCTCCCTAAAACTCATATACCCAAGGTCACAATAGTAAAAGGTTTGAAATATATCAAGTGAGCAGATTTATTTTATAAAAAACTGAGGTTGGTTGGAATGTAGAAAAAATTCACCATTGGGCATGGAGTCTCACTCAATTAACTTTATATTATCATAGGTTCAGTGAGAAAAAACAAAAAAACCGAGGTTGTAACAATTTCTTTGAAAATTTTAGGAAATTGGAGAATAGCGAAGACAATCAGTGTGAGAATTAAGTAAAAAACAAATATTAAATATCTGAATATAAATAAACTTGGAAAATATAAACATGAATCCCATTTCCAAACCACTTAGTATTGAGACATTGAAGAAGATATAAAACCAAGAAAGAGACAAAGAATTATAAAGACAAGAAATTTTGTAAACTGCTCAAATAGTGTGCTTTATAATATGATCACATAGTACATAAAAGAGGTTTTCTAAAAAAAAAAGCTTCCAACCTTGTTGTATTCTACAGTCCCTATATTTATAATAAAATTACAAACTGAAACAAGTTTCTTCCCCTACTTAATTGCAAATTGTTAAAAATAAGGAGATAAATCATATCTCTAAAATACATACATATGAACATCTTTCCAAACTTATATGCATTTAAAGATCATGTAGTTGCTCGAGTCATGGCTTGAGATAGGGATCAACCGGTCAAATTTAATGAAGTGGCACTCAACTCAACAATTATCCATGAGATTTTTCCTCATAAATTCCTGAAAAATAAGGTCAGTAATCTATTCAAAAATCTTAAACCATGATAGTCGTTAGAAAAATTGACATAAATTTTTTTAAATGAGTCCGTTATGGACAAAAACGTCTTTCGATTTTGAAATTTTTATTCTCAAATTTTTAGAAACTGTTCCAGAAATTACTTTGTTGAAAAAAACTAAGTTTTTAACTCATCATTTTTCAAAAATGAGCCGCTACTCTCGCTGTCACTTTAACCCTATTTTTTTTACAATTCACCGTCGACACTGTTGTTGAAGTGATTTAACGATGTTTATTACAAATAGGCGTTGACACTTAAACTTTGAGCGTTTTTTAAAACTAACAACTAAAATTGTGATAAAAATTAGTTTGCATAAGGTTCCATGAGAAAGCAACAAAATGAATGAAGTGACAACTGGAAAGAGAAGAAGTGAGCTTGAGAAAGCATAAAAAATTTGAAGAAGTTTGAAGAATCCTCATATGAAGAAGCAAGAGAGTTAAAACAAAGTTCTAAAAATCTAAATCATGAAAAAGCTAGAGAAGCGAGCCAGTTTTATTATATTTATATAAATTTAAGTCACCAACACCCGTGATCACTTTTCTTAAAAAAAATTACGAAACTGCAAAAAATAGCGGCTCAGCGCATACGCTATGTCTCAGGAAGTGCGTCGACGTTAAATATGGTGGTTGATTTTATGGGGTTCAACAAAAGTCCAAAGAAGCACGAGCCAAAAGCAAGAAAGTGTTTGGGAGCTGAATTGAAAGATGAAGAACGAAGCTTGAAATCTGATTCCAAGTCACAACACGAAGCACGATGTTTGAATTCCACCTCTCCCACGAAAGTTTGCAGCATGAAGCGGATTGGAACCACGACTGTTTGAAAAGTCAAGATTCGCTTTTGGAGCACGAGGTCAAGTTTCATTACTTTATTAAATAAAGAGGATGCTTTTATAAAAGGTTCATTTTTTAAGGCACTTTATTTCAAAGAGTTCATGTGGGTTCGAACTCAAACAAACAAGGTTTCGTTTTATTTCATAAAATGTTTTATTTTTAAAGATTTTTCAGGTAACCTTATTATATGCCCTAGTGAGATTATAAGGATTGTATGAGTTATTTGAAAAAAATTGGAAAGTGTTTTTCAAAAGGGCTTATGGTTTTTAAAAGGAATTTTTTCATGTATTATTTAAAAAAAGGGTTATTCAAAGCCTTAAAAATGGGTCTATTAAGATACGAGAAAGGCATTGTTCAAATGGGTTGTGAGCATTAAATTTTTTTTTAAATTGAAGATGGAATTTGTGAAACTTTTTCTGTAAGTGTTTTTCTTTGTGTAAGTATTGTTTTTGTAAAAAAAATTGTAGACACATTTTTTCAAAATTGAGCAACAAAGAAATCATAGCAAATGTGTTTTTGTTCTAGACAACCATTATGTTTGCAAGTGCATTTTCTTGTTGAGATACAGTTAGTCAATGCTCAACAAATGGAAAAATCTAAGAGGCTAAAAAAGTTGAGGCAACAAGAAGAGATGTATGAAATTTTTTTGAAAGAATTAGAAGTGAAGAGCCGAAATAAGGTCTTTGCATTGAAATGCATAAAAAAATCTATAGGTGACAAATTTCTTCTGTTGAATTCAGATGCCAAGAGAACCAAGGAGCCCTAGGATACCCTTCAACGGTGTTTTGGTGTAAGGGGGAGCAATCTAGTAGAAGATGAAGAGTCTGGTGAATCTCATTGTGCTCACCCACAAGTGGATGATGATTGTGAAGAATTTTCAGAAGAAGCAGAGAAAGAGAAAATAGGTGCTCTTGAATCCCACTAGGCACAACTGCAAGTGGATGAAGATTTGGTTAATCCACCAACAGAGCTTGATGATGGCCATTTGGTGAATACAACAACAGAGCTTGTAGATGACAATGAATTTTCCATTGGAGCAGTCAATGTTATGGTTAATCCAACAAATCAATTTGTTGATGTTAAATTTGATGAAGATTTCTTGCCTAATGATGAATGGTTGTAGACGATGCAACAAAAGCATCATAGGGACATGATGTTATTTAGTGAGAAAAACCCACTTGAGTCAGTGGAAGAAAACCTGTTTGCAATAGCATAGGTTAGTACATACGTGGAAGAGATATAGATAGAGACAGAGAAAAAGCTAGATGCAGAGGTAGAAAAGGAAGCCCAAAAAGCGAAAACAAAGACACACTAAAAGACAAAGAAGGAAGCACAACAAGAGAAAGCTCTCATTGCAGAGTATAAAGAACAAAACCAATGTGGTTCTGCAGATGTTTTTAAACTTACCATTGATTTCCTATGTACAAGTAAACAAGATGGTAATGAAGAAGAGTTAAATTTCCTTCAAGCATGGCTTGCAGCACCATGCCTTGATAAATTCTGCATAGAAGTTGTAGAAGTGAATGTTGAAGACAGCTTGAATGATGAAAATATCAATGAAATTTTTAGGTATTGGAGTCCTGAAGAAATAAAATTTTATCTCATTTGATGTTGCAGCAAATTGATGGTAAAAAAACTGATGATGAAGATCACAGTAGAAAAGACGAGATGTAGCAATAGTCCACATACAAGTCGACTTTTGAAGAAGTACAAGAAACGATTAAGCATTGTGGAACAATGAAAAACCTACAACAGAAAATGAAGAAACTGAAATTTGAAGTCTACAACAAAAAGAAAAGGTTGAAACAGTTTAAAGGCTACAAGATCTAGAAGAAGAGTAAATCTAGTTGAAGTCATTTAAAAAAAAAATTGTAAGCACAATTGAGACATAAACCATCAGACATCTTAATTAATTTTTTATGTGATTGTAATTAAGGGGGTTGGAAAATTTAATTCCAATCACTATGAAGTAGAGAATGTTCTTCTCAATATTACAAATAAGTTAAATGAGGTTACATTGGAGACATCAACAATAAATGACTATGCTTGGACAACTCAAACTAAACTGCTACACTTGGATGAACAAATATGACACCTAACAAATAGTTCTAATTAAATTATCCAACATATATATATATATATATACTAATTATCATATAGGTTAATATATTTCTGGAAAATAAAATTTAAGTAAAAAAAAATTAAATTCACTAAATACAACCTAAACTATTATCTTTTGACAAACTAAGTTTTATATTTATTTATAAAAACCTGTAAAATCTCTAATTTTATATAAAAAAATAAACTTTAATAGGTATTGTGAAGCATAATTTTATTTCATTAATGCACTATGATGTTTCTATTACCGTTTTTGACATCGTCTTCCCTACTTCTAAATTTATTCTTGAACGAGTGTTTAAGACCATAACAATTTAACGGCAAAATAAATGAACAACGATTTGAAACATGTCTTAAAACACAGTACAATCTAGCAGATCTCAAAGCCACAAACATATTTTATATAGTTTTTTATAAATATTTCATAAAATTCCATAGATCAATATATCACGATTACAAATTTAGCTTCGGGAATTCCAGTTTCCGACAATTCCTTTCACTTTTGAATTTTGGAATTTGGAATAGCATTTGGTAAAAACCTGGTGTTTTACGCGTGTCAGAACTCTTATGGTGGGAAAAAGCATTTCGTACAATATGTGGAGAATCGTCATCGTCTCTGTTGGGACTTTCTGCCTGTGAGAGTTTCTTAGTCATCACCCACGATGCGCTAAAGAGCGAGCGAATAATTCCGGATGTCCATTCGCAAAGGGAGTTGTCTAATGAGATGAAGGAATTTGAATTGTTTGGATAATTAAAAATTGGTTGGAATTCGGGTAAAAAAATTTAAGAAATCTTACAGTAACAGTGTTTGAATTATGATTTTGATGATGGAAATAGATTGAGCACCATAAAAATTCTCTACGACACCTAAAATATTAAAGTTTGATTCTTATAGCATGGATTTACAAAAATCTCTGCAGGATTTTGTTAAAATCTTATTGGAATTTCCATAATTTTCAAGACAAAAAAGCAATCTAGTTAAACTATGGGCCAGCTCGAAAGCCTTCCAAGTCTTGCAGAGAGATGTGAAGTGGGTTACTCAGCCAAGAATGACTTGCCTGCATAACGTCTTTTTTTTTTCTTTTAAATTGAAAACATCGTGAGTTTTTTTTTTTTTTAATTGAAGAAATTATGCTTAAAAAAGTTCATATATATAATCTTATCCAGAACTTTTTCACCTAACCGTTGAACCACATCCTAATTAAGACTGGAAATAACTTGACCTATTGATTCTTAGAATGCCAAGCAAGTAAATGTTGTCACTGGCCACATAAAATATTAAGTTCCTTTGGGTTCCTTTAATGTGGGCAAGTCATGTCTTGGCGTGGCATCCTGCTCTGCATGCATGTCTCCAGACCAAGAAACCGCGGGAAGCTGCCTGCATCAGTTCACTGAGTAGGCATAAATATCTACACTTTGGAAAGGTAAGTATTCATCCGGTTTACATTTCCAGTGAATGAAAATTTCAGTTTTTCTGTTCAGTATTGGGTTGGATTTAAATTTGGTTTTCCCTTAGCATTGTAAGAAAATACTTTAACTGTTTTGGCACTGCAATTTGTAGTTGTAAAGTCGACAACAGAATGGTGAAAAATATGCATTTTACTAAAATAATCACAACATATTTTTGTATAGTGTATCTGTTATCATGAATCACCATGAATCACTTGGACTTTAATTGGATTATTTTTAAAATTACAATATTTTAGAAATGATACTTTAGTAGTCAAATTTGTATTCATAAGGAAACAAATGGGTATACAGAATCAAAAGAAATTTTGTTACACTAAAACAATGATTTTTAAGCCGATAAGGGATAGGGCTTCCATATTTTTAGTTTTCTTTTGGAAAAATGATAATTTTATGATTTTGATTTCAGTTTGATAGAATATAAGGATTGAAATTCATTTCCAAAAGATAAGCTTATGGTTTTGATTTCAGTTTGATAGAATATAAAGATTGAAATTGATTTTAAAGGATTGAAATTGATTTTAAACTCTAATCTGTACTTTATTTTCTTTATGAGAGTCATTTCAACTGACTGAAGCTATTGTGTAACGAGCTCCAAAAATAGAAGAAAAAATATATCAACGCCTTAGAAATAAGTCACTTCCAGGGGGCAACCTCCAATACATTACATAAATGAACAATTCTTGGATGATACAATTTACAAAACCTCATTTCTATATATAGGAGTCCATGGGGCCATAATGTAATCCTAGTGGACCACAATGTAACCCTAGCCAATCTAACAATAATAATTTAAGGGCACAATAATAACAATATGGGGGTTACAAGGGTCAATAATAACAATAAGGGGGTTACACTAACAACAATAAGGGACTACACTAGTAATATAGGAACCTAACAGAAGCATTGTTAGTTTGACAGCTTCGCCTTTATATTTTGAGTTTTCTTTGTTCACAAATGTATTTGAAACACACTTATCAATTTTGAATTCTAATTCAAATTTGAATTCAATAAAATATCATTAAAAATATGATAAAAGTTTTTTAATTATTAAAAAACTGTATTCTTTAATGCTTTGAAATGAATCTGATTTGCAAATAATACTTTGTAACTGTACCTGGTCTTACTCAAAATTAGATCACAAAATTTATGGAACCAAAATTTCCAAACTAACTAAACCACGTCCATTCAAATGTTTATCCTACCTATAAATATATGTTTATGTTGTGTTGTTGAGTAATATCGATCCTTCATGCGACTCTTTATTCATATTACTTTGTTGTTTCAATATTAAAATGGTAATAATTGATTTACAGCTCCATTGGTTGAACTTTACATGAAGATAAAAAAGAAACTATCTCACCTTGTGATTATTTTCTTTGAGAAAGATTATTGGAATTATTCCAAGAATTGAGAAGTGGTTGAACAGTTTTGGTTTTGGACAGTTACCTTTTCGTCTGAGGATAAAGGTACATTTCAGTGAGGAAAAAGAGTTATGTTCAGTAACTAAGGATTCTTTTTACCTTTTTCTCTGAGGATAAAGGTACATCCTAGTGATAAAAAGGGGTTTTGTTCAGTAACTAAGGAAGGAAAAAGGGAGAGAGTGAATATTTTCCCGAGTTGGTAGAGACCAGTGGAAACACTCAACATTCCTGAAGATTTCTGGAAAATAGACTCGACTTGGGGTCATGAGGGCTCTTTATAAATCTATCAACCTATACTTCTCAAGTTTGGAGCACGAGGGCAGAAGATGACATAATCGCCTCTCTTAAGGTTGGGAGGACACCATCAATAACGCCCAAAATAAGATAAGTAAACAGAGTTATTTAATTCAGATGTTATAGACAGATGGGTTTATCACATGAATGCACTAAATACTGTGTATATCTAGTATTCTGGAAAATATGTATTGCAGTAAAGAAAGAATGCATTATTTATTGTGTAAATCTAATACAAGTTATTTATGTTTATTAATATTTCATTTAAGATTCTGGTTTATTTGTAGAGCAATCAAATGAGAGTAACTGAGTAAAATAAAAATAGTAATATGCAATCAAATTGTTATGTTATACAAAAAAAAATGAAGTTATAGTACTGGACTATAAGCTGGGAAACATGCTTAATCTGAAGCAAAAACTGGAAGTGAACTATTGGTTCAGGGTCCAAGGTGGAAACCTTAAACCCCAAAACACATCATTACTCGATGCCTATAATATACATAGACAGGGGATGAGATAATCTGGCCATCTTCCTTATCTATAAATAAACTATCTTACTAATTTATTCAGCTAAAAAACCCTGAAATTAACATGCATGTTGATGCGTAGAACCAGTTACTGTGCTAGAAATTGAAGTTGTACAATAACAGTAAAGGGAAGAGAATAGGAATACAATGGAAGACAATATATATTGTCCGACCAATGACACATAATACCATTTGCAAACAATTTACATGTATATATATAAGTAAATAGTGAACCAATTTACTAAATAAGGAAACACTTCCAATTTTAAAGAGTTCAATAGGTCCAATAAAGCAAAACTGATAAAACCCCATGAGGAAACTCAACACTGAAAAGGAGAATAGTATTTAAAATGGAGTAAGAAAATTATACACGATAATCAATAAATTACAAAATGACTGGGTCGATAAAACGCCATTAAGGTTCTACTAACCAAGAGAACAATTTTAGAGTAAACCCATTAAAATTCCTTAAAAATTATTGGGAACCGTGACCCAATAGACTGTTGGAAATGTTTTCATTGATGGAAAAGGAGGAAGCAGAAGCAAAGGAGAAGACAGCAAAGAAGAACAGAGGGAGAGTATACTGACAGGGAAACAGTCAAGCAGCAGAGTAGAAGCAGAGAATACAGAGAAAGAGAAAGAATCGAGCAGCAGAGCAGAAGCAGAGAATACAGAGAAAGAGAAATAGTCGAGCAACAAAGAGGAAACAAAGAATACAGAGAAAGAGAAACAGTCGAGCAGCAGAGCGGAAATAGAGAATACAGAGAAAGAGAAACAGTCGAGTAGCAGAGCAGAAGAAGAGAATACAGAGAAAGAGAAATAGTTGAGCAGCAGAGCGGAAGCAGAGAATACAGAGAAAGAGAAACAGTTGAGCAACAGAGAAGAGGTAGAGGCAAAGTAGTTAACCAAGCTAAGAGTAATGAAAACAAGCGTTTTTCAATAAAACAGGGTTCATATGATAGTGTTATATTAAATCTGCAATGAAACAGGAGTCATGTATAACAAAGTGCTGAAGAAAGATATATAATGAAAACAAGACAGTTTTATATATAATATAGTTTGAACAGAACTTATATGTATATGAAAATGATGAAGGCGCGGAAGTCTTTATTAAAGTGGAACCCTGAAGGAACGTGGAACCATCAAGGAACGGAATCTTGAGCGCAACTAAACGGAACCACGAGGTATGAACAGTGACAGTGGGTTTGGAACACCAGATGGTTTTCATCGCACCTCTTTTGTACGATAAGTTGTATTCCCAATTCGAATGCGAAAAACGCCATACACTGACACGTGGTCTTAAGTGGTTTGGAGAACCCGCTCTCATCGCGAGTTAAAGCCCTTGCATCTAACTCGTCTGATTGCCGTAGGATCGAAGGGTTGAAGCACAATAAGACAACGACCGTTGGATGAGCAGGGTAAGTTAATGCTGGGACCCATCATCATCGCGCGTTTTTGAGCTGTTAAAAGGATGGCAGTTTGGTTGCGCGATTATCGTCGGATCATCCCAAAACAAAGCGATAACTTCTCAACCATCAGATGTGAGAGGTAAGTACTGTGGGCCCGAAGATGTTGTATATGTTATTGTGTGGTTGTAAATCCAAAGTTGTGGGTTTTACTATAATGTTCCAAATATTTAAACGAAGTCTGTATCATATATATTATGGTTGTATATGAAAAATAGAGCTGAGTGTCATATGAAGCGGGGTTTAAAGCAAGTGAAATATTATATGGTGGGGCCCTCACCCAATCGCATCAGATAAATGTGTGGCAGCGGAGCATGACAATAGAAGTTGCGATTGCGATGAAGATGCGGACCCAACGGGTCTGTGAACTATGAGTCATAAGTGCTTGAGTTCCGGCATAACATTGTTTCATCGCATCGGCGTTTCAACATAATAGTGTTTCATCGCAACGGCATTTCAACGTAAACAGTGTTTCATAGCATCGACATTTCAACATAAATAGTGTTTCATCAAGTCGACATTTGATCGAAATCGGAAGTAGTCAAGGAGTGATAAATCGCATTGGAAAGCTTGACAAGTGGGCCCGTAAGGGCATTCAGTGTATTAAAATGATCTCTTAGTATTATATCGCCGGAAGTTACATAAGTTTGATAATACGAAAGTCTATATGTTAAAAACAATTCTTATCATGCCGAGAGTTAAATTGTGATATATGAAAAGGGCAGCTACATATGTATGGCAGTTACACTGCGATAGTAAGTAGGAAATCAATCAAAGCCGAAAGGGCCAAACACAGTCACGGGAACGACAAACGCAGTCACATAAAAGACAAGTGCAATGAACCAAGAGGCTGAATAAGTGAACTGGAGTTTTCATTGTAATTGAATGTAAATGTTTTTAATTGATTTATATTGTTGAGATGCATTGGCAAGTCTCCGGAAGAGAAAAAAACCCCCACTGTAATATTAAAATTAGTACCTACAGTTATATTTTTCTGAGTGAGCTGAAAAGAAATGAGAAGGCAGAAGACCAAGAGGTATGACTATCCATTTTGAATTCCTAGAGGAAAACAAACAGTCATCAGGAATTCTCTATAAGTAATATCATCTTGATACGCATAGAGAGGTTAGAGAGAGTAAGTATAGAGAATGCAGAATACATAAGATTGAGGCAGAGAAGATAAGGAAGAGAGGAGCAGAAAGAGATGCTACAGAATAGAGCTAATATCTAAGGTAAATCAGCAAACATTTCTTTCGAAAGAGTAAGGAAGTTGGAACTTGCCTATCAATTTGTAGCTTGGTAGATGTCAGTTGTAGCTGACTAAGGTTGGAGCCTCCTGTAGGTTGGTGCTGCAGAAAATTGACGGGATTTGGAACTTCCTTGCAAGTTGTAACTTGCAGAGTTGAGGTTGGAGCCTCCTGTAGGTTGGTGCCTGTAGAAAACCAGTGGTGAGAGGAAGTAGGAGCTTGCCTTTGCATCACAACAACAATAAGATGTGGTTTTCTCCCTTTATGGGTTTCCACTTATATCTGTTGTCTCTATATGTGTTGCCTGTGTGCTGAGATGATTTACCAAATCTTCTTAATGTTTGCTGCTCTCATAATAAGGTTAATGTCACATTAATTTAATACTTGCTGCAACATATTAAGACTGTTCATATACTAAGGTTGGTCATAAAAGTAAACTGTAAATAAGTTGATGAAAAATTTAAAAATCTCATGTATGTGTTAAACTGATTCACCCCCTCCCCCCCCTCTCAGTTTAGCTAAGAATTCAATAATTGGTATGAGAGCCAAGTTCCTTTTGTACCAGTTTAACCACTGATGGGAGATCCTAGGTCCCCAGGATGGCTAGTCAAGAAGGAAGCTCGACCAATAAAGCCCCTTTCTTCACTGGTGCTAATTATGCCTTCTGGAAAATCAAAATGAGATCATACATAATGTCTCTAGAAATAGAGGTTTGGGCTGCTGTAGAATTTGTATATTCTCCAAAGGCAACTGACCCAGAAAGAGAAGCTAAACAATAATTTGTAGCGAATGCAAAGGCTATGAATGCAATCTTAAATGGAATTTGTGAGGTTGAATTTATCAAAATAATGCATAGTAAGACTTCCAAAGATATGTGGGACACTCTAGAGAATATTCATGAGGGAGATAAAAAGGTAAAGACTGCCAAACTTCAAGTATATAGAGCTTAGTTTGAAAATTTAAAAATGAATGATGATGAAGATGTTGGCAGCTTCTTCTTAAGGGTTGCAGAAATTGTTAACAATATGAAAGCTCTTGGAGAAACCATACCAGAAAGTGTAATTGTACAAAATATTCTAAGATCTCTTCCACCCATTTTTAACCCCAAGGTGTCTGCAATAGAAGAAACAACTGATTGGGAAACCTTGACCATGAACCAGCTACCTGGAAATCTAACAGCATATGAGATGAGGCTCCCATAGAAGAAGCCAAGTACGAGGGAGGCAGCCTTTAAAACAGAAAAGAAGAAAGAAGAAAAAGAAGACATATGCTCTTTCTCTGATGAAGAAGAGGCTAAAGTTGTCAAGAATCTGGATAGAGGCTCAGGTAAATACAAAGGTAAAATTCCTTCCAAATGCTTTAACTGTGGAAGAATTGGACACTATGCTGCTAAGTGTCCTCACAAGAAAGTAAGGAATCAGGCTCAAGAATCAGGGAAAAAAACATCAAAGAACTGGCAGAAAGGAAAGAAATTTAGTAGAAAATCCTTCTATTCTCAACAAGACAGCAATGCATCTGAAGACTCAGATGAACCCTCAAGTGAAGAAGGAACCTCTGAATTTTTATTGATGGCCATAGAAGAACTTGAAGGATTCTTTCTAGAAGATGAAGAAGAAGAAGGTGAAGTCGACCTTGAGGGGGAGCTAAGAAGTGCCCTTGAGAAGATTGATAGACTCAAACTGAAGTATAGAAAAAAAAAAAATTTCTCCTCAAGTATGTATGAAAAGAATAGAATTTAGAAGTACTCATGCAGCTAAATATAGAGCTTGAAGAAGCCAAGAAGATAGAAGACATTTTACTTAAGAAAATCAAGGAGAAAACTTAGGAACAAGAGAAGTTGGAAGAATAAGTAGTATGTCTCAGGAAGAAATTAGAAAATGCTCAAAGGAAAGTGGCTATAAATTCTTCTCAAACAACAAGCTCTAGTAAGTTGAATGAGATTATGGATGCTCAAAGATCTCCTATGATAAAAACCGGAATAGGCTATGAAGGAGAATCAAGTAAAAGCAAAGAAAAAGAAAACAAAGATATTATTTTTGTAAAAGAAAAGAAGGCTGATGAAGCAGCTCAAATAATTCCTGCAAAAGAAGAAACATGTAAGGAGGGAGACAGAACCCAGAATAAACCTCTAATAACAAAGAATGAAAGAAACACTCAGACAACAGAAAAGGAATCATATACCTCTGATTATGTAAAATTTGGAAGCCATCAAAGGAGACTCTTACCTCCTATGAAAAATGCCACCTGTTATGTCTGTCACAAGTTGGGACACATTGCTGCATACTGTCATGCAAGGAGGAGTAATTCAAAGCAGCAAAAGATGCAAACAGTGAAGAGACCGTCTCAAGCAAACAAATGGAGAAGACAACCTTGCATCGGGTATGCAAATAGTTTCTATGGTTACTGTTTTTATTGTAAGGAATTTGGCCATAAAATAATTGAGTGCAGAAAATATGGATGAAGATTGATGTTCAACACCTCAAGGAGGTTTATGAATCAAATAAATTTTTCCCATACTCACAATTCTACAAAAATCATGATCAAATGTTGTGTATGCAAAAAAATTGGACATATGCCTTCCAAATGTCCTCTGAGAGGATGTGATTCATCATCTCACAAAAGATACCAGCCAAAAGGATGCTTCTAGTGGAAAAAGAAGGTGAATAAGTGTGACCTGGCTCTAACTGCTCAAGACCTGAAAAGCCAATGGCATCTGGACAGTGGCTGCTCAAAACATATGACTAGAGACAGAAGCAAATTTATAACTTTTGACGAAAAGAAAACTGGTAATGTTACTTTTGGAAATGAAAAATCAGGAAAAATCAAGGGAAAGGGCTTAGTCAGCTTAGATAATGGTAGAGGTAAGGCCCAAGATGTATTATTTGTAGATGGGCTGAAAGAAAATTTGATGAGTGTCAGCCAAATGTGTGATAAAGGCTGCGAAGTTATTTTTAAAGCACAAGACTGTGAAGTCAGATCAAGCACCAGAGGTAAGACTCTGCTAAAAGGTGTTCGAACAGAGAGTAATGTCTACATAGTGAAAGAGGAAGATGAACCATGCCATCTTAGCAAACCTAAAGAGTCATGGTTATGGCATAGGAGATTGGGACATCTCAGCTTCAATCATATCATCAGACTGAGTAAGAAGAAAGTTGTCAGAGACATGCCAGAAATAAAAAGGCCTTCTAATACCATATGCAAATCTTGTCAATTGGGTAAACAAACCCAAACATCCTTTAAGGCCAAAGATGAGTTATCAACAAGAAGACCACTCCATCTTGTGCACATGGACTTGTGTGGACCTGCAAGAACTAAAACACCAAGTGGAGAATCCTACTTCATGCTGATAATAGATGATTTCTCTAGAATGACATGGGTTGCATTTCTCAAGAATAAATAGGAAGCTCTGGAAAAATTAAAAATATTCAAAGCTTTAGCAGAAAATCAGACAGGATGCAAGCTAAAATGCATCAGATCAGACATAGGAGGTGAATTCACAGATTATGACTTTGCAGACCTATGTAATGAACATGGGATAAAGCAAAAATTTACTATTGCAGGGACACCTCAGAAGAATGGAGTAGCAGAGAGACAAAACAAGTCTGTACAACAAATAGCCAGAGCCATGATGCAAGAGAGTAATATTCCTCAAACCTTCTGGGTAGAAGCAGTACACACAGCTGTGCATATTCTAAACAAATCCCATTTAAGGCCAAGCAGTAAAAAGATTCCCTATGAACTATGGCATGGTAAACCAGCTTCAATCAAGCACTTTAGAATCTTTGGAAGCATGTGTTACATAAAGAATAATGATGAAAATCTTGGGAAATTTGATGCAAGAGCCGATGAAGGGATATTTCTAGGATATGCATCCAAAAGTAAATGATACAGGTGCTACAACAAAACTCTTCGAAAAATAGTAGAAAGCATTGACGTAAGATTTGATGAAGAACTTACAAACAATAAAAGAGATACAGACTGCAGCAGTCCATCAGATAGTCATGAAGAAGAAAACCAAGATGATGATGAAACAAGCAAGAAAACAGAAGATGCAGAGCTGAGCTCGAAAGCTCCCTCAAGATATACTCAGAAGAACCATCCTGAAGATCAGATCATTGGAGACAAGAGAGTAGGGGTCCAGACAAGAAGGCAGGTAACTGAACAGACAGAAGAGGTATACATAGCCATGCTATCACAAATAGAGCTAAAGACATTTGAAGAAGCCAGCAACGACAAGTCTTGGGTGAATGCTATGAATGAAGAATTGGACCAAATTGAGAAGAACAATACCTGGGAACTAGTTCCTAGACCCACTGAGAAAAATGTCATAGTCTCAAAATGGGTACTCAAAAATAAAATGAATGAGCAAGGACAGGTAATCAAGAATAAAGCCAGACTTGTCTGCGAAGGATATTCACAAATCGAAGGACTTGATTACGATGAAACATTTGCCCCTGTAGCTAGAATGGAAGTTATCAGAATGTTTCTGGCCTTTTCATGCTACCAAGACTTCAAGGTATATCAAATGGATGTAAAATTTGCGTTTCTGAATGGAGATCTAGAAGAAGAAGTCTACATGGAAAAACCAGAGGGTTTCTCTTTAACAGACAAAGAAGACTATGTGTGTAGACTAAATAAGGCTCTATATGGACTGAAACAGGCTCCTCATGCTTGGTACTCAAGATTGGATAAGTATTTGCAAAAACAAGGCTTTAAGAGAGGTGGAGTAGACAACAATCTATACATAAAAGCCCATGGAAATGAACTCCTGATTGCTGTAGTATATGTTGATGATATTATGTTTGGAAGTAGCAAAGATGAACTAGCAAAAGGATTTGCTGAAGAGATGAGATCAGAGTTTGACATGTCCATGATTGGAGAGCTCAGTTTCTACTTAGGACTTCAAATTCAGCAAAAGAACACAGGTACATTCATCTCACAGGAAAAATACTTAAAATAAATGTTGAAAAAGTTCAAAATGGAGGACTTCAAACCTGTGTCAACTCCCATGATCACGGGATGCAAGCTATGTGTTGATGATGGATATGCTGATATAGATCAAAGACTCTATAGATCCATGATAGGAAGTCTGTTGTACCTGACAGCATCAAGACCATACATCATGCTAGCAGTAGGACTTGTGGCTAGATATCAAGCAGCACCTAAAAAAAATCACCTTCTAGTAGTCAAAAGAATATTCAGATATCTACAAGGAACTGCACAGTGTGGACTTTGGTATCCAAAAGGAAAAGGCTTCACTTTGACAACATACATAGATGCAAATTGGGCTAGCTATGTCGATGACAGGAAAAGCACAAGTGGAGGTGCATTCTATCTAGGAAAAAGTCTGGTGGCGTGGCTTAGCAAGAAACAAACATCTATTTCTCTATCCACAACAAAAGCATAATACATAGCAGCAGTAGCATGATGTACACAAGTCATATGGATGAAGCAAACCCTCCAAGACATGAAGGTAAGCATTGATGAACCTATCTCTATCAAATGTGATAATACAAGTGCTATAAGCATATCAAAAAATCCTGTGCTTCATTCAAAAACTAAACATATCCCAATCAAGTATCATTTTCTCCGAGAACAAGTAGCTCAGAATGTGGTAAAGTTGGAGTATGTACCAAAAAAAGAACAGACAAGAGATATATTTACCAAACCACTTTCTAGAGGAACATTTGAGTATTTGAGAGATAAACTAAGGGTAGTATATGTAGATACTACTCTCTGATATGAAGAGAAAGCATAGTTTTAGGGGGATAACAGAAACAAAAATATCATTCCAGGGGGAGATCAGTTAGCATGAAAAATGTCCCCAAGGTCATTGCAACATGGGCGAGAGCTAAAAGCACATTGAAAAATAAGCAACCCCTTGCCATTGATGTCAAAGGGGGAGGAAGAACAGGAAATAGAAGGAAGGGTCCTAAAAGGAAAACAGAGGAAGTGTATTGCCATCAATGCCAAAGGGGGAGACTATTGGAAATGTTGTCATTGATGGAAAAGCAAGAAGTAGAAGCAAAGGATAAGACAACAGAGAAGAACAGAGGGAGAGTATACTGAAAGGGAAACAGTTGAGCAGTAGAGCAGAAGCAGAGAATACAGAGAAAGAGAAATAGTCGAGGAGGAGAGCGGAAGCAGAGAATAGAGAGAAAGAGAAACATTCGAGTAGCAGAGTGGAAGTAGAGAATATAGAGAAAGAGAAACAGTCGAGCAGCAGAGTGGAAGCAGAGAATATAGAGAAAGAGGAATAGTCGAGTAGCAGAGAGGAAGTAGAGAATACAGAGAAAGAGAAACAATCGAGCAGCAGAGAGGAGGCAGAGGCAGAGCAGTTAACCAAGCTAAGAGTAATGGAACCAAGAGTTTTGCAATAAAATAGCGTTCATATGATAGCGTTATATTAAATCTGCAATGAAACAGGGTCATATTAACAAAGTACTGAAGAAATATATATAACGAAAACAAGACAGGTTTATATATAATATAGTTTGAACATAACTTATATGTATATGAAAATGATGAAGGCGTGAAAGTATTTATTAAAGCGGAACCCTTAACGAAGGTGGAACCATGAAGGAACAGAATCTCGAGCGCAACTGAACGGAACCACGAGGTATGAACAGTGACAGTGGGTTTGGAACACCAGACGGTTTTCATCGCACTGCTTTTGTACGATAAGCTATATTCCCAATTCGAATGCGAACCATAGACTGACACATGGTCTTAAGAGGTTTGGAGAACCCGCTCTCATCGTGAGTTAAAGCTCGTGCATCTAACTCATGTAATTGTTGTAGGATTAGAGGGTTGAAGTGCAATAAGACAGCGACCATTGGATGAGTAGGGTAAGTTAATGTTGGGACCCATCGTCATCACACATTTTTTAGCAGTTAAAAGGAGGGCAATTTGGTTGCGCGATTATCATCGGATCATCCCAAAACAAAGCGATAACTTCTCAACCGTCAGATCTGAGAGGTAAGTACTGTGGGCTCGAAGATGTTGTATATGTTATTGTGTGGTTGTAAATCCAAAGTTGTGGGTTTTACTATAATGTTCCAAATATTTAAACGAAGGCCGTATCATATATATTATGGTTGGATATGAAAAATAGAGTTGAGTGTCATATGAAGCGGGGTTTAAAGCAAGTGAAATATTATATGGTGGGACCTTCACCCAATCGCATCGGAGAAATGTGTGGCAGCAGAGCATGACAATAGAAGTTGCGATTGCGATGAAGATGCGGACCCGACGGGTTTGTGAACTATGAGTCATAAGTGCTTGAGCTTCGGCATAACAGTGTTTCATCGCATCGACATTTCAACATGACAGTTTTTCATCGCATCGGCATTTCAACGTAAACAGTGTTTCATAGCATTGGCATTTCAATGTAAACAGTGTTTCATCACATCGGCATTTGATCACAATCGGAAGTAGTCAAGGAGTGATACATCGCATCGGAAAGCTCGGCGAGTGGGTCCGTAAGGGAATTCGGTGTATTAAAATCATTTCTTAGTAGTATATCGCCGGAAGTTACATAAGTTTGATAATACGACAGTCTATATGTTAAAAACAATTATTATCATGCCGAGAGTTAAATTGTGATATATGAAAAGGGCAGTTACATATGTATGGCAGTTACACTGCGACAGTAAGCAGGAAATAAATCAGAGCCGAAAGGGCCAAACACAGTCACAGAAAAGACAAACACAGTCATAGAAAAGACAAGCGCAGTGAACCAAGAGGCTGAAAGAGTGAACTGGAGTTTTCATTGTAATTGAATGTAAATGTTTTTAATTGATTTATATTGTTGTGATGCATTGGCTAGTCTCAAGAAGAGAACAAAACTCCCACTGTAATTAAAATTAGTACCTACAGTTATATTTTTCTGAGTGAGCTGAAAATAAATGAGAAGGAAGAAGACCAAGAGCTATGACTATCCATTTTGAATTCCTAGAGGAAAACAAACACTCATCAAGAATTCTCTATAAGTAATATCATCTTGATATGCATAGAGAGGTTAGAGAGAGTAAGTATAGAGAATGCAGAATACAGAAGATTGAGGTAGAGAAGATAAGGAAGAGAGGTGCACAAAGAGATGCTATAGAATAGAGCTGATATCTGAGGTAAATCAATAAACATTTATTTTGAAAGAGTAAGGAAGTTGGAACTTCCCTATCAAGTTGTAGCTTGATAGATGTCAGTTGTAGCTGACTGAGGTTGGAGCCTCCTGTAGGTTGGTGCCTGTAAAAAAATTACGAGAGTTGGAGCTTCTTTGCAAGTTGTAACTTGCAGAGTTGAGTTTGGAGCCTCTTGTAGGTTGGTGCTTGCAGAAAACCAGTGGTGAAAGGAATTAGGAGCTTGCCTTTGCATCAAAACAATAATAAGATGTGGTTTTCTCCCTTTATGGGTTTCCACTTATATTTGTTGTCTCTATCTGTGTTGTCTGTGTGTAGAGATGATTTACCAAATCTAATTAATGTTTGCTGCTCTCATAATAAGGTTGATGTCACATTAATTTAATACTTGCTGCAACATATTAAGACTGTTCATATACTAAGGTTGGTCATAAAAGTAAACTATAAATAAGTTGATGAAAAATTTAAAAAGCTCATGTATGTGTTAAACTAATTCACCCACCCCCCTCTCAGTTTAACTAAGAATTCAACATAGACATTACAGCTAATGGATATGTCTGCAAACATGCAGAATTAGGCAGTATCGTGTTAAGAAAGGAAGATAGACGAACAACTTTACGACCTTGTCACCAGAGCCGAAATTCTGGTGAGAAGAATTTCGTTCATGACTAGAAGTCGAATAGAATTCTTGGTAACCAAAGAAGAGAATAACGCGAAGTACCTTTGAGGGTTAAAATGCATAAGAAAACTTGCAATAGACCCAAGCTTGTACTTGGAAGAAAACGTGTGGGGAAAATCCTCGACCTTCGGTTTAAGGAGTTACCTGTAACCAAAAATAATGAGGAAAAAATCAATAAACAACAAAATATCTTAAAAGGTTGATTGGAGTCTAGATATTGTCCAGATGAAAACTTGAAGGAATGTATACCTGAGAGATAACCTCCTCCATAGAGCTGAGTTACAAGATTAAGGGAAAAATTAAACAAAAAGAATCAAATTCTAAACTCACAGAGAATAATAAAGACACAGAAGGTTAAACTTAAGCTAACTCGAATGCATCCAAATTTTAACCTAAAATTTTTAATTACCTGAAGTAGTGGAGAAGACATCCTTCAGGAGTGGGCTAGAGTGCTTGAAGGTAAGCTTGGCCCTTAAAAAAATTGTGGAAGTCAGAAATTTTTGTGAAAACCCTGCAATCTTCCATAATTGTTGGGGAGATGGCACAGAACAGTTCTTACCACAGATGCAAATCTAGATAGACCCTTGAAGGTTTGGGTCGCCGCAAGAAAAATTGAAAAATCATGTAAGAAATCGTCCCTCATACCTGTCATAGCACCTGGAAGAGGATGGAGGTGAGGAATCTAACTGACTGCAACACCATGTTTCCGCGGAGGATGCATGCGAAACCATAGTGGAGATGCACAACGAAATGAGGAAAAAAATTAGGGTTTTCAAGGGTAATACCCTATGAATTTCCTGCTCAAACCATTACTGTCAATTCCCATCACCAAATAGAATGATGGATAGGAGGGAAGGTGGCCTCAAAGGACGAAGGCACATATCCAAATACATGTACAACTGGAGACTTAATAAGTGCTAGAGATATCTAATGAAATCGAGAGTTAAATGATTCAATCAGTGGAAATGGAATTAAAATTAAAACATGTACTATGAAACTTAATTTATGGGAACTCAAACAAGAATCCGCACAGATATATATTAAATTCACATGGAAGGCCAAGTAGGTACTAAACACAATGGTTCAAAAAACAATCAAACCCATGCTTATTATAAAGTTTAATAGTTTAACAACCACGCGTATGGTTTCCATTATGTAAACAAGCTTAGTGAAATGGATAGGTAGAGTAATTTTATAATGTAAGTTTTAATTTTTTTATGATGTATGTTACAAGTGGTATCAGAGAAACGTTCGCACACTGGGACCCTAGGGGTCCCCTAACATGATAAATTGTGTGTGGAAATGAAGCACAAAAAAGAAATAATATTGCAGCAGACAATATGAGAAGGGCATCAAAACAACAAACACCTCTGAATACTAAGGTACCTACACCCCAACCCCAACTAGAAATGAATCCTGAAATGTGAATTCAGTTGAGCGTGGATCAGCACCAACCGACCAGTAGACTATTGGAGGAGCAACAACATTAGACCAGTATATTGCTAAGTATTGTGCAGAAGTTGTAGGAAGAAATGGTATGGGTGAGGAGTGACAATGAACACCTGATGCAATAACAGGAAAGGATACTTAAGAGCCTTTATGAGAAACAAAATCAGGAGGTGTTAGAACCCAGTCCCGATAGGGACATGCAGAAAGAAAATGAATGAAAAAACAAGGACCAAACCATTGACAGAATGGATAGAAGCCATTCACAGCGAAGAAAAAAGAGCAAAAACTACAATGAGGCTGAGTCTGGTAATGTGTCAGATCAGCAAGAAATTAAGAAACAAAAGGTGGAACTACAAGGTGAGTTCCGGAAGATAAAACCACCTACGTTTGATGGAGAAACTGAAGAGGTGGCATAAGCCTGGCTAATTAATATGAACAAGTACTTTCAAGTCTATGAGTACATCAGAAACCTTAAAGCCAGATTAGCCATCTACCAGTTGAGAGAAAAGGCCACCCTGTGGTGGGAGGAAGTAAAGAACGTTCGCAGCATTGAAGATCAAGATGTGACATGGGATTCGTTCCAGCAATATTTTAAAGACAAATACTTAACAGAATGTTTCTATGATGAAAAATATAGAGAATTCCACGATTTGAAGTTGGATCAAATGACAATGGATGAGTACATAACCAAGTTTACTTCCCTATTAATATACGTTCCTTATTTAAGGGATTAAAAGGCTAAGGTTCAACGATTCTTAATTAGTTTTCCAACCCACACGAAGAAACAAATTAAGGTTGTGAATCAAGGACCATGGACGAAAAAATTCGGAAGGCAAGATGTGATATCAGCATTCCAAGGCAAAAGGGGAACTGGGCAAAAGTTGGAAGCCAAGAAAGGGATAGAAAAAAAGTTCAAATTTCAAAAGTGCTATAAATAACAACTTTAAGAATTCTGCACGAAATATAGTGAGAAAACAGTTTGGAAGAAACCACCAAAGAACCCGATGGCCTACCGAAGAGACGCCTATAGAGGCTTCCAGCAAACCTGAGCAAGAACAAGCCCCAAAAACACCTCTGCAACGTTGGGGATGCGGCGTGGCTCATTACTAAAAAAATTTCCCACAACGAGGGATAAGTGAAGCAATTGCTAATATGAAAGAAGCTTCTATAGTGGGATATGTAGCCCAAAATATACCCAGAATCAACACAACATTGGAATATCGTCAGGTGGATTATCAACCAACGATGATAGAGTTAGAAGGTAAGCTACTCTCGCAGCTTGTTTCTATTTTGGTTGACCCATGTGCAAGTTTAAGTTATGTAAACCCTAGAATAATAGAAATATGTAAATTGAAAAGTCAGAAATTCAAAAATCCTTGGCTGTTATAGCTAGCCATAGGTGAAAAAAGAAAGGTAAGTGCCAAAATTCCAAACTGTACATCGGAAATTGGAAACTAGCAGTTAAACGTGGACCTCAACATACTGCCATTAGGGTCCTATGATGTACTGTTAGGCATGGATTGGCTGGAGAAACATTGGACATTAGTGGATTGTAAGGAAAATATTATATATTATAGGATGTAAGATGGAACTCGCAAAGAGATTTAGGGAATCAAGAAACCACTACAGCTACATCCTATTACATCATCCCAAATGAATAAATGTATGAGGAAATGATGTCAATTTTATGCCATCCAAGTGGGTTATGCCAATTCCAAGGAGAATAATCCTATGATGGAGAACATACCAGTGGTACAAGACTTCATGGATGTATTTCCAGAAGATACACCAGGATTACCTCCAAGAAGAGATATATATTTCACCATTATGTTAATGTTAGGAGCATCACCAGTTTCAAAGGCCCCATACGGAATGAGTATTCCAGAGCTAACTGGATTAAAAATACAATTGCAGGAGCTATTAGACAAAGGATAAATTCGGCCAAGTGTGTCCCCTTGGGGAGCACTAGTGTTTTTTGTAAAGAATAAGGATAGAATCATGTGAATGTGCATGGATTATAGACAGCTCAATAAATTGACAGTCAAAAATAAATATCCCTTACCTTGGATTGATGACTTGTTTGATCACGTGAAGGGGGCCATAGTATTTTCAAATATAGACTTAAGGTCTAAGTATCACTAGATCCGGATAAAGGATGAGAATATCTACGAGACCACTTTCCGTACTAGATACGGGCATTATAAGTTTGTGGTACTACCCTTCGGTCTAACTAATGCACCAGAAAAATTTATGAGGATGATGCATGGTATATTTCACCCCTTCTTGGATACTTTTGTGCTGATATTTATCGATGATATTTTAATTTATTCAAAGAATCATGAAGAACAAAAAGAGCACTTAAGAATAGTGTTGGAGATGCTAATAAAAAATCAGTTGTACGCCAAGTTCAGTAAATGTGATTTCTTCAAGGAATAAATCCAGTATCTAGGCCATGTTATTTCAGCTGAGGTAATAGCGGTTGATCCAGAGAAAATTAACATGATTATTGAATGGTTAATCCCACCAAATGTAGCAGATATCTGATCCTTTATGGGATTGGCGGGGTACTATCGATGGTTCATTTGGGGGTTCTCCAAAATTGCTTTCCCAATCACCTCCTTGCAGAGGAAGGGAAAATTATTTAAGTGGAATAATGAATGCCAGATCAGTTTTGAAATATTAAAACATCTGTTGACCACTACCGCAGTGTTGAGGGTAGCCGACCCCAACAAAGAGTTTGAGGTTTGTACAGATCCCTGTAAAGAAGTATTTGGGGCAGTTTTATCGCAAGAAGGAAAAGTGGTTGCCTATGAATCCATAAAGTTAAAAGAGCATGAACAAAGATATTCAGCCTATGACCTGGAGCTGACAGCGGTAATGCATGCACTCCGGGTCTAGAGGAACTACTTGCTGGGAAAGAGGTTTTTGTTAAATACTGATCACAGTAGCCTAACTAGCTACTTTAAGAAACCTGATCTAAAATCTTCTCAGAAAATATGGAATGCTTTCCTAAGTGAATTCAAAATTGATATTCAACATGTAAAAGGTAAATAAAACTGTGTGGTAGATGCATTAAGAAGAAAACAACATTGTGTTTATGAATTTTGCTATAATCACCTTTAATGTAAATTTCTAGATCAAGTAAAAGAGGAAGCCTGAAAGGATCCTGAATACCAATTTTTATGGCAGCAAATGGAGGAGGCCAGAAAGCAAGAAAAACCTTTTGATTACAGAGTTAGCAAAGATCAATTGCTAACCTTTAAGGAAAAGATATATATTCCAAATCAAATGGATTTGAAGGAGATAGTCATGAATGAATATCACCCTAGAAATTATTCAGGACACCCAGGATACCAGAAGATGTTGACCACAATTAGAAAGGTCTTTTTCAAGCCTGGTATGTGGAAAAGCATTGTGGAATATTTAAACAAATTTGTGGAGTGTCAATAGGTTAAGGTTGAACATCAACATCCATCCGGATTGTTGCATCCCATACCAATACCTCAATGGAAATGGGAAGTGATATCTCTAGACTTCATTACTTGTTTACCATGATAAAAAAGGCATAATGACTCCATTATGGTGGTGGCTGATAGATTGGGCAAGGCAGCGCATTTTATACCAGTACAGCCTACTTACAAAATTGTGAAAATAGCGGATATATTTATGAGAGAGATATTCAGACTGCATGGAATACCAAAGACAATCATATCCGACAGAGATGTGAAGTTTAATTCAATATTCTAGAAGACCTTATTTATAGGTCTAGGAACCCAAATAAATTTAAACACCACTTATAATCCTCAGACGGATGGAAAAACAGAGTGAGTAAACCAAGTTTTGGAGGATATGTTGTGCATGTACGTGATGTAGCAGCCAACAAAATGGGAAGAATATTTTCACTTGGTATAATTTTCCTACAATAATGGTTATCAATACTCTCTTAAGATGAGTCCCTTAAAATATTTATATGGATGACAATGTCGTACACCCATCAATTGGAGTAGCCCTGAAACTAAGTTGATGCTTGGCCCGGAAATGCTAGCTGAGATGGAATTGGAAGAAATAAATATTAGAAAAAATCTAAGAGCTGCTCAAGATCGATAGAAGGGATATGCGGATAAGAAGAGGACTTATCAAGAATTTGAAGTAGGAAATCATGTGTATGTAAGGATTAAACCAAAGAGGAGCATATTAAGGTGGACCTCCTGTGCCCAGATGGCTCCTAGATTCTGTGGACCTTTTCAGGTATTGGAAAGGGTGGGGCCTGTGCCATACCGGTTGGCCTTACCCAGCCACATCCAAGTGCAAAATGTGTTCAATGTATCCTTACTGAAGCGATATGTGCATGATATGAAGCATGTAATCCATGGAAAAACATCCAGGTAGGACAACATTAAAAATCCTAACTCAAAATACAAGAATTTTATGAGAATTTAATTATATTTTTTCTGATTGCAGGTAGAGCTGGATGAAAAAATTCTGCTCAAACCTCAGTGTATGCTCGACCGTAGAGAAATCATGCTTTGGAGGTGAGCCATCACCCAGGTTAAAGTTTAGTGGAGGCACTTAATCTCGGATGAGGCTACCTGGGAAGAGGAACGATTTGTTCGTGAGGCTTATCCAAAATTATTTGCTGAGTTGGAGTGAAACACCGAGGATGATGTTTACTTCTAGGGGGGAGTTGTGACAACTAGCTTAAGTGTTAACTAATTGTTTAACTAATTTTTATGTCATTTTTTTTGTTAAGAAACTAAAACATTTTATTTTCTTTGAGAAATATTATTGGATAAACATGGATTAATATTGTTCTATTGAAAAATAAAATGAGTTATGGAAAAGTGGTTCCATAAAATTAAAAATACTGATGATAAAAGTATTCCAATAACTGAGAAGTGGTTGAACATTTTTGGACAGTTAATTTTTCCTTTGAGGATAAAGGTACATCCCAGTGAGGAAAAGGGGTTTTGTTGAGTAACTAAGGAAGAAAAAAGGGAGAGAGTGAAGATTTTCCTGAGCTGGTAGAGACCAGTGGAAACACTCAGGATTCCTGAAGATTTATGGATAATAGACTAGACTTGGGGTCCTGAGGTCTTGTTAGAAATATGTCAACCTATACTTCTCAGGTGTGGAGCATGGGGGTAGAAGAGGGCATAATCGCCTCTCTTAAGGTTGGGAGGACACCATCAGTAGCGCCCAAAATAAGATAAGTAAACAGATTTATTTATTTCAAATGTTATAGATAGATGGGTTTATTACAAGAATGCACTAAATACTGTATATATCTAGTATTCTAGAAAATATGTAATACAATAAAGGAAGAATACATTGAATACTATGTTGAATGTTGTGTATATCTAGTATTATGGAAAATATGTATTGCAGTAAAGAAAGAATGCATTAGTTATTGTGTAAATCTAATACAAGTTATTTATGTTTATTAATCTTTGAAAATATTGTGGTTTATTTGTAGAATAGTCAAATGAGAGTAACTGAGTAAAAGAAAAATAGGAATATGATGTCAAATTGTTATGTTATACAAAAATAATAATGAATTTATAGTACTGGACTATAAGCTGGGGAACATGTTTAATCTGAAGCAAAAACTCGAAGTGAACTATTGGTTGTTGGAATAAATACTGAGAGGGGGGGGGGGTGAATCAGTATTTAGAGCTGACTGAGAACTTTTAATTTTTCTTTCTTAAAACCATATGCTACTTTACTGAATCCAACTTGTATGTTCAGAGATCTTATTATATCTTTACTTAGATCATTGCATCATTCATTCATCAGATGTTAAGTAGTAAGTATGAACAGAAATAACAAAATAAATCATCAAACATAAGCAACACATATGAACACCAGTATTTAAGGTGGAAACCCAATTCGGGAGAAAACCACTGCTTTTGTTATCTCTGTCTTCAATATTTATTATAAAGAAAACTTCTTACAATTTTATGCTGGTGTAGACTTATATCAGGACGCAGGCATCCACTTGTAGAAGGCTACCACCTTGTCTCATTTTCCAGTCACCACTGGAAGGGAGCTCCAACCCCCTGAATTAACACCAGTTTGTAGAAAGCTTTCACTTTCACATTGAAGGCTTCGACCCTCAGATCTACCAACTTTCTCTTAATTTCTTCATCAGATGACTTCATTTTCAGATCTTCCTAGAGATTCATCATTTTCTAGATCTAGAGATCATATCCATAGGTGCATCATAGATTCAGATTCATCAAAGACAGAGTTCGATCATGCAGATATCTCTCAAAAAATTTTATTCATTAACACCCCTCAATTTGCGCACACACTGTAGTATAATCCTCTTCTCCTTATATAGTTTAGCCTTTATCAATACAATGAGTAGAAAACCACTCAACCGCTAATGGTATTCATATTAAAAGTCGAACCAATCCAAATTGAAATCCCAATCTTTGTTCTTTCATACACAAATCGTCCCAAAGGTAATCTTTATCTCCGCCAAATAATACTATAGCCAAGGTTAAGAAACATTAATGTGCTGCTGATGGTTTTCTTTCTTTTATTGGAATTTTATTTATCAAATTCGTGGAATTTGATAAATAAATATTATTCACAACATTTATATAATAGAACCTTATATTAATAACTAGTGCTTTTAAATGGACCTTTGGTTCCAGCCCCACATACATAATCGACGGCTCAATCAATATAAATTAAAAACTGGGGCCCATCGCTAACAATCGTTTCCATCCGACGACAGAGAGCACATCGCTCGGTCTTCAGATGATCCGAAAAATATCGTTCGTTGATGATGCACGTATGATAACGTGCGATGGTGCGTCGTACCTTGGGTAACTTTCGCACATCTATAGCAAATGAACACCATCCGATGACCCCTTCCTAGATCAGTGGCATTTAATAATATCGCTCGGCATCTTTGGTTGAATGTTAACGTGCAATGGCATACTTTGATAGCGGTTTTCGTGGGTCCACCTTTTCTACATGTCAACGTTTCTATGGAATCTCTCTCCAACTAGGAAATATTTCCTATCACCGAAGGGTGGTGCGATGAAACCCGGAAACCGCCTTCACTGTTTGCTCGGTCATGGTTCCACTCTTCTACGTAGGGTTCCGTCGCGGTTCCTTTTGTTACGTTCTACCTCTTTCCTTCCAGGTTCCGTTCATGATTCGAAAGAGTTATTCCATGTTCCATCGAGAGTTCAATGCCAAATACTCTATTTTAGTTCTTCCACATTATAACTCACTTTCTCTCGCTCCTTATTCCTTTCTCCATGAAAGCCAATCAGCTCCTTACCACATAAATTTGTTCATATCATATATTCAATGAATATATAACTCCACTATCTACTAGTTTGGATACTCTGTCAACCGTATTAACATTGGTTCCTCGAACAACATATAGAGCACCATTAATCCCCTGATAGGGTTTCTTACTTATCATGGATTTCAATTATCCTTCATCAGGATGTATACATATGTTCACACTTGAATTAATTCCACAGGGACTCAAATATCCTTCCTATTGAATTCAATGTGCTTCTTGACTGATACTGCTCTCTGTAGATGCATTCTTTCTCTGTTCTTCTCTGCTGACCTTTGTTCTCTGCTACAATTCTTTTCTTTGTTCCTAGTTACTATTTCAGATGCCAATTCCGTTGCCACTTCCTTTTCCATCAATGACAATATTTCCAACAATCTCCCCCTTTGGCATTGATGGCAATACTCTTCCTCTAATTGTCTTACAGAAGCCCTTTTTTCTTTTCCTCCCCCTTTGACATCAATGGCAAAGAGTTGATCAAGATCCTTTGAACCGACAATACCATGCTCCCCCTGAGATCATACTGCATCTTCAAACATCATATAGCAAAAATGACTTATAAATGCCAACAATGCATCCTTTTCATATGACCAATGCTCCCCCTTAGTTTGTGCATTCAGAGATGCCTAATAGCACCTCACAACCAATTTAATATTCTGTATTTAAGTGGATCTGATCTTCTGCATGGCAGAGACTACTCCCAGTTTCTATCTGAGATATTCGAACGCTTCCCTGGGTAGAGGTTTCATAAGTATATCAGCAATTTTTTCTTTGGAGGGAACATACTCCAATTTCACCTTTTGTTCAAGCACTTGTTCACGTAAGAAGTGATATTTTATGGGAATGTGCTTGGTCTTGGAATGCATAACAGGATTCTTTGAGATACTAATGGCACTTGTATTGTCACACATAATACAGATAGGAGGTGAACATTTGATTTGAAAGTCTTGTAAGGTTTGCATCATCTAGAGAAGTTGAGTGCAACATGATGCGGCAGCCACATATTCCGATTCTGTTGTAGATAAGGCAATAGAGCTTTGCTTCTTGCTGAACCAAGATACTAACCGAGGCCCCATATAGAATGCACCACCACTGGTGCTTTTCCGATCATCAACATTTCTATCCCAATCTGCATCAGTGTATGCATGAAGAGTAAGATCAACATTCTTTGGATACCATAGTCCAAAGTCTTGAGTTCCTTGTAGATATTTGAATATTATTTTCACAGCCTGAAGGTGAGACTCTTTTGGATTAGCTTGGAATCATCCAACAATCCCAACTGCATGCAAAATGTCTAGTCTTGTCCCAGTGAGATAAAGTAGACTTCCTATCATAGATCTATATTCTGGTTGATTCATCGTGGGGCAATCATCATTAGAACTGAGATTACATCCGGCTATCATTGGTGTACTTACAGGTTTGCAATATTCCATGCCATACTTCTTCAAGATTTTCTTAAGGTATTTTTCTTGTGATAAGAATATGCCATCTGTTGCTTGTTGCACTTGCAAGCCAAGAAAGAATGTTAGTTCCCCAAGTAAAGACATTTCAAATTCTTGTTGCATATCAAAAGAAAATTTCTGATTCATAGACTCTTCATTACTTCCAAAACTGATATCATCAACATATACAACCACAATCAATAGTTTGTCATTTTCAGTTTTTGTGTATAAGTTGCTATCAGCAGACCCTTTTGAAAATCATTGTTGATGAAGATATTTGTCAAGACGATAGTACCATGCCCTTGGAGCTTGTTTGAGACCATATAGAGCCTTTTTAAGTCTACAAACAAGTTTTTCATCATTTCCCCAAATGAATCCTTCTGGTTGTTCTATATAAACTTCTTCTTCTAGATCACCATTGAGAAAAGCAGATTTAACATCCATTTGATAAACTTTAATTTGTTGGAAGCTTGAAAAAGTAAGAAACATTCTTATGGCTTCAAGTCTAGCTACAGGAGCAAACGTTTCTTCAAAGTCTATACCTTCTTGTTGAGCATACCCCTTGCAAACAAGTCTAGCTTTATTTCTTATAACATCCCCATTCTCATTTAACTTGTTTTTGAATATCCATTTAGTTCCAATGACATTTTTTTCATGAGGTCTTGGTACTAATTCCCAAGTGTGATTCTTTTCAATTTGATCAAGCTCTTCATTCGTGGCTTGAATCCAACATTCATCTTTGCTAGCTTGACTAACATTGTGTGGTTCAATAGTGGACAGAAATGCCAGATTGCTAGAAGATCTCACAAGAGTCCTTCTTGTTTGTACACCCGATCCCTTTTATCCCAAAATTTCAGATTCTGGATGATTCTTTTGAACATATCTGGATGGAGCTTTTTCAGATAAATCATCCTCGGGTTCTTCATTGGGTTCACTATCTCTATCATTCCTATTTGATGTAGAAGGATATCTGTCATCATCGTGTTCATCTGTTGTTTATTTTTCTTCTTTTGGAGCAGCAGGAGACTCATCAATAACAACATCAATACATTCAACAATCTTCCAAAGTCTTTTATTGTAACATTTATATTCTCTACTCCTAGAGGAGTAACCAAGAAGTATTCCTTCATCTGCTCTGGGTTCAAACTTGCCAAGCTTTTCATCATTATTTTTGATAAAAAAAATTCTTCCAAAAATTCTAAAATGCTTTACAGTAGGAGGATTACCATACCAAAGTTCATATGGAGTTTTATCACTATTTACACGAACATGTGCCTTGTTGAGAATGTTTACTGCTGTATGTGCTGCTTCTCCCAAAAATGTGTCAGGTGTTCCAGAATCATCAAGCATAGCTCTAGCCATTTGTTGAACTGTTCTATTCATTCTTTCTGCTACACCATTTTGTTGTGGAGTGCTAGCTACAGAAAACTGTCTTTTTATGCCATGTTGTTCACAAAATTCAAGGAATTCATCTGATGTAAATTATCCTCCTCGATCAGATCTAAGACACTTGATTTTTAGATCTAATTCATTCTCAACTAGTGCTTTAAAGATCTGAAATTTGAAATATGCTTCATCTTTGTGTTTAAGCAACCCAATCCAACATTTTCTAGAGAAATCATCAATAAATAAGATATAATATTGTTCACCACGTGGTGAATTTGTCTTCATAGGTCCACATATGTCAGTATGAATGAGTTCAAGAGGCTTACGTGATGATCCTTCCTTGGCATTAAATTGTATTCTAGTTTGCTTACCGAATTGGAAAGATTTTCATATGATATTTTTAGGTAGAGTAATATTGGGAAGATCACGAACAACTTTAAGTCTGCTTGATTTGTTGATTTGAGAGAAGCTCAGATGCCCCAACCTTCTATGCCATAGCCAGTTTTCTGAAGATTTACTCAAGTAACATTGTTCTTTGTAGTTCTTCAATACATACAGGCTGCTTGGAGTTCTTCTTCCTTTTATAATTGTTTTACCTGTATCAAGATCACGTACCACACATTCTTTTGAACTAAAGACAACTTCAGTTCCTTGATCACACATTTGACTTACACTTAACAGGTTATTCTTTAATCCATCCACATACATGACATTATTAGCTTTCACCTTTTCTTTTAGAAAAACAGACCCTTTTCCCTTAATGACAGCAGGAGTATCATTTCCAAATGTAACATTCTTTTCCTTTTCTAGAGCACTATATGCAAGAAGTTTGTTTTTGTCACCTGTCATGTGTTTTGAGCATCCATTATCAATGTACCATTGATTTTCTTCTCCTTCTGCAAATAAATCTATGCCACAATTTTCAACCTGTAATTCCTTCTTTTTCCATACTTTGGAGCTTGAAGGAAGATTCTCTTTTGGCTGGACTTTGCTCCTGCATTCAGATTCTTCATGGCCAAAGTTATTGCAATAAGCACATTCAACTTCATTTTGAAGAGGAGAAAAGTTGTTATATGTATTCTTCTTTGTTCCAATATCAATCCTTTTATTTCTTGCTTCTCTTGTCATGATGGTTTTATATGCAACACATTGAACAGCTTTATGACCAAAATTGTGACATGAGAAACATTGTCCATTGAAGAAGAAATTTTTGCGATTATAAAATATTCTACTTGAATTTACCTGTTGATTGGTGTTTCTTTGAAAGGTACTCCTGTTAGTGTTCTTTGAATTGAGATGATCATGCTTTGTCTGTAAAGATTCTTTATTCCCTTGCTGAGGGGCAGAATGTTGTGTACTGGTTGTAGCTGCTTTTAGATAATTTGGTGCTGAAGCCTGAGAAGATTCTCCGATATATCCAAGACCTGTCTTTAGAAGAGGAGAACGTTGTATCTTGATAATCTCATCTAAGGTTTCAGATCCTTTAGCAAATCTAAGATTCAAAGTCTTTACTTTCTCAATTTATTTTCTTAGACTTACTATTTCACATTCTAATTTCTCATTATGTTTCTCCTTTTCTTGAAGCTAGTTTTTCAGAGTTTCTATGGATATTTTACTTTCTTCTAAGCATATTTTGAGTTGATTGATTTCATCAAGAAAATCATTTTCCTCTAAAGCATCCATAAAAGTATCCTTTTCTTCTCTAGACTCCTTTTCAAATGCCATGAGAAGTCTAAGATCTTGTTCACATTCTTCCTCACTGTCTAATAACCCATCACTGTCTTCATGAGTATAGTAACTTTTTCTAGTGCTAAACCGATTCTTATTCCTTCTTGCTACTTCCTTTCCTTTTTCATGTGTTTCTTTGTGAGGACACTTAGCAACATAATGACCAACTCTTCCACAAGCAAAACATTTGAAAGGAAGCTTACCTCTGAACCGTCCTGTACCAAGTTGGAGTTTCTTTACAAAATTTACCTCATCTTCTTCTGAGATGTAACCTGATCCTTATGTCTCTTGTACTTATTTCCATTTTTTAGAAGCTATAAAGACAGCTTCCTTGACTTCAGATGGTCCTCCTCTTCTCATTTCATATGCAGTTAGTATGCCATGAAGTTGCACCACTGTAAGATTTTGAAGATCCTGCTTTTTTTCAAGAGCAGACACTTTCGACTCAAATTTTGTCATTAGTGATCTTAAAACTTTCTCAACCAAAGTAGATTCGGTTATTGTTTCTCCCAGATTTCTCATCCGATTTACAATATCATCGAGTCGTAAAAAGAAATTAGAAATTCTCTCCTCATTATTCATTTTTAGGTTCTCATATTGAATTCTAAGAGTTTGGAGTTTAGAACATTTTACCTTTGCATCACCTTCATAGCTTAGAATGATTTTGTCCCATATTGCCTTTGTTGTATTTAACTGCATGAATTTGAAAAACTCTGATTCAGTTAGACTTCCCAATAGAGCATTAACCGCCTTTGCATTTTTTTCATAATTCTTTCTTTCCGTTGGATCTGTTGGTACAGCGGCTGGATATTGATATCCCACTTCAGCAATAGCCCATACATCTGCACCCAGAGACTGAAGATAGGATCTCATCCTTGTTTTCCAGAAAATTAAATTTCTTCCGTTGAAAAGCAAAGGCATGATAGATGCTATTCCATCTTGATTGCTCATCTTGATTGATCTTCCTTCTTGCAGCTCAGCTTTTCAGAAGGACCTGCTCTGATACCAATTGTTGGAATGAATACTGAGAGGGGGGGGGGGGGTGAATCAGTATTTAGAGCTGACTGAGAACTTTTAATTTTTCTTTCTTAAAACCATATGCTACTTTACTGAATCCAACTTATATGTTTAGAGATCTTATTATGTCTTTACTTAGATCATTGCATCATTCATTCATCAGATGTTAAGCAGTAAGTATGAACAGAAATAACATAAAAAATCATCAAACATAAGCAACACATATGAACACCAATATTTAAGGTGGAAACCCAATTCGGGAGAAAACCACCGCTGTTGTTATCTCTGTCTTCAATATTTATTATAAAGAAAACTTCTTACAATTTTATGCTGGCGCAAACTTATACTAGCACGCAGGCACCCACTTGTAGAAGGCTACCACCTTGTCTCGTTTTCCAGTCACCACTGGAATGGAGCTCCAACCCCTTGAATTAACACCAGTTTGTAGAAAGCTTTCACTTTCGCACTGAAGGCTTCAACCCTCAGATCTACCAACTTTCTCTTAATTTCTTCATCAGATGACTTCATTTTCAGATCTTCCTAGAGATTCATCATTTTCTAGATCTAGAGATCATATCCATAGGTGCATCATAGATTCAGATTCATCAGAGACAGAATTCGATCATGCAGATATCTCTCAAAAAAATTTATTCATTAACACCCCTCAATCTGCGCACACACTGTAGTATAATCCTCTTCTCCTTATATAGTTTAGCCTTTATCAATACCATGAGTAGAAAACCACTCAACCACTAATGGTATTCATATTAAAATTCGAACCAATCCAAATTGAAATCCCAATCTTCGTTCTTTCATACACGAATCGTCCCAAAGGTAATATTTATCTGCGCCAAATAATACTATAGCCAAGGTTAAGAAACATTAATGTGCTGTTGATGGTTTTCTTTCTTTTATTGGAATTTATTTATCAAATTCGTGGAATTTGATAAATAAATATTATTCACAAACTTTATATAATAGAATTTTATATTAATAACCAGCTCTTTTAAATGGACCTTTGGTTCTGGCCCCACATACATAATTGACGGCTCAATCAATATAAATTAAAAACTGGGGCCCATCGCTAACAATCGTTTCCATTCGACGGCGGAGAGCACATCACTCGGTCTTCAGATGATCCGATGGATATCGTTCGTTGATGATGCACGTATGATAACGCGTGATGGCGCGTCGTACCTTGGGTAAATTTCGCACATCTATAGCAAATGAACACCGTCCGATGACCCCTTCCTAGATCAGCGGCGTTTAATAATATCGCTCGACATCTTTGGTCGAATGTTAACGTACGATGGCGTACTTTGATAGCGGTTTTCGTGGGTCCACCTTTTATACGTTTCAACATTTCTATGGAATCTCTCTCCAACCAGGAAATACTACCTATCACCGAAGGGTGGTGCGATGAAACCCAGAAACCGCCTTCATTGTTCACTCGGTCATGGTTCCGCTCTTCCACGCAGGGTTTCGTCGTGCTTCCTTTTGTTACGTTCTACCTCTTTCCTTCCAGGTTCTGTTCATGATTCCAAAGAGTTAGTCTGTGTTCCATCGAGAGTTCAATGCCAAATACTCTGTTTTAGTTCTTCCGTGTTATAACTGATTTTCTCTCGCTCCTTGTTCCTTTCTCCATGAAATCCAGTCAGCTTCTTACCACATAACTTTGTTCATATCATATATTCAATGAATATATAACTCCACTATCTACCAGTTTGGATACTCTGTCGACCGTATTAACATCGGTTCCTCAAACAACATATAGAGCACCATTAATCCCCTCATAGGGTTTCTTACTTATCACAGATTTCAATTATCCTTCATCAGGATGTATACATATGTTCACACATGAATTAATTCCACGGGGACTCAAATATCCATCCTATTGAATTCAATGTGCTTCTTGACTAATACTGCTCTCTGTATATGCATTCTTTCTCTATTCTCCTCTGCTGACCTTTGTTCTTTGCTACAATTCTTTTCTTTGTTCCTAGTTACTGTTTTAGATGCCAATTCCTTTGCCACTTCCTTTGCCATCAATGACAATATTTCCAACATTGGTTGAGGGTCCAAGGTAGAAACCTTAAACCCCATAACACATCGTTACTCCATGCCTATAATATACATGGACAGGGGCTGAGATGGTCTGGCCATCTTCCTGATATGTAAAGAAATTATCTTACAAATTTATTCAACTGAAAATCCCTAAAATTAACATGCATGTTGATGCGTAGCATGGGTTTTTGTGCTAGAAATTTAAGTTGTGCAATAACAGTAAATAGAAGATAATAGGAATATAGTGGAGGACAATATATACTATCCGGCCAAGGGTAGGGAATACCAATTGCAAACAATTTACATGTATATGTATAAGTAAACAATGAACCAATTTAATGAATAAGGAAAAACTTCCAATACGGTAAAACTGATAAAACCCTGTAGGGAAACTCAAAATTGAAAAGGAGAATAGTATTTAAAACAGAGTAAGAAAAATATACACGATAATCAATAAACTACACAGTCACTGGGTCGATAAACACCATTAAGGTTCTATTAACCAAGAGAATAGTTTTAGAGTAATCCCATTAAAATTCCCTAAAAATAATTGGGAATTGTGACCCAATAGACATTACAGCTAATTGATGTGTCTCCAAACATGCCAAATTTGGCAGAATCATGTTAAGAAAGGAAGATAGACAAATGGCTCGATGACCTTGTCACCAGAGACAAAATTCTGGTGAGCGGAATTTTTTAATGACCGGAAGTCAAATAGAAGTCTCAAAAACCAGAGAAGAGAATAATGTGAAGTACCTGGGAGGGTAAAAACTTGAAATAGACCCAAGCTTGGAATTTGAAGAAAATTCGTGGGGAAAATCCTTAGCGTTTAGGTTAAGTAGTTACCTGTAACCAAAAACAATTAGGAACAAATCAATAAACAACAAAATATCTTAAATGATGAACTAGAGTCTAGAGATTGTCTAGATGAAAACTTGCAGGAATGCATACCTGAGAGGTAACCTCCTCCGCGGATCTGAGTTCCAAGCTGAAGGGAAAAATTAAACAAAATGAATCAAATTTTAAACTCACAGAGAAGACTAAATAAATAGAAGGTTCAACTTAAGCTAACCCGAATGCATGCAAATTTTAACCTGAACTTTTTAATTACCTGAAACAATGGAGAATACATCCTTCAAGAGAAGGCTGAAGCGCTTGAAGGTAAGATTGACCCTTAAAAAACTTGTGAAATCAAAAAATTTCTATCAAAACCCTGCAATCTTCCATAATTTCTAGGGAGATGGCACAAAACGGTTCTGACCATAAATGAAAATATATATAGACCCTTGAAGGTTCCGGCCGCAGCAAGAATAACTGAAAAATCATGTAAGAAATCATCCCTCATACACAACATAGCATGTGGAAGAGCATGGAGGTGAGGAATCTAACCGACTGCAACATCATGCTGCCGCGGAGGATGCAAGCGAGACCGCAGTGGAGACGCACAGAAAAATGAGGAAAATCATTAGGGTTTGCAAGGGTAATACCTTAAGCATTTCTGGCTCGAACCATTACAGTTGATTCCCATCACCAAATCGAATGATGGATAGGAGGTTCGATGGCCTCAAAGGACAAAGGCACATATCTAAATACATGTAGAGTTGGAGACTTAATAAGTGCTGGAGATATCTAATGAAATCGAGAGTTAAATTATTCAATTACCGGAAATGGAATTAACATTAAAACCTGTACTGTGAACCTTAATTAATGGGAACTAAAATAATAATCCGCATAGATATATATTAAATTCACATGGAAGGATGTGTATGTACTAAGCGCAATGGTTCACAAAAAAAACAAACCCATGCTTATTATAAAGTTGCATAGTTTAACAACAACGCATATGGTTTCCATTATGTAAACAAGCATAGTGCAATGGATAGGTAGAGTAAGTTTATAAGGTAAGTTTTTTTTTTTAATGATGTATGTTACACATATAGAATTTATGTCTGATTTTTTATGGCTTTCTTGGTGTTTTTCTCCCATGTGACCCTCTTCTTTTTGTAACTTTCTGGTTCCAGTATTAAAATGGTAATTGTGGGGTCGGTAAAATTTATGTGTCTTATGTTTTTTTTATATTTGGCTAGATATTTTTTTCATTCATGTGACTCTTATTTCTTTCAGATTTTTTTCTAACAAGGCACATTTTAATTTTCAAGCTTCTTTATGTCTTTTGTAAGAATATTAACAGGCCCTTTACTATGCAACAATTTTGGTGGGTAATATTTTAATATTAGGGCTTCAATTTTATTTTTTTTTATTTTTTTTTTCTGGGAAATTTTCAAGTGTTTCTTGGATTTTTTGGTCTTATTGGGCTCTTTTTATTTTAGAATTCAAACATTTCTCTTTCTTTTGACTCTTTTAAATCCTTTATAATATTACTGCTTCTATGCTTTTCATCCGTGAGAAAATTTTGAAGGGTTAGTTGTGTATTTTGGTCAAATTGTGCTCCATGTATTTTAATATTCAGACATGTCTCTTTCATTTGACACTTTTATTCCTGTTACCTTATCATTTATGGTAATTATAGTGTTACAATGGTCATTGTTGGCTTATTCGTAGGTCTAAGTTACTTCGCTTTTTATATGGGCGTACTGTGGCATATCATTCATAATGGATCAAAGTATACAGTTGGTGCTTCATCTAAAGTTAGTGTATCTCCTTCTACAATGAATATAGACTCTTTTTCAAGTCAGATATTTTGACAACAACTACTTCCGACTTTAAAATAGAGCAATACATTTTATTATTATTATTGATCAAATAAATTTAATTTACAAATGATTTTTCAAGTTAAATTTTTTTATTAAGTCCATTCAAAAGTACATCATGAGAACCTTTCTTTCAAAACGCTTTGAGCCTTATTATTATTGGAGTTGTTGGCCAAATGGTTGAAACAAAAAACATTGACAATAATGAAAGGAAACTAAGAGATCTCATGGGGATAGCTCAAACTAACCAAAATAGTCCAAGAAACAAAATGAAACCAGTTTATCAACTACATTACCTGGATCTAAAGAAAACGGCCCAGGCGACGGAGGAGGATGAAAGACTTCATGCACATGGGATTCCATATGTCCCAATATGCCTTCCAGTAAGACCTGCCTTTCCTAAATTCTTATTTTCTTGCTGTTGAAAGAGACCAGCCTATCCATTATGTGCCACTAGTTGTGCTAAAGGTTTTTCATGAATGCTATCATTGCAGTCATCGTGCCTATCCAGAGCTAATTTCTCCACTAGCAAGGTAACATGTGAAATCTAAGCTTCGAAAGAATCAAATGGAGGGGGTAAATCAACTCTCTCAAGTGAACTAGTGGTTTATTGGTCTACCACTTCATCAATATCGTTGACTTCGACATGGAGGATAGCTCCCTAGTCCTCGAGGATCTGTACCTCTTCGTGCGCATCCTCGCTAATGTAGTATCCATCCTGCAAAAACTTTCCCATGCAACCCTTATATAATTTCACACTAGAAGTGGCCACAATTGGAATAAAACCCAAGAAACTCCCTAAAGAAAACATTAGTACATAAAACATAAAAAAACCCAAAAGAAAATCCTCCCAATTCAAAATCACCAGTATTTTACCACCACACAAGGCAAAATGGGTATTGGTCCTCCAAAAATCCCCACAACCTGAGACACAACCCCCACCATGCGACTTTCAGCTTCGATAAACACCTAGACCTCTCAACTTGAAAAAATCACCCTAAGATATCGAACTCACCCCTCCATGGGGTCACCAGAGAGGGATAAGTAGATGAATTAATCACATACCCCATATAAAATTAGCTACCACCTCTAACAAAATGTCCTACAAATTTTAGTACCCCAATGAGTCCCTCACCAAATAAAAAATGTAACCCACTCATCCCACATTTACCCACTTTCATCGCCCTTCTAGGGTAAACATTAACTGTGGGATACCATAAAATTACTCAACCTCCTAATTATAGTTAACGAAGTGGAATGGACAAAATAAGACTTTAATAACCTTCCACAACATCCTACAGTTGCTACACGACCCACAAAGGGTGAGGAACCATCCTAACATGCGAAACCTGGAGTTCGACCCCTCCTTCTATGTCCTAGGCCCTCAACCACAACCAAAACACAGCTTACATGCGGTTGGAAGCCTCAACCCCATGCATAATCCTGCATCCATGCGATTATAACCCAAACTTTCCATTTATAAACATGTGGTCACAGATTCAGAGCCTAAATTCCAGGTCAGCCTCCAAACAACTGCTCAGAAATTCCTGTAACTTCTTAGACCCATAAATGACATCACAACAAAGCTAATCATTCAAACTTGAGTCAAATACTTGAGCTAACGAGGCCTAACAATGGCAATAATTTCATTAAACACATTGTGAACATGTAATCTACAGGTCATGAATTCATATATTAAGATAGGGGTCTGATACTTATGTGAGAATGATCGAGAATGTCTAATTCCCTCTCATAATAGTTGCAATAAAATATATTATCTCATGCATTCATTAACCATTCATAAAGAAATCAAACATATCAAGGTCCATAGTCAGAACTTGTTATGGAAACATAATTTTAACCAACATATAACTCGAATAACAGCCATAGTAGAACAACCATCAAAGCCACATAATAATAAGTACAAGTGCTCATGAAATACAAGAGGGAAAAGAGATCTTCTTAACATATTAAAAGTCCAACCAAGTCAGGGTATTCCACGTACCACCAAACCATTTATTCGATTGAACGAAATATTTCCTTTAGCCAATCACCCTCTTCCCATATTTTCAAGTGGGAATGTGGGACTTAGGACAAAATCAACTATGGATTCCCAAATATTACACCACCTCCACCGTCAGGCTATACCACAATCTCACCAAAATAGGTGAAGGGATTACTAGGCCCAAAGAAAACATAAACAACCAAGCTTTATTGTAATCCTTCCAAAACAGATCAAGGGATTCCTAGGCTCAAAACCAAAAACATAAACCACTAGGATTTACCGCACCTCCCAAAACTAGTCAAGGGATCACAAGGTCCAAACAAGCTTGGGTGCCTCAATATTTATTCACCAATAACTTGCAGAATTTTCCCGTCTCCACCTTGAGGCTTTACCGCAATACCACAAAAACCAGTCAAGGGATTCCTAGGCCTTTGGTAATTTTCCTAAGATCACCTCACCCGGTTCCAAAACCATCTGGAAATTCAAAGCTTAATCACATGAAAGTACCCCATCACAACATGGCTCCCTGGAAATGTTAAGACAAACATGAAACCGTTGTCACACCTGGAAAAACCCATTCCTATGACAACAAAAGATCCAAATACATACATCCATGTATCATGTATTCACAAACTAGATAGAAAAAATCACACATGCAACCCGTTACCTGCAATTATTACCGCTTAAGCTGTTTGATCCAAGTTTTTCTTTCTTGTTCCTTGCTTTCATGTGATTTTTTGTTTTCCCTTCGCTTTACTTTCTCTAATGCTAGAGTGTTCTAAGTGCACAATAGTATGCAATAATAGAGAGAATAGATAGATAGCTCCAAAACTAAAGTAAAAAAAGTTATGAACTGATCCTCATAAGCCTTTTTATTATTTAGGCATCTATTTTCTTTAATTTTATCTATTTTTCCTTCAATTATCTTCTCAGCAATCCTATGACCTTTCATATCCCCTTTCTCCTATTTTCCTTTATTTTCATAAATAAAATATCAAATAATGCCTCTTTTAATATACAAATCCTTTACCAATGCATTTTCCAATTTCCTTAGCCATAATAAACCAAATGAACACCCACTAGGATGTTTTTCCAAACATTCAACTTCAAATGTGAGACCCATGACCTTGGTATTATTTTACCTTTATTAACATTTTTACATGAAATTTTAATGTGGGGTTGTTACATACCCCTCCCCCTTAGGGGAACATCATCATCAGTGTTCTATGACACCTATAATCAATAACACCAATGAAAACTAGAACATACTACCCATGTAGATTGATAACTTATCTCAATTCAATATTTATGATGAACAACATGTTGAAAAGAAAAACCAATATGAAAAACATAATAACATGATGAGCATACTAGTTATTAGAGATTTATAACACATCTTGTTGCATTATTTACAATAATAACCATAAATAAATATGTAAAAATATCAAAATTCCTTTTCCTCAACCAATAAACATTGAAGGATACATATCCCGCATCTGATCAACCACCTCCCATGTAGCTTCATTAGGAGCTACGTGCTTCCATGACACTTTAACTTTTTCGATTGCTTATTTCTTGAGTGCGAGTTGTTTCTATTGCAAACTGCACTAAGTTTCTAGCGAGGATTCTCCTTTCATTCCAACTGTAATACATGCAAATCAATCACATGATAAACATCTTTCACATGCTTTTTAAGAAATGACACATGGAAAAAATCATGGAATTACATTGTTGGAGGAAATGAAGTTCTGTAGGTCACTACTCCAATCCTCTCAAGGATATCAAAAGGACCACAATATCGAGGTGCCAACTTGACACATGATCCAATCCTCAAGGAGTTTTTATTGGGCTTGATTTGAAAGTACACATGCTTATCAACTTGAAAAACCTTAAATTCCCTATGTTGATCTACATAAATCTTCTATCTATCCTGCATTTCTTGTTCCATATTTGCCAACATGCTCGGTCCTATCAGTACCCTTTTCACTGGATCACTCTAGTTGATGGCAGTATTATTCTTGATAACCTGCATTTCTTGTTCCGTATTTTCCAACATGTTCGGTCCTATCAGTACCATTTTCACTGGATCACTCTAGTTGATGGAAGTATTACAACTTCACCTATAAAATGCCTCAAACGGACTCATCCTGAGTGACTCCTCATACTCATTATTGTAAATAAAATCAACCAGTGGAAGATACTCCTCCCACCTCCTCTGTTGGTGCATAACATGCATCCTCAACATGTCATCTAGAATCTGGTTGACCGTCTCTGTTTTTCCTTTTTTTTTGTGGATGATAAGTTGTACTGAACACCAACTCTGTACCGAAAAATTAAAATAACTCCTTCCAAAATCTGGAAGTGAAATTAGCATCTCTGTATGACACAATATTCTTAGGAATGCCATGCAATCTCACTATATCCATGATGAATACTTGAGCTAGCTCACTAGATGGATAGGTAGAATTAAATGTAATAAAATGAGCTACCTTATTCCAATTGCAACCACAACAATGATAAAATCATGTTTCCTAGATGTCCTTGGAAAACCTGTAATGAAGTCCATGGAAATGACCTCCCATTTCCACTAGAATCAGAATTGGTTGTAGTAAAACACCTAAATTCTTACACTTTTCTTTTACCTGTTTACAATCCAAAAACCCGGTGATGAACTCGACTAGCTCTTTCTTCAGATTCGTCTAGTTCTAGAACTTCTTCATAGAGGTTAGAGTCTTCTGATATCCCAGATGACCTGAATACCTTTTAACATGAAATTCTCTCAAGGTAAGCTTCTTGAGCTCACTGTTGTCTGGCACATAGATCTTGTCCCTAAATCTAACCACACCATCTTTCGTGAGATGATAATCCACATCCCAATCAATTTTACCCTACTATTGTAGCATGTTCCTAAGCTCCATGTACATGTCATCCTAATGTATTGCATGTAAGATCTGATCATGCAATTTTTTCCCATATTAACTCGTAAACTCCACGTGATTCACATGTACTCTTTTGCTAAGAGCATCGACAAGGCTTGTTCTCCTTACCCTTGATGTACTTGATCTCAAAGTAAAACTCACTAAGCATAACCAATCATCTAGCTTGCCTAAAATTCAGATCCATTTTTTAAAACAATTATCTCAACCCATTGTGATCACTCAACAACAAAAACCTCCAACCAAGAAGATAGTGCCTCCATATATTCAATGTATGAATATTTTCTTCCAACTCAACATCATGTGTCACATAGTTCTTCTCATGATCATTCAGTTTCCTTGGCTTGTAGGATACCACCTATCCCTTTTGCATTGAGGCTCCACTAAGTCCTCTCTCACAATCATATGTAGATGCCAAAAACTCTTTATCTGTATCTGTAATCTTTAGAACTAGACAATTTACAAAAAACTACTTCAACTTCACAAAACTAGCTGCATATTCCTCTTTCCATTCAAATTTCTTTCCCTTTCACTGCAAAGATGTGATATGATAGGAAATCCATCAAAATTTTATGATGAACCTATTGTAAAAACTTGCTAAGCCCATGAATAATCTAACCTCATCCACATTTCTAGGAGCTTCCCATTCCATGATAGCTCTGATCTTTTCCGGATCCACTGGTATGCCTTCCTTGGAAACAAAATGATGTCCCAAGTAATGTACCTTTCTCTCAAACAAACTACATTTACTAATATTTTCATAAAATTAATGATCTCTTAGAAAAATCAATACTTCTCTTAAGTTTTTAACATTTTCTTCCTCATTATTAGAATATATCAATATATCGTCAATGAAAACAATCAAAAACTTGTCTAGATAAGGACACAACACACTATTCATCAAACACATAAAAGTAGTTAGAGTGTTATTCAAACCATAAAGAAGCATTAAAAACTCATAAGGCCAATATCTAATCTGGAATGTAGACTTTTAGATTTCATCTTCTTTGATATGTACTTGATGATGTCCTGATTTAAGATCAATATTTAAGAACATGGCTACTCCCTTCATCTGATCAAACAAGTCATCAATCCTTGAAAATGGATACCTGTTCTTACCGCCACCTTGATCAGCTTCTTGTAATTAATGCATAACCCAAGACTAATTTCCTTCTTCTGCACAAAAAATATTGGTGCACCCCAAGGTGAAACACCTGGCAAATTTTATCCCTCGTCAAGCATTTCCTTCAACTGCAACTTCAATTCCACTATCTCTAGAGTTCTCATCTTGTAAGGTTCCTTTTATTTTGGTGCTACCCCTAGTACCAACTCAATGGAAAATTGCACTTTTATGTGAGGAGGAAACTTTGAAATTGCTACTAGAAATACATCCTAAAACAGTTGTAAAACCAGATACCTCTCCAAAAATTTTGCATCCTCAACATCGTTACCTTTATGATTAGAAACATGCACTGTAGATAACACATGTTAGTCATTAGTAATTTTTCTGAGATCAAAAGATGACTAAGTTTTAAAGCCTAGATTTCTAGAAACAATGTTTGAAGAAACATTGTGATTTCTAGAAATATCACCGCCTTCATCATCCTACACCTAACTGTTCCACTATAAACTTTATCTTTTGCCTTCTCAAATTTTACCCTGCTACAAAGAAAAATCCATTTTCTGGGCATGTTTCCCTCATTTCATCAGCTCACTTACACCCTCATCCATTCCCTTTTCCCCCTCTAAAAACCCCTCATAAACCCTCCTCATTCATCATTTTTTTTCTAAAGAACCATTAAACAATGTAGAAACCCTTTTTACATTGTTTAAACCTTAAATTTTTAACTTATCGGACCTTCTAAGAACTTATAAAAACCCTGTTTTTATAAATATCCATCCATTTCTAAAGCCCCTTCCCTACTTTTATTTTTATTTTTATACCCCCAACCTTATAAAAACCCACTCAAACCTTTGAAAAACATTAAAAAGAGGGCTCGCTTATTTTTTCACCCACAAATTTTACCAGGAAAATATCCACCATTGATTCGGAATTTTTCCCCCGATCCAACGGCCATCCCATCTCCTACCTCAACCCCGCATTTAACCCAACCCCGTAACACAAAAAACTACCACGTCACCAAGCTGGGCCCCACTTTCTACTACCACCCTGCCGACCAACTATAGCCTGCCACCTGTCCTGGGCTCCACTCCACACACTTGCGCACCGGTCCCTCCACCCTTCCGCACCGTCGATCTCACCCCTTGAGATCTAACGGTCCAAATCCAATATTGCGCGGAAATCGGCGCTGATCTTTAATGATCCCGAATCACGTGAAATGGGCAGTTTCACCCCACCACGTATCAGTCAGTTAGTGGAATCGCACAGCCCCAACCCAATACCACTTACCACCTTTCACCTACGTTATAAACCACCGTGGTTTTCCAAAACAACCTTTCTCCCCTTCACGCCAAATTCAATTTTCTTCCCCTCTCCGCTATGTTCCACCTCTAGAGCCCTCCTCTCTACACTCCCTCCTTCTTTTCAAATTGCCCTTGATGCTCCAAACCCTAAGAAAAGGTATTTTAACCCCTCCCGTAGGTCTAAAATTGACGTTGTTTTATGTTTTTGCAGGTTTTTAATGGTGGAAACAGGCCAGATGCCCTCCCACTACTGTTTGTTGAATGAAACCCCTTAGTGGCGACTTACGGGTCTTAAAAAAAAATTATGAGGATCAGCGATCTTTTTCTCAGGGTTTGATTGATGATGAATCATGATCATCGATCAATCGATGACCCTCTAATGAAATGAAGAAACCCTCCCTACACACAGACGATCATAGTCAGGGGAAGCAATGAAGAAACAATGAACAGAAGGATTAAGGACTAATCCTCCATCACAAGATAAACACAGAGGATTATCCCTTAAGACAGTGATTAAGGATAAAAGGTCAAAGTTTGAAGACCGGGATAAATGAACAAAATAGTCATAAAAGAAGAATGAAGGATAAAGGTAGTAAGACATAATTAAGGATAAATCAAGGTTCGAAAGCCTAATTGCTGAGTTTTATGACTAACCAAAGATAGATAACCCAAAGACATCTTTAAACAAATCAACAAAGAAGCATTTACTTCTGCAAAGACTAAACTGCCACCTACAACATGTTTTCTTTTCATAAAGACATTTGACAGTTATTACACAGTCAAAGATATTTTATATCTGTCAAGGCAATTATTGTAAAAGTTATTATAGGCCTTAAAAGTAAAAATTGTTACGTCTTCTTCTCTAGAAGTTAATATAGGAGTTATTGAAATAGAGAAGTAGCTGCAGATATTCCCGCCTTAAGCCTTGCATGGTTTTCAAGGTTAGGAATGCATTTACTCTGTAATTAATGACACTCAAACCCTATCTTGAGCTCCACCTCCTCATTTTCAGCATAGATACTGCATCTGAACTTAGTTTATTGTTGGCATTTGATGACTCTTTGAACTAATACATAGTCTCTTGGAAGTTGAAGGAAAATTGATGTCTTGGATCTTAAGGATGCCCTGATTTGTTTGTTGATGGAGGAGGCTAGATCACTATATCCCTGCACTTGGTTGTGGATGAAGTGCTTCTATCTGTTATTTTTATTTCCTATTCTCATTATGTTTTAATTTTTCTTTGTTACAGTAAAGTAAAGGTTTTAGGCTAAGAAATGTCTTTGAAAGCACTTTAGTTCTGTTTACTCTTCACTGTCTTAATGTTTTCTTCTGCAAGGTCTGATTGGAGGATTCTTAATTTCCATCCAATTCCATCTAGCTTGTTATTTTATAAATAATTCAAAAGAGTATAACCAAGGAGTTTCTCTTTTGGCAAGTCCATGTTCCTTTGAGTACAGCTTGAGAGGTTGTTTTGAGGAATGATTTCAATAGAGTGAAACTAGGAAGTTTAGTGGTGAGCCCATGCTCCTTTGAGTACAACTTGAGAATTGTCTCTAAAACTTCTTTAAAATTATTATTAGTAGAGTCTAAACTAGGGAAGTCTATGGTGAGCCCTATCCTATAGACTGCCTCAAAAGTTTGCTTTAAATATTCCTAAAGAGTTGGTAAAAAGCAGATTAGATTATTTTTGTTTGATCTTACACTGCTCTTACTCTTTATCTTATGTGTTTTCTTATCTAAAAGTATTCTTTTGATTGCTGGATTGTTGTCTGAATGGTTGCTTATTAGAATTTTTTCCAAATAAGTCTATGGTTTGCCCTGTCCTTTGGCCTACTTCAAAACAGTTACCTTGAAAGATTTATCTTGTTTAAAGTACATGATAAAGGATTCTTAAATTTCCCTTTGTCCTAATTTTCTTTCCTGTCCTTAATGTTCATCTCATTATTCCAAAAAATTTGAAGATCCATTGGCCAACTTAGATTTTCCCTATGATACTCCCTGATACTTTAATAAACTTATCATGACTTCCATTTGACTCCATTTCCCAATGACTTAGAGATTTCCTTTTATATCTGTGCTCTTTGAGCATCATGTCCAACCAAAACAATCAAACAAAACTTGTACTTAATAACTAGCCTAAAATCAACCCTTAAAGGCAAACAAGCACATATCCTTTGTAAACAATTTGAGAGCTCCCTCTCTGATTCTAGGGAGGCTAGGTCCTAGAACTCTAAATATTGGTTCCATGTTGCCTTGTCATTTGGTATGCCAATCTGCCAAATCACAAGACCCCAACATTCTGCCGATCACAGTGGGACCCTTCTGTGTCAGTGAAAAACTAAGTACTCCTTAGTACTCCAGAAACCATAAGGACCACATAAAAACTCAGAAAAAACCCAAAAATATTCTTAGATTGGTTTTATTACTCATTTGGTGGTGGACCATTAGACATTTTACCTTAAAAAAATCTAAAAATTTCCACCTGCTGACTCCACTAGCCCCAGTAGGCCTATCTATCCAATAGTTATTTTAGATTCCCTTAAGATTGTATCAAATAAGTCCTAAAGAAGTTTAGAAGCCTAGTCCCATATTTTAGAAATGTACTAAAACACTAAGAGAGGTCAAAACATTTGAAAATAGTCCTTAGAGTTTTCAACCTCTCTACATTTTGAACTTGAAATCTAGCTTCACATAGGATCAATACCAGATCTCATCTGGACCCTAATCCTCCTCCAATAGTTTATGATCCATAAAATATTTTGTGGCAAACTTCTAAAGCTGGAAATTTAACTATTGGTAGGATCATCCAAGGAACAAGATTTGTCCCTGAAAACCTTACAGTCTTGAAAGATCCTCACTTTGACTTGTCTCATACAAGGAGCCTATTTAAAACCAATTCACATAGTGATATTGACCAATTTGACCTTGAGCCCACAGATTTGCTGCAGAACTTTAGCAGAGAAGCATCTCCTTCCACTCCTCCTGATTTTCAATTTCTCCACCACTTCAGTTCTTTCCATAGAAAATATGCTCATAATCAGCTTGCTAGTCCAAGTACTTCCACCACCCCCATCCACACATCCATTGTTCAAAACACTCCAGTTCATCCCACTTTTCCTTTTACAAATCCACCTTTTGTAAATCCCCCATTTGTTCCCACCATGGTAGCATGGTATGCCCCATTAGTGTTACCTCAACCACTTGTTCCTTTACCAAATTATTATGAACCTAGAATTCCCCATTTCACTGGAACTGAATCTAATACTACCCAAAAACATGTAGATAAAATGGATGATGCCTTTTATTACATGGAAATAGAAGAAGAGACCATTAAGATGAGAATCTTTGCCAAAGTTTAGGAGGAGAAGCCAAGAAATGGTTTAAAAGCTTAACTCCTAGTAGCATAAATGATATCCCTTCTTTATACCAAAAATTCATAAACAAATGGGAAATTAAAAAGAACCCTCTCCAAATCCTTTCAGAATATAGCAACCTTAAAAGAAATACTAGGGAAAGTGTCCAAGATTATTGCACTAGATTCAATAGTGTTTACAATGCACTTCCCCCAAACATGAAACCTCCACTAAGCCTAGCCTTAGCTAAATTTCCTGAAGGCTTTCATCTAGACATGGCCTACCAGCTAAGAGAAAGAGACCCTGTAACCTTAGAAGATATGCAAAGGGGAGCTATTACTGTAGAAGTAAATTTGATTGAGAAAAGAGCTAGACTAAAATCAGAGAAAATAGTTACATATAAAGATGAAACAATGGCATCAACCTCATCATATGATGCCAAAACTGATAACTTAGTGAGGGTAATGGAAAGAATGCTTAAGAAGATAAACTTAAATGATAGAGTGACTCCAAGAGAAAACCAAATCAATTCCCAAAGAATAAATAGAAATCCAAATTTCAGAAGAGACCCTATTCAAGATAGACAAAGAGGTAATGACCAGAAAATTAGGCCTCCCTTTCAACAAAACTATGTAGATCAAGAAGAAGAAAGGGAAACTGAAAGGTTAGAAGAAAATCATGTAAACCTGATAGGATCTAACAGCGAGACAAATGTATTCCCCACTAAAAAATAAAAAGTTTTCTTCTCCTCGTAACAAGTTGAAACTAATCATGAGGATTTTTAAGATTACCAACTGGGGTTTGAAAATGCAATAATGGAGGTGCAAAGACAATATGATCTTAGAAGAAAAAGGAAACCAGAAATTTCCAATGATGAAAACACAGGTACAGTTGTTAGGAAAACTTCAGAAATTCTCATAAAAAGACAGCAAACAAAATTAACACTTTGACTAAGAAAACTGACTCAAATAAGGACAAAACCTATCAAAAAAGTGTTGACCCAAGCTGCCCTAGCACTTCTACTAGTGGCCCTGAAAAATATGTCCTAAATAACAGTCCTAATAATACTCAGCAGATCAGAATTGCTGAAAATACTATGCTTGATAAAAAAAATGTAAACATGTCAAAACATTAGTCCCTTTCAGCCTTGAAGGTGAGATTGTGAAGATCAAAATTAGCATACCCTTCGCTGAACGACTAACCTAGGATGTATATAAAAACCAAGTTTTGAAAGATTTGAATATAGGAAATGATACTGATACATTAAACTTGACAAATGATAAACCAAAACTGTTGTTTGGTCCTAAAGTAGAAGGAAAATACCAAGAAGGAACCATTCCTCCATTTTATGTTAGCCTAAATATACATGATAATATTTTACACAATTCCATGCTAGACTCTGGTGCCTCTCACAACCTTTTAGAAAAAGTGGTAATGGAGAGATTTGGCCTAGAGATTACTAAACCTTATAAGAACCTATATTCCTTTGATTCAAAAAGAGTCAAATGTTTAGGCCTAGTCAAGGATTTATGTGTCAATCTGGCACAAATTCCTACTAAGGGTCTAGTTATGGACATAGTTGTTGCTAACATTCCCCCAAAATATGGCATGCTTCTATCTAGATCATGGGGAGCCAAAATTCAAGGAAGCCTTCAAATGGACATGTCTTATGCTACCATTCTAGTTTTTAACCAAACCAGAAGATTATATAGAGGATCTCATATGAAATTTATGGTGAGCAACATCGATAGGCCAAAAAACACTCCTGTTTATTCTATTCATTCAGATTTAGACTCCTTTATCTTGTACAATGAAGATGAAATCAGCCAACAAGAAAAGGATAATGAGATCGAACTAGGACCACCTGAATAGTCAAATCAGTCCCTAAAATAAGAATTTAACAACCCTAACCTTAGCATCACTAAACAACAAACTGAAAATGAGTATGAAATAGAAACACTGTGGGAAATGAGCTTTGAATCCTCTTGCAGTAAAACAGGTTTTGGAGCTGGTGTATGGATACACAATACAAACCAAGGACATTCTTATAAAATTAATTTTCAATGCACAAATAACATTGTAGAATATGAAGCTCTTCTCCTTGGCCTACATTTTGCTCAGAGATTTAGGAGCCAAGAAAATATCAGTCCAAGGAGTTTCAGAGTTGCTTATTAGGCAAATAAAAGTGGAGTAGTCATCCAAAAACCCAAGGTTAAGATAATATAGGAATGCTGCCCTAGAGCTCCTAAAAGCATTTGAAAAATATGAACTCACTTTCATCCCTAGATCCCAAAACAACACTGCAAATGAACTTTCCTTTGTTGTCAGCAATTGCCAAATACCCCAAGTAAATGAACAATTTACTGTTAAAGTAAAAAACAAGCCCATAGTCCCTGACAATGAAGACTATTGGAAAGTATTTAAAGAAGACAAACACATTAATGATTTTCTGCAATCAAGAAATGATTTTGTTGAATGTATACCTGACTCAGGCCATGAAAAAGAATGTTTTGATGAAAAACAATTCTATGAAACAAAGTTTTCCTCTACTGCTGATATAAACCAATTTGAATATCTTTATACAGTAGAATTACTGAACAAAACAGATCAAAAAGACCTTGAGTTTTTACAATTTAAAAATGATTCAATACCAAGGGCTCTTACACCATTAGAGGAGCTTTTTGATTTCAATGATGTAGCTAAAAAACCAAACATGGAGCCTATAGAAACCAATGTAGAAGAACATAACATAGGCACTGTAGATGAACCCAAAATGATCAAGTTAGCTAGCACTCTCCCTACTCATATCAAACAATAATATATTGAACTTTCCAAAGAGTTTGGAGATGTGTTTGCATGGGGGTAGAAAGATCTGAAATCATATGATACCAACATTATTCAACACAAAATTCCCCTTAAGGAAAATCAGATCAAACAAAAACTAGGAAGGATAAACCATGTTTTATTACCTTTAGTTGAGAAAGAGATAAAAAATATGTATGATGCTGGGATCATATTTCCCCTTAGAAACTCACAGTGGGTGTCCAACCTTATGTCTGTTAGGAAGAAGACCGGGGAAATTAGGCTTTGCATTGACTTTATAAATTTGAACAGAGCCTCCCTGAAAGATAATTATCCCTTGCCTAAAATGGACTACATACTTCAAAAGGTGGTTGGATCTAAAATAATATCACTGTTGGATGTTTTTTTAGGCTAAAACCAAGTGCTAGTACTCGAAAGTGATCAACACAAAACTGCTTTTACCACACCTTGGGGTACATTCATGTATGTTAAAATTCCATTTGGTTTGATGAATGCAGGGGCCACATTCCAAAGGGCCATGGGCATAGCATTTTCTGAAGACATAGGATATTTCATAATCATTTACCTTAATGACATCATTGTTTTCTCCAAAACTGATAAAGAACATTTGATTCATTTGAGAAATTTTTTTGAGAAATGTAGAAAATATGGCTTATCTTTGAGTCCCAAAAAGACACTCTCTGGTTTCCAAGAAGGAAAACTTCTTGGCCACATAATTTATGAAGAAGGAATCAAAGTAGACCCTAAAAAGATTGATGGCATATTGAAAATCAACCATCTTAGAAACCTCAAAGAATTGCAATCTTTCATTCGAAAGATCAATTTTTTGAGAAGGTTCATTCCCAACCTTGCTGAACTTTTGAGAAATATCACAAACATGCTCAAAAAGGAAACAAGGTTTAAATGAACCTTAGAATCCAAACAGTCATTTGAACTGGTAAAACAAGCTCTCGCTCAAACACAAGTTCTTATTAGTCCTGATTTCACTAAACATTTCTACATTTTCTCATTTGCCTCTGAACACACTATTGCTGGAGTCTAGTTGCAAAAGAACAACATGGGCCAAGAACAACCAATTCATTTTTCATTAGAGCCTTAAGAGATGCTCCACTTAAACATAATATCATGGAGAAACAAGCCTTAGCCTTGATAAAAGCATTGAAAGATTTATGAGTCTACATTTTACACTCTCATATCATTTCTTTTGTCCCACATACAGTTGTCAAGGACATTATAAATCAAGACCCTGATGGTAAAAGGGGAAAATGGATTGAAATTATCTTAGAATATGATTTAGAGATCAACCCTACCAAGCTGATTAAAGGACAGGGATTAGCAGAAATCATGGCAGAATCAAATTTCCAAGCATTAGATATAAACATGGTTGATGTTTTAGAAGAAATAGAAGAATTCATAGCTCCATACATTGAAGAAACATTTTTGAATTCACCTTGGTATGCTGATATCATATATGTGCCTCTCTATATTAATACTCTTCCTTCTCTATCAAAGACTAAAGTTAGATTCTTGAAACAAAAAACTTTAAATTATTGCATTTTAGATGGAGTATTATATTAGAAAAATGTTGTTGGCATATTGCTTAAATGTTTGCTTGAGGATGATGCAGGAAACATCATGCATGAGCTGCATGAAGGAGAATGTGGATGCCACCTTTACTGGAAGACAACAGCCAACAATATTCTTAGAGCTGGCTATTATTGGCCCACCCTTTTCCCAGATACTCAAAAACTAGTCATGACTTGCCATAAGTGTCAAATTTTTTATGGCAAGAGAAAGCTCCTACCTTTACCTTTGCATCTGATCAGTGTTGAGGCTTCCTTTTAGCAATGGGGTTTATAATTTATTGGAGAAATTCACCCAACCTCTTCTGCCCAACATAAGTGGATCCTTACTGCAACAGATTACTTTACCAAGTGGATAGAAGCCATCCCTTATAGGAATGCTACTGACTCTATCATTATCAATTTCTTTGAAACTAACATCCTATCCAGATTTGGTTGTCCCAAGAAAATTATTACAGAAAATGCTGCTACCTTCAAATAAAAAAGAATGGTTGATTTCTGTTACAAATATCATATCACATTGGGCCATTCCACAACTTACTACCCCGACGGAAATGGACTAGCTGAATCTTCCAACAAAAGGCTGGTCAACATTCTCAAAAAACTGTTGGATCAGAATTAGAAATCATGGCATAATAAGCTAGTGCATGCATTATGGGTTGATAGGCTAACCACCAAGAAATCAATAAATATGTCCCCCTATCAGCTAGTATATGGAATAGATGCAGTCTTCCCTACATCTTTGGGAGTCCTAGTCATAAACTTCTCCAAGAAGTACAAATGGAGGAAAATGACATCTAGAGAAGACTAAATCAAACTATTCATTTACAGTAGACAAGAGAAGAAGTATACAAAAGAACATAGACAGTTCAAGAAAACATCAATAATATCTTTGATAGAAGGACCAAATCAAATAATGTCCAAGTTGGAGAAATAGTTTTGAGATGGGATTCAATGAGAGAAGATAAAGGTAAACATGGAAAATTTGAGAATTTATGGAAAGGGCCTTATATCATTCACTCAATTAGGGGTCATAATGCTTTCTTTTTACAAGGGCTGAATGGAGAAGAACTATTTGGAGGTCTTGTCAATGGCAGGATGCTTAAACATTATTTCTTTCAAGATTCCTAGATCCAAAGTTTTAAGTCACTATACATAATATAGCATGAGAAAAATCAAATAAAATACAAAAACAATGAAAGAAAAGAAAAAGAAAAGAGGGAAAAAATCAAAAGAGGTACAACCCCATACCCAAAAAACAGTACTACTGAAAGTGTGCAAGTCTAAATTCCACTACTGATTCAAAATGATATATTGTTCAGTCATCTAACCTAATCATGGATGAACATGCTTTAAATTTATGTTGATAAGATAATATAAGCAAAGAATGTCAATATTATTTCACACTTGACTTATCAGGAATGATAGAATAGGGAAGTATAAAGATCCTGGTTCCACATGCTCAAAACAGGACCAAAGAGATGGATAAGGACACATTACTAATGAAAAATCACAACCTCATCTTTCTAGATTTATTTTTATGAAAATAAATTTTTGTGTGTATCATGTTCCAAATTTCACAACCATGGTTAATCAGACTGTCTAATCATGATTTGAACCATGTTTTAAATTTCATGAAAATAGCTAGAAAATCAAGACTGCCAAACAACTCAATCTTGGCAGTCAAGTAGCTTAGGTAGAAAACAAAAGAGTTCAACAATTTTATTTGAATTCTTGGAAGAAATAAGGATAGGATTAAATAGTTTATTTCTGTTTTCGAAAATAAAAATGTCAAGATTTTCCAATTCAAATGCACTCAGAGAAGAAAAAATGTTAGGACAAGTAGGATTGGGTAGGTAGAAATGTTGTCAAAGGAAATCACATGTTGGATATTGCTAAGACTTGTCACTTCAAAGGAATATCAGCAAGTGAGAAAGAAGGGAAATATGCCCAATGGGATAAGGCACTAATATGCTAAAACTTAGAGATTTCATGAACCGAGGTTCTGGACACCTTGAAAAGAAAGTTGCCCTCCCCAAGTGGAGCCACTGTTAGTCATTAGTAATTTTTCCAATATCAAAAGATGAATAAGTTGTAAAGCCTATATTTCTAAAAAAAATGTTTGAAAAAACATTGTGAGTTATAGAAATCTCATTGCCTTCATCATCCTACACCTAATTGTTCCACTATAAACTTTATCTTTTGCCTTTTCAAAGTTTACCCTGCTACAAAGAAAACTCCATTTTCTGGGCATGTTTCCCTGATTTCATCACCTCACTTACAACCTCATTCATCCCATTTTCCCCCTCTAAAAACCCCTCATAAACCCTCCTCATTCATCATTTTTTGTCTAAATAACCCATAAACAATGTAAAAACCATTTTTACATTGTTTAAACCTTAAATTTTTAACTTATCAGACCTTCTAAAAACTTATAAAAACCCTTTTTTTATAAATATCCGCCCATTTCTAAAGCCCCTTCCCTACTTTTATTTTTATTTTTATACCCCCAACCTTATAAAAACCCACTCAAACCTTCGAAAAACATTAAAAAGAGGGCCCACTTCTTTTTTCACCAGCACCTTTTACCAGGAAAACATCCACCATTGATCAGGATTTGTTCCCCCGATCCAACGGTCATCCCATATCGTACCTCAAACCCGCATATAACCCAACCCCGAAACACCACAAAACTACCACGTCACCAAGTCGGGCCCCACTTTCCACTACCCCCCTGTTGACCAACCGCAACCCGCCACCTATCCTGGGCTCCACTCCACATACTTGCGCACCAGTCCCTCCACCCTTTTGCAGCGTCGATCTCACCCCTTGAGATCTGATGGTTCAAATCCAATATCACACAGAAATCGACGTTGATCTTTAACGATCCCGACTCGCGCGAAATGCGTGATTTCGCCCTACCACATGGTAGTCGATTAGTGGAATCACGCAGCCCCGACGCAGTACCACTTACCGCCTTTCACCTACACGATAAACCACCTTGGTTTTCCAAAAACACCTTTCTCGCCTTCGCACCAAATTCAAATTTCTTCACCTCTCCGCTATGTTCCACCTCTGGAACCCTCCTCTCTGCACTCCATCCTTCTTTGCAAATTTCCCCCGATGTTGTTAGTCCCCTAAATTGCATTCTTTTTTACCATTCTTCCCTTCCCAAATCATAATCATTTACCCTGTTTTACCTATCTTATGCGCCCTCATCCTACACTACTACAAGAACGATGACACATTTCGCATAAACTTCATATTTTACATTTTTAACTCATCTTAGCATTTATTAACTACCTATTATGGGATTTCTTACTTAGAATTACTTTTGTAACTTATCGTTACCTCCTCTGCTATTTAATATATGATCACTTATCTTGATTACTAATCTTTAGTGCAGAACAGATCTCGCACCAACACCAGCACCGTGAATCTTGGCAGTGAATCTGAATCACTTGGGTTGCCACATGTTTTGTATACAATCAATGAGGATACATCCGAAGGCAGCCGAGTCCTAGCTATGACAACAGGTAAATCGAGAGTATTTGAGATCGGAATTGAGAGAGACGAATAGCTGGAGATAGCCGCAGCCTATTTTGTTAAAAGCAATTTAATTCCTGAAGGCCGAAATATTATTCTGCAATCGGTTATGTAATTTGCTATAACGATTTCTGCAATTGGCTATGTAATGGTAAACGATACTTTTGGCCTGCGGCCAAAAGGATCTATATAAGAAGAAATTTAAATAGGACAAATAGTTCAATTTTTTCAAGAATTGAATAGATCAAAGAATAGAACCAGGAGGCGGTAACAAGACTATCTTGTGTTATCGCCCAAATCTGGGCGGGAGATGTAATTCCACATGTAATTTCTTTAAGGATCTAATAAGAAGAGCTCCGCCTCATTTTTTTTACATTTTATCATTTGGCTTAAATCGTTGATGAGTTAATTCTGAGTAGCATTTCCGTTTGAAAGGGAAACACGCTGCTTGGCTAAGGGTCCAGCCAATCCAGCACGTTCTCCCTCCTTGTTGTTCTTGTAATTTATGTTTTAAACCATCAAGTGTGATTTAATTTGCAGTATTTGAATTTCTGTTTGAGTGGAAGCAGATTTGTTGCGTGAAGTAGTTAAGTTACTTTTTGCACGGTTGATTTCTTTCCCTTTCCTAGTTCAAGCAGGAGGAGTTACCTGCCCTAGTGCACGTTGGTGTGCTATTCACTTTCTGCATGATTGGGTATATTTCCTTTGTCTGGTTTGTTACCTGCCCTAGTGCATGTTGGTGTGCTATTCACTTTCTGCACGATTTGGTTTATTTCCTCTTCCTGGTTCGTTCTTGCACCAGTGCACGTTGGTGTGCTATTCATTCTCTGCATGATTTGGTTTATTTCCTCTTCCTGGTTCATTCTTGCACCAGTGCATGTTGTTGTACTATTTATTTTCTGCACATTGGTTTGGTTTCCCTCTAGTGCAAGTAGGAGAACTGTTCTCGCACCAGCACTAGATAATATGATGCAGCAAGCCTTTCTAGCTTACTTCTAACAGATTTCTTTCTTTCAGTCATATCTTAATTAAAAAATACCTTTTTCTTATTTTCTACAGATATTCATCTTTACTGATATTTGATTTGGTTTTATCACACTGCAGTAATGAATCATTGATTTCAAGGATCAAAAGTTAAAGTGCAAGAAGCTCAGATCGAGTACAAGAACCAGTTTCTTGGTATTGGATCTGAGTGCTGCGGAATTGAGAAATTTCAAAGCCCTTGCATGAAGAAAAGAATTTTTTTAGTAAAGACATTACTTTACATTTTCTGCATAAATCGTTGTTCCTGCACTAGTGTAAGAAGACTGCACTAGTACAAGATCGATTTTCGCAAGAAGGATATCTTTACATATGCAAGATTGAAGGGGCCCATTTGTTGAAAACTGCTAAGGTGTCTTTGCTGAATGAAACACATTCTCAGTAGCTAATCAATATTTAGCTAGAGTGATTTCTCCTCTTTATTTATGAATCTCTTTTACAAGTACATTTCTTCTTGTTCTAGCCTCAGATTGTTTTGATGGTTTGAGTTTCCTCTTTCTTTCTAAAGTTTGATTCTACAATTCTTCTTTTCAAAAGTAGGAGTTGATATTAGAAATATTCATACCATCTCTGGCATTTCCTATGCTTCATCTCTAAGTTTACGAATCCTCGGGGTTGACAATTAAGTGTTGAGGATTTTTACTTAAGTGTAATTCCCGCACCCAACATTTTGGCGTCGTTGCTGGGGAGGCGATTTGATTTGGTAAGAATTTTCTGATTGTATAATAGAGGTAAGTTTCCTTTATTTTTTCAAGAATTTTTGGAGGAGTTTTTACTGGTGTTGATTGATTTCTGACAACATTTTTACTGGAAATTATTTTGATATTTTTCTCTCTTTTTTGAGATGAACGCCTAGGATAGGTAAGGGTTCGAAGCCCACTAAGGGCCAAAAGAATTTTTCTCACATTGGGTCTGCTTCTGCAAGCAGGAAGCCCAATTCATTCCAAACCCATCACGCAGGAACAATCCACCTAGATTCTAGTACTAATAGCTCAGGTGTGGATCAACCCATGGAAAGCATTATAAGCAAGAAGGAAGCAATGGCAGACGAAGGAGATCATTTGGAAGGGACTGGCGACAACCAGGTAAGTGAAGGACAATATAATTTTGTGTTTCCAACTGTGGATCCTAATACTGTGTCACAGATGAAGAATATTACACCGTCAAATCTACCTCATTTCCATGGCAAAGTTCATGAAGACCCTGACTCTTTTCTATTTGAGTTAGATATTTTGTGTAGAAGTTATGATTATGCAACTGAGGCTCAGAAGTTAAGATTATTTCCTGTTACCCTCAAGGACTCAGCTTTAGGCTGGTTTATGGGGTTAGGAGGAAACACCATAACTTCCTGGGAGCAGATGAGGAGGGTATTTTTGTCTAAATATCAAGAATATTGTAAAACTTGGGACATGCAGGATGAAATTTTTACAATCATACAAGATGATGATGAAATTCTTGAAGATTATTTGGAAATATTTCTATATATTTTACAAAGTTCAAAACTTGGGCTTGATCCCAACACTATTAGAACCTTGTTTTTAAGAGGACTTACTGATAATGCTAGAACAATTTGAATCTATTAGGACAAGGTGCTATTTCTTAGCAAAATTTTGATCAAATTTGTGCATTATGCCAGAAATTTTCAAGGAATCAGTATAGATCCGATAGAGGAACTCGAAATAAAAATAGAAAAACTAAATCTACTAATGCTATGATTATTGGACTGGAAAATAAAATGGAAAACATGAAAATTGATATAATGAACACTGTCACTAAACAATTAGACTCTTTAAAATTTCAACAAAAACTTATGAAGGAACAAGAGTCATTATGTATTTTCTGTCCTAAATGCAGAGACAAGCATCCCCCTAAAGAATGCCCTCTTCACTTGAAAGAAACTAATAAGTGTGCTATTTGTGCAGAAGACCATATCACAAAAAAATGTCCCTCTATACCTGGACTTAAAGCAATATTTACAAGGGGGCAGCATGAAGCTAAACAATTGTATGCTTTGGGAGCAAGAAGAAATTGGCCTCAGGTAGGTGCAGGTATGGCTCCTGAATTTCCTCCACACTATTTTGGTTATAATCCACATGCATATTCATATCCTAACTCTCATCAGCAGTGGCAGTATGGAAATTAGTATCAGCATGGGAAACCTTCCCAACCATGGAAACAGGGTTGGAAAGGCCCAACTCATTCTCCATATTCCTACCAGCCACCAATGCAACCATATCCATCTACACATGTACCTTATCCAATGCCTCAACTTCCGAGTTAGACCACCCCATTACCTTTACCTCCACCCTTCCGACCTCCTCAGTTGCCCGCTCAACCTACACCAAATCCTAATAATAATAATAAAGCAGTGCAAATGATCCATGTAATAGACCCGTCGTTTCCATTCGAATACCAGTCTATTCCAGTTGGAGTTCATGATATTCAATTAAGATCAGAAAGGACTGTAATACCAGAAAATCAGAAACAACCTATGGTGATTGTTGAAGAGAAAGGGGAAGAGGAAACTCTTAACCATTCTCCGAAAATTTTCACAAAGCAGCCCTTACCCTATGAGTCCTTGCCATATTCTTCCAACCAACCTCCCTTTCTAGAGAGGCTAGTAGCAGAAAGAAGAGAGCATGTTTCTGAGAATAATTTGGCATTAGAACTACATAATATTTTCATTAAGATACCTTTGTTCCAAGCCATTAAAGAGATCCCAATTTGTACCAATATTATTAGGGAAATCTGTCTCAAGAAACCTGGGAGGAAGAGATTGGAACCCCAAACTATTCAATTTTTCGGTAGGGCAGCAGAGTTAATGATGGGAGTGTGTCTGTGGAAAAATATATTGATCATGGAAACCCTATTGTAACAATTTAGATTGGTAATGTCCTTGTCTTTAATGTTATTATAGACCTGGGGGCAGCCATTAATGTAATGACTAAGCAAACCATGGATCAACTTCGGTTATCTCATCTTCGCTCTACTCCCACTATGCTTGAATTAGCAGATAGATCCAAAATTAAGCTTGAAGGAGTATTGGACGATGTGATCATCTCATTGGATTCTTGGGAATATCCTGTTGATTTCATTGTGCTTCAGCCAAAGAACCCAGTAGGAGGAAATCCCTTGATCTTGGGTCGACCATGGCTTGCTACAGTCGATGCATATATTGGATGTCATTCCAGAGATATGTATATTTCACATGGAGATTCTAGGAAGAAATTTACCTTATACCCCCCTCCCAGATCCATTCAGGAACTTCGAGATACTTTATGGTTGGACCAAAGAAGTGATGAGGAGACTCAGTCTATTTCTCTTATTCATCATTATATTGGGTCTTCGAAAGAATATGAGATTCAAGATTTACTGAAAAATATAGACACCATGCCTAACTTCGAGCCTTTGAGCGAGATTTGTTGCCTAGATTTCCAAGAAAAACCATGATTCTAATTCTTTTATACCGTTGCCTTTGACCACTCCGTTGAGTACCCCAGAGCCTGATAATACTCTTGTTGAGATTAGTCCTAGTAAGTCTTTGCATATCAGTTCAAATTTAGACCCATCTCAACAAGAGCAACTTGTGAATTTGTTGCAAAACCATCTTAGTGCATTTGCTTGGGGTTATGAAGACATGAAAGGTATCCCTCCTGAAACTTGTACACATCATGTCTATATTAAGGAAGGAACCGGACCTGTCCGACAACCCCAAAGAAGAATGAACCCAGCTCTAAGAGATGTTGTGAAAGAAGAAATACAGAAACTTTTAGATGTTGGTTTTATCTATCCTATTTCTGATAGTTAGTGGGTCTCTCCATTAGTGCTAGTGCTTAAGAAAGATGGAAGGTGGAATATTTGTATTGATTATCGTGAATTAAATAAAGCCACTCTCAAATATTAATTCCCTCTCCCTTTCATTGACCAGGTGCTTGATACCCTTGCAGGAAAGAATATTTCTCCTTTTTGGATGGTTTCAGTGGCTATAACCAGATACAAATTGCACATGAAGATCAAGATAAAACTACTTTTACATGCCCATGGGGTACCTTTGCTTATAAAGCGCTTCCCTTTGGATTATGTAATTCTACAGCTACTTTTCAAAGGGCAGTCTTGGTTATTTTTGCTGATGTTGAATTTGTAGAAATTTATATGGATGACATTTCTGTGTTTGGTAATTCTTTTCAGGAAGCTCTCGAAAATTTGGAGAAAGTAATTCTTCATTGCCAAGAAGCCCACCTTGCTTTGAGTGACAAGAAATGTAGATTAATGTGCAAAGCAAGAGTGGTACTTGGCCATCTGATTTATGAAAAAGGTATCCAGGTTGATCCGACAAAGATCAAAATCATTCTGCATCTTCCTGCACTGAAAACTCAAAGAGAAGTAAGAGGTTTTTTAGGGCATGCTGGTTACCATAGAAGATTCATTGAAAATTTTTCTACGATAGCTGCTCCTCTTTTTCGACTTCTAGCTAAGGATAGTGAGTTTTCTTGGTCCACGGCTTGCCAAAAGTCTTTTGAAACTTGAAGGAAAAGTTGGTACAGGCGCCAGTTTTGAGAGGTCCAAACTGGTCCCTGCCCTTTCACATTTCTTCCGATACTTCAGACCTGGCTGTTGGCGCAGATTTGGGACAAAAGGAAGACAAGAAATCCTAAGTTATTTATTATATTAGTAAGAATTTGTCTTCCACTGAATTAAACTATACAGTTATAGAGAAAGAGTTTTTAGCTGTAATCTTTGCAATTAATAAGTTCAGACACTATATCACAGGATATGAATTAATTGTTCATACTGATCATTCCGCAATTAGATACTTGATGAACAAACCATTGACTAGTGGTAGAGTGAATAGGTGGTTGCTATTGTTGCAGGAATTTAATATTACTATTGTTGATAGACTAGGAAAATCAAATGTTGTAGAATATTTTCTTTCTAGGCTAGATAATCCTGGTGACGTAACTCCTGTTAATGATGATTTTCTAGATGAACATATTTTTGCTGTGTCTACAGATTCTCCATGGTTTGCTGACATTGCCAATTATTTGGTTACTGGAAAAACACCACCTCACTTGCCCGTCCGTGAAAAGCAGAACATTATTCAGAAAAGTGTTGCGTACTCTTGGATTCAAGGAGACCTCTTTTACAGTAGTCCATATTTTATTATCCGTAGATTTGTAAGAGAGGAGGAAGTGTTTGAGATATTGAAATATTCTCACGATGAACCTTGTGGAGGCCACTTCGCTGACAAGGGAACTGCATATAAAATATTATGTTATAGCTACTTTTGGCCTCCCTTGTTTAAGGATGCCAAGAAGTATGTCAGGTGATGTGATAGTTGTCAACGAATGGGCCAACCTAACCAAACTAATGAAATGCGTTTATACCCTCAAGTTATGATTGAGCCATTTGAAAAATGGGCTATTGATTTTGTAGGGCCAATAAATCCAACATCATTAGGTAAAAAGCATATTTTGGTTTGTACAGATTTTGTTACAAAATGGGTGGAAGATAAAGCTGTTTCTTTTGCTACGGAAAAAGTTGTTGTCGATTTTATCTTTTCTAAAATCTTTGCTAGCTTTAGTGTGCCTAGAGAAATTTTTTATGACAATGGTCCGAATTTTATTTCTAATCTGGTACAGGGAGTGATGGAGCAATACAAGATCTGACACCGGAAGTCTACACCATATCACCCTCAAGCAAATGGCTAGGTGAAGTCTACAAACAAGGTGATTGAGTCCATTCTCACAAAGACGGTGAATATGCATCAAAAAGATTGGGCTGAAAGATTACCATAAGCTTTGTGGGCATACAGAACCACTTGGAGAAATAGTATGGGGCACACACGATATGAGCTAGTATACAGCAAATAAGTTCTGTTACCGATTGAGTTCCAAATCAAAACTTTCAGAACTGTAGTTCAACTAGGACTTGATATCTTTGAGGCACAACAATAGCGTCTTCTTCAGTTAATGAGTTAGATGAATTTCGTAGAGATGTTGTTCAGCAAAACATATTAATCCAGTAGCAATGGAAAAGGTGGCATGACAAGTCCATTTAGAAAAAGCAGTTCCAACCAGGTGATTGGGTACTCCTTTATGATTCTATATTTAAAATTTTTAAAGGGAAATTCCATACACGTTGGATGGGACCATATGAATTAATCCGAGTATTTGAGAATGGAGCTATAGAAGTCAAAACTATTAATGGACAGGATACAATATTCTTGGTAAATGGACATAGATTAAAGAAATATTTTAAACCACTTGCCAAGAAAAAATTTACACAGCAAGTTCAGCAGCAACTTGGAATGGTAGTGGTAAATGGTAATACCAACCTCTTGAAAATTTGAATCCCTCTTCTTCTAAAAAATTAACAAAAATAAAATAAATAAAAAAAGTAAGAATAAATTATTTCCTGTAGTTATGAAAATCAGTCCGCTGACATGATTGCAGAAGGATCAAACTAAAAACCAGGCTGCTGGTGGGAAGATAAAAAATTTCTAATAAAAATAGAATTTTGCTTGATCTTTATATATGCTAGTAACCACTGAAGTAAAAGCAGGTTCAGCAGAACCAACCTTTATACAATTGGGGTAATTAGCATGGATATTTTTTTCCAAGTAACACTTAATTCTCACTGCAGTTATTTTATTCTTGCACCAGTGCAGGCAGACCTTCCATAAATTTTTTTGCCTTTCTTCATATCCCATTTCATAATTTTCCCTCAGCTTTCTTCTCGGAATCCTAGTATAATTAACCTTCCCATATTCTTCTAAATTCACCCTATCCACTTCGAAGAAATCCCACTTTAACCCTGAAATTTTTTTCCCCTATCCCACTTCTATTTTCCCTCTTTTGGTACTTTCCTGGAATCCCTGTGATAGAATTCCTTCCCATTCTAAAATTTCCTTTTCCCGCTCCTTTATTCCCTCATGAAGTTCATTGCAGGATCTTACATATGAAGAGAAGAAGGTTGTGCTCTGAAGCATCAAAGGGCGAAGAAAAATTCAGAATAAGTTAAAGAAATCATGTGAAATCCAACCTATACTTTAATTCTCTGTCTTAACATTATGCTTGCACTAGTGCAAGCATATTGTCCTATATGATATGAGGAAAAAAGTACCAGCTGAATGATGTGATTTATGCGGTGCGAAGATCAATACAAGCATACACCTTATCAGCAACAGTACAAATTATCATATGACATAAGAAAGTATTCATGATGAAAATTTATATGATGTCCTTCATATCATTGATAAGCGGTTACACTATTACATTACTTAGGAGGAAATTAGTTGAAAGTACAATTTTTTTAAGTAGGAATCATGATATTTTTAAATGAATGCTAATTTTTTTTGTAATTATGAAGGAATGTGAAATCGTGTAATCGTTATTTGCATATAATCCACCCCATTCAGCCATAATGTGAAATTTCCTTCACTCGTAACTCCCCTCACTCCTACCTTCATTCCAAACATCTCTTCATTACTGTACATAACCGTTAAACCATCGTCGTGCGTACCAATTGAGCTTGACTAGAAATGATGAGTACCTACAACAGGTAAATCAGAGACATGATGAATGAACGGTTAAATCCTTATTTATGAAAGTTTATCCCCCGATGTTGCATGCAAGCATCAGAACTCATCGTTCATATCCGATAGCAGCAATGCTGCCCGTCCGAAATGAAACCTTATCTCTCAGCAAGATTGAGAAAACTGCCGAATTTCGCAGCTGTCTTCCATTGTTGCGGGAGTTGGGATTTCTATAGTTCCTGCAAAATTTCGATGGGTATGACAAGGACGTCACCTTAAAATTTGCAAGAAGCTTTAAAAATGGCCAAGTAACGATTGGGCTGCTCAATTTTAGAGTCACGAAGAAATTTGCAGCAGCAGCAACAGGTCTGGATAATATGGGAGTGGAATGGTTCAAGAACCAGAATATGGAAGGTAAACGATGGCAGGGTTTTTTCATGGATAAGAAGATGGAGGTCAATTGGATACGCGGAGTTCTGCGCAAATCCCTGCTAGGTCAATGGTAGGATCTCGCGTTTGTTTTGTAGAAATTTGTGACCTACGAAGGGAGATACACCTATACCCTGGTGTATCATTTCAAACTACTACAACATTTTGAAGGAGGCTGAAACATTAGTTGGAGGATGAACTTCCCCTACTTTTTACTCCAAATTTTGGAGAAAATGGCTAGAAGTGTATAGGATGGAAGGGAGGACCAGGCCGATGCCCGATGCCTGATTATACCACCACGGCCTGATAAAAATCTTGGTCTTAAAATAGCTAGAAAGAAAAGATATGACATGGAAATAGTTGTTAAAACAACTACAGGGGAACTCGGCAGAGGAAGAGAAGACACAGGCCCCTAGGACAAGCAAGGGCCTAAAGAGAAGCAGAAAGGGAATTCCTTCTCACAGTAGTGTGAAAAGGAGGCAGACAGAGAATTCAACAGAAGGGAAGGCTTCATCTTCCACTAAGGAAACAACCGGTGCACTTGATGGAGAAACACCTTCGACACAGGCACAGGCCTTTGAGCACGACAGGCTGTCAGTTCTTGCAGATGTGGTGAATATTGCACAAATTGGGGACGATGTTCCATTGGAAAATCTTATTAGAAAGCCCCAAAAGAAGAGTAATGTTTCGGATGTAGAAAAAGAACCACAACCCCCACACGGTATGGAACCAAATCCTACACCGGTATAAGAAGAAGCTGCAGCCTGAGAAGAAAAACCAGAAATTGAAGGAGGAGCTGAAGAAAAGGAGGACGCGGAAGAATCGGATGAAGATGAACCTGAGGAAGAAGACCTGAAAGAGGAAGAAGAACTGGAAGAAGAGGAATAAAAATTAGACGAGGAACCGGATGAAGATGAACCAAAAGAAGAACCTGAGAAAGAGGAACTGGAAAAAGAAGGACTACAGGAAGAAGAGTTCCTTGATGCGACCATGGTAGATATAGAAGTTCTGGAGCCAGTGACAGCCCCTGCTGAGACAGAGGAAGGAAAAGAGTTAGTGACTGCTGTTGCTCGCATAGCAGAATTAGAACTCCAAGTACAAAACTTGGAGCAGATTGTGACCAAAGCACAAGAGGAGAAGGAACAAAGCAGAGGAGAATTGATGGAAGAGCTCAAACAAAAGAAAAGTGAGGTTAAAGTTTGGAAATATCGGGCTGGATGTTGTTTCGGGCGGTTAAAAAAGGTTTCAAAGAATTTAAGGCATATCAAGAGGAAGACGACCGAAACAGTGCAGCCTGAGGAGAACATGCTGGAACAGGACTGAGTTGGAGTATTCAAAATTTTTTGTTTTTTGCAGAGGTAAAAAATTTGTGTGAGGACACACCATATTTTAGGGATGGGAGGATGTTAGTCCCCTAAATTTCATTCTATTTTACCATTCTTCCCTTCCTAAATCCTAACCATTTACCCTATTTTACCTATATTATGCACCCTCATCCTGCACTAATGCGAGAACGATGACACATTTTGCATAAACTTCATATTTTACATTTTTAACTCATCTTAGCATTTATTAACTACCTTTTACGTGATTTCTTACTTAGAATTACTTTCGTAACTTATTGTTACCTCCTATGCTATTTAATAGATGATCACTTATCTTGATCACTGATTTTTAGTGCATAACAGATCCCACACCAGCATCAACGCCGTGAATCTTGGCAGCGAATCCAAATCACTTGGGTTTTCGCCTGTTTTTTATACGATCAATGAGGATACATCCGAAGGCAGCCAATTTTCAATAAGTGGATAAATAGGGTAACTTATATAGCTAAGATCGTACTTAAATAGAGACAAACAACTGGAGATAGCCACAAATTTTCAATTTGTTAAAAAGCAATTTAATTAAGGTTTACGTTTATTTCAATCGGTTATGAAATTTGTTATAATGATTTCTATAATTGGCTATGTAATGGTAAACGATCATTTTTTCCTGCGGCCAAAAGGATCTATATAAGTAGAAATGTAAATAGGACAAAATTTTTAATGTTTTCAAGAATCGAATAGATTAGAGAATAGAACCAGGAGGCGGTAACAGGACTGTCTTGTGTTATCACCCAAATCTGGGCTGGATATGTAATCATGCATGTAGTTGCTTTAAGGATCTAATAAGAAGAGCTCCACCTCATGTTTTGTACATTTTATCATTTGTCTTAAATAGTTGATGAGTTAATTCTGAGTAGCGTTTTCGTTTGAAAGGGAAACGCGCTGGTTGGCTAAGGGCCCAGCCAATCCAACACGTTCTCCCTCGTTTTTCTTGTAATTTATGTTTTAAACCATCAAGTGTGATTTAATTTGCAGTATTTGAATTTTTGTTTGAGTGGAAGCAGATCTGTTGTGTGAAGTAGTTAAGTTACTTTTTTCACGGTTGATTTCTTTCCCTTGCCTGGTTCGAGTAGGAGGAGTTACCTGTCCCAGTGCACGTTGGTGTGCTATTCACTTTTTTCATGATTTGGTTTATTTCCTCTGCCTGGTTCGTTACCTGCCCCAGTGCACATTGGTGTGCTATTCACTTTCTACACGATTTGGTTTATTTTCTCTGCCTAGTTCATTCCTGCACCAGTGCACGTTGGTGTGCTATTCATTTTTTGCATGATTTGGTTTATTTCCTTTGCCTGGTTCATTCCTGCACCAGTGCATGTTCGTGTGCTATTTATTTTCTGCACATTGGTTTGGTTTCTCCCTAGTGCAAGCAGGAGAACTATTCTCGCACCAACGCTAGATAATATGATGTAGCAAGCCTTTCTAGATTACTTCTAACAACTTTCTTGCTTTCATTCATATCTTAATTAAAAAATACTATTTTCATATTTTCTACAGATATTCATCTTTACTGATATATGGTTTGGTTTTATCACACTACAGTAATGAATCATTGATTTCAAGGATCAAAAGTTAAAGTGAAAGAACCTCGGATCGAGTACAAGAACCAATTTCTTGTTATTGGATTTGAGTGCTGCGGACTTGAGAAAGTTCAAAGCCCTTGCACGAAGAAAATATTTTTTTTAGTAAAGACATTACTTTACACCTTTTGCATAAATCGTTGTTCTTACACTAGTGCAAGAAGACTTTACTGGTACAAGATCGATTTTTGCAAGAAGGATATCTTTACATATGCAGGATTGAAGGAGCCTGTTTGCTGAAAACTGCTAAGGTGTATTTGCTGAAGGAAGCACATTCTCAGTAGCTAATCAATATTTAGCTAGAGTGGTTGCTCCTCTTTATTTCTGAATCTCTTTTGCAAGTACATTTCTTCTTGTTCTAGCCTCAGATTGTTTTGATGGTTTGAGTTTCCTCTTTCTTCTCTAAAGTTTTATTCTGCAATTCTTCTTTTCAAATGTAGGAGTTGATATTAGAAATATTCATACCATCTCTGGCATTGCCTGTGCTTCGTCTCTAAGTTCACGAATCCCCCGGGTTGACAATTAAGTGTTGAGGATTTTTACTTAAGTGTAATTCCTGCACCTAATAGATGCTCCAAACCACAGGAAAAGGAAGTTTAACCCCTCCCGCAGGTTTCAAATTAATTTGTTTTATGTTTTTGCAGGTTTTTAATGGCGGAAGCAAACCAGATGCCCTCCCACTGTTGTTTGTTGAATGAAACCCCTTAGTGACGACTCAGGGGTCCTAAAAACAAATTATGAAGATCAGAGATCTTTTTCTCAGGATTTGATTGATGATGAATCATGATCATCGATCAATCAATGACCCTCTAACGAAATGAAGAAACCCTCCCTCCACACAGACAATCACAGTCAGGGGAAGCAATGAAGAAACAAAGAAAATAAGGATTAAGGACTAATCCTCCATCATAGGATAAACATAGAGGATTATCCCTTAAGACAATGATTAAAGATAAAAGGCCAAAGTTTAAAGACCAAGGATAAATGAAAAAAATATTCATAAAAGCAGAATGAAGGAGAAAGGCAGTAAGACAAAATTAAGGATAAATGAAGGTTCAAAAGCCTAATTGGTGAGTTTTATGACTAAACAAAGACAGATAACCCAAAGACAACTTCGAATAAATGAAAAAAGAATCATTTACTTCTGCAAAGACTAAAATTGCACCTACATCATGTTTTCTTTTCATAAAGACATTTGGCAGTTATTACACAGTTAAAGATATTTTATATCTATCAAGGAAGTTATTGTAGAAGTTATTATAGGCCTTAAAAGTCAAACTTTTTATCTCTTCTTATTTAGAAGTTAATATACAAGTTATTAAAACAGAGAAGTAGTTACAGATATTCCTCCCTTAATCCTTGAATGGTTTTCAAGGTTAGGAATGCATTTACTCTGTAATTAATGACACTCAAACCATATCTTGAGCTCCACCGCCTCATTTGCAGCATAAATAATGCATATGAACTCATTGTATTGTTGGAATTTGATGACTCCTTGAATTAATACACAATCTCTTGGAAGTTGAAGGAAAATTGATGTCTTGGATGTTGTGGATGCCCTGATTTGTTTGTTGATGGAGGAGGCTAGATCACTGGATCCCTGAGCTTGGCTGTTGGTGAAGTGCTTCTATCTATTATTGTTATTTATTGTTCTCGTTATGTTTTCATTTTTCTTTGTTACAATAGAGTAAAATTTTTAGGCTAAGAAATGTCTTTGAAAGCACCTTAGTTCTGTTTACTCTTCACTGTCTTAATGTTTTCTTCTGCAAGGTCTGATTGGAGGATTCTTAATTTCGCTCCAATTCCACCTAGCTTATTATTTTAGAAATAATTCAATAGAGTATAACCAAGGAGCTTCTCTTTTGGTAAGTCCATGTTCCTTTGAGTACAGCTTGAGAGGTTGTTTTGAGAAATGATTTCAATAGAGTGAAACTAGGAAGTTTAGTGGTGAGTCCATGCTCCTTTGAGTACAACTTTAGAATTGTCTCTAAAACTTATTTAAAAGTATTATTAGTAGATTCTAAACCAGGGAAGTCTATGGTGAGCCCTGTCCTCTAGACTGCCTCAAAAGGTTGCTTTAAAGATTCCTAAAGAGTTGGTCAAAAGCATATTAGATTATTTATGTTTGATCTTAGGCTGCTCTTACTTTTTATCTTATATGTTTTCTTATCTGAAAGTATTCTTTTGATTTCTAGATTGTTGTCTGAATGGTTGCTTATTAAAAGTTTGTCCAAAGAAGTCTATGGGTTTCCCTGTCCTTTGGCCTACCTCAAAACAATTAATTTGAAACATTTCTCTTGTTTAAAGTACATGATAAAGGATTCTTAAATTTCCCTTTGTCCTACTTTTCTTTCCTGTCCTTAATGTTCATCTAATTATTCCAAAAACTTTGAAGATCCACTGGCCAAGTTAGGTTTGCCCTATGATACTCCCTGATCCTTTAATAAACTTATCATGACTTCAATTTGACTCCATTTCCTAATGACTTAGAGATTTCCCTTTTTATCTATGCTCTTTGATCATCATGTCCAACCAAAACAATCAAACAAAACTTGTACTTAATAACTAGCCTAAAATCAACGCTTAAAGGCAAACAAGCACATATCCTTTGTAAACAATTTGAGAGATCCCTCTCTGAGTCTAGGAAGGCTAGGTCCTAGAACTTTAAATATTGGTTCCATGTTGCCTTGTCATTTTGTATGCCAATCTTCCAAATCGAAGGACCCCAACAACACACACCCTTTCATGTAACTACACTTTTGCCACATAGTTGTAACCATTCTAACTGATGTAGGATTCTTCTTACCCTACAAAATTTTTTGTTCTCCATTTTAATCCAAGCACGCAATGGAATTATCATAAAAATCCGCCTTAGTCTTGTGTAGGTACAACTAATCCATACCTAAAAACATACAGTATGACCCTAACAAAAGTAAATTCAGATGCATTGATGTAGGCATACCATTCATCTCAAATTCACAAGCTCTTACCCAATGATGAACTCTATTCTTAGTACCTATAGCCAACTGCACCAAGCAAGACTCTTCATGCACTTATTTTCTCAAACCACACTTATCCACCAGGTCAGGGTTAACATAACTCTAAGTACATCCAAGGTCAATAAAATATAAAAATTCCATCATAGAGCTTACCTTCCATCTCAATAATAGATTCCTCCTAATCCACTTGTTTGTTATCTAATGTTGCATAGATTTGAGGAATGATTTATCCAAAATCCCCAACTATCCATGCCTCCGGAGAACTATATATATGAGGCCTACCACCCTAATACAATGGAAAATCCTTCTTAATATGCTCCTTTCCACCTATCCAACCCTACAAATATTTCTACCATCACCTCTATTCTGCTACTCTCCAAGATGCAATCCATTTCCTTGTCTATGACATTAAACTTCTTATGAGGAACGACATTTTAATTCTAACCTATATCCTGAGGTCTTGTTCGCTTCCATGGCATTTGACATTAGTCTTGTTATTCCCTTTCAAATTTTTTTATATTTTTTCTTACACTTTTATTTCTCATTATAATGTTTAAACTTTCCAATAACTTCTTTCAGTGACTGAGGGTCATCATACTGAATCTGATCCTTAAATTCTAAAAATAATCGACTGAAAAATCTATGAATTTTTTCTTTCTCATCCTTAAGATATGACACATACCTCAACAACTCCAATAACTTAGTTTCTTACTCCTCATCTATCGTAGATTAGATATTTATCTCATAGAACTCATTTGCCTTACTATCATAGTACCTCTCTGAAAAATACATTTTCCTAAAAAGTTTCTTAAATTCAATGAAACTCAACTACTCTGTTCTCATATCTCTGACAAACTTGAAATCTTCCTACCAGATGTTTTATTTCCTTTTTGATGCTTAGAATATCTATCATGGCCTTCATTGTCTCTTTATATTCATAAAACTCAAATAATTTCTTCATCCCAAGTAAGCATGCCTATGCATCTTCCATCTTCTTCAAATCTCCATCAAATGTAGGTGGCTTGAATTTATTGAACTCATCTGGAAAATATCCCCTGTCACTCCTCCTATAATGATGATCGTGATGATGACCATGATACATGTATGAACTAGAACAAGAATATAACCCATTTCCACTACCTCTCCTATCTGGTGTGTCCATAAGAACCGACCATTGTTGATTGTGTCATCTCTGCCCCACTTGTTCTCACCATGAGACCTACTTCCATATGCCCCATTACTCTTGTACTCTTATCCATAACTGATCTATGGATATCAATGTATTTACGAGTCTTATGAACTCTGAAGAATAACACCATTTAATTCTAATTCTTTCTTTTCTACCCTAGAAAGCCTTTCTTGTGATTTAACGATCCTATCATTTTCTGATTTGCAACTTATGATTTCTACATTTAAACTTCTCGATGTGTCTCGTATGTATCGAGAGTACTCATCTCTTGGCTACTCATATTATCTATAATGGGACTCTCTTGAATTGTAATCCACCTTTTTGCTAGCATATTTTATCTTATTCTTCCGACAAATATACCATGTAAGATAAATCTAATCTAAACATAGTCAACATAACTCAGTTAATTTCACGAGAGGATTTCTCATCTGTAAACTCATTCCATATTAGAATGATACATGTCTATACATAATCATATGAATCTATGGGCATCATATCAATCATCATTCCAGTTACCATGCATGATGTCACAAACTATAACATCAACTAGATATAATGCATGCATAACAAACATATTTCACCCATGATCCATTCCAAGTATTGAACCATGCTCTAGAACCAATATGTAACCCACCCCTCCCACATTTATCCACTTTCATTACCTTTCCAAGGTAAGCATAATTTTAGGGCTACCATGACATGATTCAACCTCCTAAGTATAGTTAAGTAAGTGGAACCGACAAAATAAAACTTCACTAACCTTCCACAGCATCCTACATGTGCTACAGGACTATTAGAGGTTCCAGAACCATCGAAAGATGAAAAACCCTAAGATTGACCCCTATTTCTCTGTCATGGACCCTCAATCGCACCCAAAAGAAGTTCTACATGTGGTTTTAAGCCTCGAAATGCATGCATAAGCTTGCATCCATGCCTTTTCAACCCAAACATTCCAATTAAGAGCATGCAATTCTGGATTCTAAGACTAAATTCCATCTCATCATCCAGACCATTGCCCAGAAATTTGTGCAACTTCTTAGATGCATAAATGAAATCACAAAAAAGCTAATCATTCAAAATTTATTCAGATACTTGACCTAACCAAGCATAAACATGACAATCATTTTGTCAAACAGATTCTGAAAATGTAATATATTGGTCATGAATGCATATCTGAACATAGGGGTTTGATACCTATTTAAGAATCATCAATAAGGCCTAATGGCCTCTCATAATAGATGAAATAATGTATATATTAGCTCATGCATTCATTAAAAATTCATTAAAAAATGAACCATATCAAGAGCCATATCTAGAAACTGATATGAAACCATGCTTATATTCAACATGTAACCATAATAACAACCATAGTAGAACAAACATCAAAGTCACATAATAACAAGTAAAAATACTCATGAAATAAAAGTGGGAAAATATCTCTTATTAACGTATGTAAAATCCAACCAAGTAAGGGACTTCCATGTACCACCTGACCATATATTGGGATGAACTAAAGGTTTATTTCATACAATCACCCTTGTGGCATATTCCAAGTATGAATGTGAGACTCAAGACAAATTCAACCAGGGCTTCCGAGATATTACACCACCGTCACCCTTAGAATTTACCACAATACTTCCAAAACCAGTCAAGGGATCACTATGCCCAAAGGAGCCATAAACAACCAAAATTTACAACAATCCCACCAAATCCAAGCAAGGTATTCCTAGGCCGAGAACCAAAAATATAAACCACCCAGCTTTACCAAAATTTGTCCAGAATCGGTCAAGGTATCACTATGCCCAAACAAGCTTGGATTCCTCCGAATTTATTCACCAATACCTCGAGGAATTTTTCTATCTCCACCCTTAGTTTTTACCACAATCCTGCCAAAACTGTTCAGGGGATTCGTAGGCCTATGGGAATTTCCTTGAGACCACCTCACTCGGTTGCAAAACGATATGGAAATACAAAAATTAACTGAACGAAAATACCCCATCACACCATGGTTATCTAGAAATAGCAAGGAAAGGATGAAACAACTGTCACACCTAAAAAAATCCATGCCCATGATAGCAAAAGAAATAAATACATACATGCGTGTACCTTACATTCACCAACCAGCTATGAAATCACACATGCAACCTGTTAGCTACAAGTATTCCTGCTGAACCTGCTTGATCTAACTTTTCCTTTCTTGTTCCTTACTTTCACGTGCTTTCTTGTCCTGGGTGAAAGCATGAATATGGGTTACACTTTTGGCCCAAATGTGGCCATGAAATTTCGATATTTTTTCCTTTTATAGGATTGAAACTCTTAAAATTGTCCTGGGTGAAAGCATGAACATGCGTTACAATTTTGGGCCAAATGTGGTGATTATATTTCAAGTTTTTCGTCTTTTATAGAATTGAACCCCTCAAAATTCATATAAGAACTGTGAATTTTGATGTGGATAAAAAAGATAAATTGTGGATAAATATGTTGTTGTACGAAATATTTTTGGCAAAAATCTTTAGTTTTGAAAAATATGTGAATTTTCCATTAAATGAAGTATTTGTCCTTGCAAATTTTAACACATATTAAGAGGTATGTGTGTGTTCACGTAGCATAACTTAGTCTAAAATTTGTGTGTGTGTGTGTGTGTGTGTATATATATATATATAGAGAGAGAGAGAGAGAGAGATATGAGCATAGTCTACATGGATAGAGCTAAGTTTTTCATATTTAAAAATTATCTTTTTATGCAAAAAAATTTTGAAGTTGACAAAGTAATATTTCAATTGTGTTTTGTAGACACATGTGTTTAGGTAAGGTTTTTTCCACTATTTAAACGAGGATAGTGGTAGTTGTTGAATTTTTGTTGTTGTGTATATCTTATGATATATTTTTTTAATTCAATCTCTTTAAAACTATTAAAAAAAAATCAAGCGTTATGTTTAAAAGACATGATATAAAAAATATCATATGAATTCAAAATTTCAAACGCATATGGCATTGGATATAGGGCTCCTTTCCCAATTCAACATGATCAATTATGCCACTTAAAGACAAATTTTGTTTAGAGTTTGCTACGGTGAAAAATGGCATTGCAGAAAAATATGCAGAAGAGGAGGTAAAACTTAGTTTTTTAGGCCCTCAAAAACTCGAACGAGTGTTCGAAATTCGAATCTTAAATTGCTCAATTGAGGGTTTAAGAAATCCTCTATAGTGGTTAAAGAAGGCTTGATCCATCTATCATAATTATCTTTAAAAAAAAGAAAAAGAAAAAAGAAAACTAAGCCTCAAATACTTGTATATAAGCTAATTATAAATTTGTTTATCGCACAATTTTATTTATTTATAAATATTCAAATTTATTCCAAACTCTAATTTTTCTTAATTATAAATAGACATTTTATTTTATTTTGAAATTCTTAAAAATAATAATTTATGTATTGTTTTGATTTTAAATAACATATTTGTATACTTAATCATTTTATATTATTTCTAATATATAAATTTTCAATAAAAATAAATCAAGATATAATAAATAAATAAATAAAACAACAATCTAAACTAAACCAAAATTTGTAATATTATTATTTTAAAAATAATTTCATATGCACATTTAAATCTAGATTATTCAAATTCAAATTAGTCAAATAATATTTTAAAATTGATGATTTATTTATGTTTTTATTATTTTAAAAATATGTACTAGTAAAAATTTCTATATATACTTCAGACTTGTTTACACTCACAACATAAATGAGTGCAATCACATTTTACAACTTGAGAGAGATTTATAACAGCAGATACCACTGCATCCATTATAACTATATTAATTATAACTTAGAATTGTTATAACTGCGTTAATTATTAGTGCACTCATTTAATTCCCTGAACAGAGTGGATATTACTCAGAGAATTGTTTTTATTAACTTTTTAGTGAATTTTATAAAATATACAATTCCAACAACATCAAATTCACCTTTTTGAAGTAAACTTATTCATATAAAAAATTATAATATGTATTAAATGAAATTGATAATTTTTTATTTATTATTATTTTTTAATGTTTAACCAATTCGTTATTTAAATGATATTTATAATAAATTTATTATTTAAATTATAACATTGAAAATTTAAATCATATTAAAAACTAATTTTTAAGTTCCCAAATTATAAATATAAGAATATTACAATTTCAATTGCAAGTGGGATATATATTTTTTTTCTAAATTTATACACCAAAACGCTACAATTGCAATGAAAAATTAATCCACACCATTTTTAATTACATATTCAAATTTAATTAATAATTTTTTTTTTAAATATCAAGTATTTAAAATTTTAAAGTTTCCATATCATTATTGAAATTTAAATACATTTTAAATTTTCCAACTTTAAGTCTCCATCGAGATTTGGGGCTTGATGAAGCTTTAAAGCTCGATCGAGCTCTTGACCTGAGGTTAGCTAAGAGCTCGATAGAGAGTTAGATTTGATCCTCAATCGAGCTAATTTTTTGGCACTCGAGGAGCTCGATGAAGCGCTTAAAATTTGTACGAAAATGCATGCTTTTGCCAAAAAGTGTAGCCCAACTCTATACTATCACCCTCCTCTCTTTGCTTTCCTTTCTCCAATGCTAGAGTGCTCAAATAATTCTCTAACTGTACAATAGGATGAGACAATGTAGAGAACAAGGAGAGAGCTCCAAAACTGAACTCACAAAAGCTACCAATTGATCCTCAAAATCCTTTTAATTATTAAGGCCCATATCTTCTTCAATTTTCTCTATTTTTCCTTCAATTTTCCTCTCATGCAATCTTGTGACCTTTCATCTCCTTGTTTTCCTATTTCCTTTATTTTCATAAATAAAATGTCAAATAATGTCTCTTTGCGTTTCCAAAGTCTTTTCCAATGCGTTTGCTAATTTACTTATCCATAATAAACAAACTAAACACCCAATAAAATGTTTTTCCCAACATTCAACTTGGAATATAAATTCCATGAACTTAGTCTTATTTTTACTTTATTAACTTTATTACATAAACTTTTAACCCAGAATTGTTACACAAAATCATAACACCTAACAACAACACTTAAACAACAAAAAGAACCCATAATGAAAATGTTACTCCTAGGACAAAAATTACTAGAGACGACCACAACCAACACAATAATATCCCATCCTTCTTTGATTCCAGAACTCCCAAAATTCCAATGCTTGACCTATACCTAGAAAAGCCACTGAAAAAAAACCATTAACAACAATCTACTCAAGAATTAAAAAAAAAATTACCAAGGACATTGACCGGAATATGTTTAACTTGGTGTATATGACAACTTCATTATGTAGAAACATATATAAATCGTTAGCATAAATGTGACAGCTTGTACATAATCTGGATTATATCATTTCTCAATATATATATATGAATTCTTACACGGTGGTATATGTTTGGATATGCCATATCTCGTTACATATATATGGTGCTAACATACATATGTCGCACTTAATTAAATACACATTATACAACTCTATATTCTACATGGTGTATATCTGTACTGACACAGATTCAAACTCCAAAGCAACACATAAAAATCTGAATGCAAGTTATCGATTCTGCGGATAAGGTATGTGTTAATAGTAAGGTTCACACGTCAATGAGTTAATAGTAAGGTTCACACATCATCCCATCCCAAGCCGGCACATCATTCTACAGGGTAGATGTGGCTATTCGGAATTCAATCTCCAGTGTCCAGGGTGGCATGTATCGGGAGTTAATCCTTTCCGTATCTGCAACTATGGATATAGGATTGATTACCAGTACCGATCCGGCTTTTTGGCACGGGAATCCCTCTGAACGAGGCACAAGTGTCATAGCCTGCAGAGTCTACCGCCCTTCCGCATTAACGCTCATGACAGATGTATCCGGTCTCAATTTGCTGAAGATTTTGCGAGGGAAACAGGTTATTCCTCCTGGTTTTCTCGGCAGGCTTTCGACTTGGTGCTTGGAGTTCCTCCATGGCGTTCGGGATGAATTTGCACTCCTCCTCGGCGTTTCCGTCCTAAACCAGTCTATAACAGAGGGAGGTATGCTTTACATTTCTGGCATTACCTGGCTCACTCAACTTGCTTTGTTAACATGCATTTCCTGCGAATTTTCTTTCATTCTCAAGTATTTATGTTATTTGCGTTGTGGTTTCCTTCGTTTTATTTATAGGGAGAACGAGGATGAGATTCAGGATATCTGGAGATGAGATCAGGTTCTCTGGTTGCTGTTCGATGGTAAGGTTCCGCCCTTCGATTATCTGGTCTCTTGCCTTGGAAATTATCTCACCTTAGTCCGAATATTGTGTTCTCTCTCTCGCTTCTAAAAACCATGTTCTCCTCCTACAGGTTTAACAACTCAAGCCTTCAGGTAAAGCAACTGTGCTTGGTAATTTGTATGTCGTAGTCTTTTAACCAGTTATTAAAAATCTTACTGAACAATTTCTTGGTCTATGGTGCTCGCAGGTAAATACGGACAACCTGCTTCCTCCTACAGCTATCATTTCCTTGGCAGATTCGGCTGAAGTTTACTTCCTTGGTACGGGTACCCGGTTCAGCCCGAGGGTTCAGCTGTAACTTATCGACCCAGTACTATTTACTTTTCTAAATTTCTAAGCATGGCACTCGATTATTTATCAGCCCAAGCTAGGGTTTTAAGTTTGCAGAGTTGTCGTTTAAAGTCTTGTAACTATATCAGGGTTCTTACCCTAAGTTTATGACAATACTCTGGTTATCGAGTTGGCTCGTAGTGTGTGTTCTTCGGAACACTGCATGGATACCGCGGTGAATGATTCCGCCATTTTCAGTACTTTAAATATGTCTGTCTCTATTTTCTGTTTCACCAACCTCACGGTTAAACTTGACCTCTATGTTTCATGAATTTAAGTGATCTTTCTTTTACTGAAATCGTTGTTTTACTATATATTAATTTCTGAATGTTGTATGAAATCATTTCTACAGACTTTACTCTATGACTCTGTTACTATTTTCTTTCCACAGTTCGCACTGGTAATAATTTAAAGCTTCTGAATGCCAGTTTAGATAAGAGCTATCTATTTTGCGTTTTCTGCCTAAACAACTTTAGGGTGACCGGTCCACCACCCCGACCGTGAATAGGTAAACTCTGACAGGGTTATCTGGGCAAGGGTTCGATATAACTTCGACACCCTTCTCTGGCCTAAAAACCCCACCTATGTTTTTCTTCTATAATAATATTCTACGGATAATTTTTACCTTGGGACCAGTAACTGAGAAAAGAACCAGATAGCTACTACATGGTAGATTTGTACATATGATTCTTATGCTTACGTGTTTCCACAGAAGATAAACGAAAATAGGAGAGTTATATTAAATTCATAGGTAGTTGAACTCGAGCACATACTTAATAATACACAGTTAAATTCTTTTCCTTCTATACAGTATAAACACATTCCTGGCATAAGTAAAGATTATACTAATCTATTATACAGAATACTAGGATTGTAATATTCAATATTCATTTAACCTGTGTTCCAAATATAATGTCATGCTTGTGTACTTATCTGGAACTGGGTAATTGATTTCCAAAGCTGTGGTCCTCCCTACCAACCAGGTGAGGCCATTACGTCCTTCACCTGCCCCCTAGCTTCAGAACTCTGGGTTTAGCGTCACGGAGTTTACAGTGGAATCCTCTCTGCTGTGACCTCTAGAATTTCCTTCCACGATACAAGCGGGGATGTTAGGCCATCGAGGGTTTCTTGAAAGATGCTTCCACTGGGGTTCGGCTCAAGACGGTACTTTCCCAACCTTTCCTACACCTTCGAACCCCTCCGCTCCTTGGTTACTTTATCCATTGGAGAGATGTGACTACCTACAAGCATGTCAACCACTTCCCCATTAGAAACTATCTGCTGACTTTTTTCTTTGAAATTCTCTTTTCCTCTCATTATTTCAGAATAATAAAAATAAAAACAATAATAATCTAAAAATAGTGATTGTCTCAAAATCTCCTAATAGAGTCTTGTTTGTTCAGAAAATAAAATTAAATAACATTAAATAAAATAGACCAACTCTTTTGTTTTTCTTTTAACTAGTAACTACTAGTTACTTCCTTTATGAGGCTGTCACATCTCCCCCCTCTGGGAGTAATACCGTCCTCGGTGTTTTCAACCCATCTCTGCAAAGAGTTCTGGGTAAGCTTCTTTCACAAATTTTTCATCCTCCCAAGTAGCCTCGTCCGGTCCAAAGTGCTTCCACTACACTTTCACCTGGACAACTACTCTTTTACGGAGCTCAATCTCCCTGCGATCAAGTATGCGTAGTGGCTCTACCAGAAATTCTCCGTTTGGTTCTACCTGAATGTTTTGCCAATGAATTACATGTTTCTCATCATGCACGTATCGCTTTAACAGCGATACATGGAACACATTATTCACTTTAATATGACTAGGCAGCGCCAGTCTATAAGCTACTGGCCCCACCCTTTCTAGAATTTGGAAGGGTCCGCAGTAACGAGGGGCTAACTTGGCGCAAGAAGTCCACCTCAAGGTACTTCTCTTTGGTTTAATCCTGACATACACATGGTCACCCACTCCAAATTCGTGATAAGATCTCTTCTTATCTACAAAAAATTTTTGTCGGTCCTGCACGGCCTTCAAATTTTTCCTTATTCATTTTACTTCAGCCTCCAGCTCTACCAACATTTCGGGTCCCAACATTAATTTTGTCTCTGGACTGATCCAGTTAATTGGTGTACGACACTGTCGCCCATATAACGCCTCGAAAGGACTCATTTTTAGTGATTCTTGATATCCATTGTTATATGCAAATTCCACTAAGTGCAGGTAGTTTTCCCATTTAGCTGGCTGCCGCATTACATACATGCGCAGCATATCCTCCAAAACCTGGTTTACTCGTTCTGTCTGCCCATCCGTTTGAGGATGGTATGCAGTGCTGAAGAGTATTTGAGTTCCTAAACCTGAAAAAAAAGTTTTCCAAAATGCGGAGGTAAACTTAACATCCCGATCTGAAATCACGATCTTAGGTATGCCATGCAACCTAAAGATTTCCCTCATAAATATGTCTGCGATCTGCACTATCTTGTAAGTAGACTGCACAGGTATGAAGTGGGCGGATTTACTTAATCTGTCCACCACTACCATGATTGAGTCATTTTGCTTCCTTGTTCGAGGTAAGCCGGTGACGAAGTCTAAGGAGATCACTTCCGATTTCCATTCAGGGATGGGTATGGGCTGTAGTAGTCCTGCTGGGTGCCGATGCTCCACTTTAACCTCCTGGAACTCTAAACACTTACTCAGATATTCTGCAATGTCTCTGCGCATACCGGGCCAATAATATATCTTTCTAATTGCTGAAAGCATCTTCTGGTAACCTGGATGAGCAGCGTAGTTGCTGCGATGGTACTCATCCAGGATTAACCCCTTGAGACTTGTACGATTAGGAACATAGGTCTTCCCATGAAACATTAACATTTGCTCCTCATTGCTTCCATACTCGGATGGCCTACCTTGCTTCTGCTCTTCTTCCATTTGCCGCCACAAAAACTGGTATTCTGGGTCCTTCTGGGCCTCTTCCCTTATTTGTTCTGATAGCTGGCTTACAGGTTGGCTGTAATACATTGCATAGATCCCATGCAATTTTCTACTCAAGGCGTCTGCAACTCGGTTTTCTTTTCCTTTAACATGTTGTATGTCCATGTCAAATTCGCTCAGAAAAGCGTTCCACCTTGCTTGCCTAGAGTTTAAATCTGCCTGCTTGAAGTAGTTAGTCAAACTAGTGTGGTCTGTTTTGAGTATGAACCTTTTGCCCAGTAGGTAATGCCTCCACACTCGGAGAGCATGCACTATTGCGGTGAGTTCCAGATCATAAGCAGAGTACTTCTGTTCATGTTCTCTCAACTTCCTGGACTCATAGGCTACTACCTTGCCTTCTTGTGTTAATACTACACCCACTCCCTCCTTGCTGGCATCAGTACACACCACATAATCTTTACTGGGATCAGCAACTTTCAGCACTGGTGCTGTGGTCAAGAGTTGTTTCAGCTTCTTGAAGTTGTTCTGACATTCATTCGTCCACTTGAAAGATCTGCCTTTCTTTTGTAAGGATGTAATAGGATAGGCGATCTTAGAAAACCGTTCGATGAACCGCCTGTAATACCCAGCCAGACCCATGAATGATCTAATATCTACCACATTCTGTGGTACTCGCCATTCCATGATGGTTTTAATCTTTTCGGGATCCACTGCTATTCCTTCAACTGTTACAACATGACCTAAATACTGGATTTCTGATTTAAAGAAATCACATTTGCTGAATTTAGCGTATAGCTGGTGTTTCCTTAGTATCTCTAACACTATTCTCAGATGCTCCTTATGTTCTTCCTCGCTCCTGGAGTAGATCCGTATGTCGTCTATGAAGACCAAAACAAAACGATCCAAAAACTGATGAAAAACGCCATTCATCAACCTCATAAAGGTTGCTGGCGCATTTGTCAACCCGAAAGGTAATACTACAAACTCATAATGTCCATATCTGGTGCGGAATGCTGTCTTGCAAACATCCTCATCTTTGATTCGAATCTGGTGATATCCAGACCGCAAGTCTATTTTAGAAAACACTTTGGCACCCCTCACCTGATCGAATAAGTCATCGATTCTGGGTAGAGGATATTTATTCTTAACTGTCAGCTTGTTGAGTTTTCGGTAGTCCATACACATGCGTAGAGTTCCATCCTTATTTTTAACAAAGAGGATGGGTGCTCCCCAAGGTGACACGCTTGGGCGAATATATCCTTTATCTAACAATTCCTGCAACTGCATCTTTAACTCTGTTAATTCTGGTATACTCATTCTGTAAGGTGCTCTAGACACAGGAGAGGCTCCGGGTAGTAGTTCAATAGTGAAATCAATATCCCTTTTAGGTGGCAATCCTGGAATGTTTTCTGGAAACACATCCAGGAATTCCTGTACCACAGGGATGTCTTTTATATCTGCCGCTTTTCCGTTAGATTCAGCATACCCTACTTGAATTGCGTACAACTGACATCCCTTTCTGATACACTTGCTCATCTGAGATGCTGTTATGAGACGCAGTTGTACAGGCTTTTTAATTCCTTTGATTTCCTTACGCGTGCCATCCTGCGCTCTATAATAAATTGTCTTTTCCTTACAGTCCACTAATGTCCAGTGTTTCTCCAACCAGTCCATTCCTAATAATACATCATACGATCCCAACGGTAGAATATTTAAGTCTACCTGCAGCTGCTGTTTTTCAACTTCCAGAGTACAATTATCAATTTTCGCAGTCACTTTGCGTTTATCTTCGGTGGCTAGTTGAACTAACCAGGGGTTTTTAAATTTCTGCTCTTTTAAATTGCACATTTCCACTAGTTTAGGACTTACATAACTTAAACTAGCGCCAGGATCTATTAAAATCGAGACAGGTTTAGATGACATAGTACCTTCCAGTTCAATCATTGTGGGCTGGAAATCAGCCTGTCGATCCTCCAAAGCTGCATTTATACGTGGTATGTTTCGCACCACGTCCCCCACGGTTGATGCCTCTTGCAAGTTTGCCACGTTTTCATTCTTTCTTCATTGTGGGCAGTTCTTATAGTAGTGTGCTTCCCCACAGCCCCAACACTGTAGGGGAGGTTTAGAATTCTGCCCTTGTTCTGGTTTACTTGACGCTTCTGTGGGTTTTTCTTCAGCTGGCCACCTGATTCTTTGATGGTTCCTGTTAAATTGTTTGCTGCCAGCGTTCCGTCCTACCCCTTTGAAGTGGCTGCTTTTGCTTCTTTTAAAAGTAGAGGAATTCCTCTGACTTTTCTTGGGCTGCCAACCCTTTCCGCCATCCCCTTTGGTCTTATACTGCTGGTAACACATGCGTGCCTTCCGGACAGCTTCGTCCATCGTTTGGGGGTTAACGAACTCTATTCTTTCCCTCATGGGAGCAGGCAAGCTACTCAGAAATCTCTGTACCTTGGCTTTTTCCTCTCTGAGATAAGGTACATAACGTAGCAGGGAAGTAAATTTCGTGACATACTCGTCCATAGTCATTTGGCCCAACCGAAGATCGTGGAATTCCTTGGCTTTATCGTCATAAAATATTTCTGTTAGATATTTATCCCTGAAGTACTGCTGGAATGATTCCCAGGTAATGCCCCGCTCATCAATACTGCGAAAATTCTTTACCTCCTCCCACCACAAGGTGGCTTTCTCCCGCAGCTGGTATATAGCCAATCTGGCCTTCAGATTGCTGCTATACTCATATACCTGAAAGTATTTATTAATTTTAATCAACCAGGCTTCAGATGCTTCCTCCGCCTCGCCATCAAACATTGGCAGCTTAATCTTGTGGAATTCCCCTTGCAGTTCAACTTTCTGCTTCTTATGATCCTGCTGATCAGACTAATTTTCTGATTCTGCCTCATTATTATTTCGGTTTCTGCTCCTATGAGAGTAACTCTTTTCAGTTCTCCCAGTGGTGTTGTTTCTGGTTTGCTGATCTTCTACTTCCGTTGATAATTCTTTTTCTGCACTGGGTTGTCGCATTTCCTGATTTTTCTTATCAGATATACTTTTCAGAATCCTTTCCTGGTCTTGTAACAACTTTTCATTATCCTTTCAGACTCTCATCATCTCTTCCTGTAACTGTTGTACAGTGTTTAGCAGAAAACCAGTTTGTTGCTGCTGTTCTTCCAGCAATTTACTCGTTTTTTGATGCTGCTCCAATGTGAGTTGAACCCACATTTCTGGGTTCATGATTGTTTGACCTTGAGTCTCTTCTGGTGGCATTTGAGATGTCCTTTCTGTCATATCTTTCTACCTCTGTTCAGTGCACTAATACATACACAGCTCTGTTAGTAGACCCTTAGGTTACCAGTGTAGCAACCGGCTTTGATACCGCTTGTCACATTCATTAACAACATTCTACTCAAGAATTAAAATTTTTTTTTACCAAGGACATTAATCGGTATATATTTAACCTGGTGTATATGACAAATTCATTATGTAGGAATATATATATATCGTTAACATACATATGTCAGCTTGTACATAATTTGGATTATATCATTTCTCAATATAAATAAATTCATACACGGTGGTATATGATTGGATATGTCAATTCTCATTACATATATATGGTGCTAACATACGTATGTCGCACTTAATTAAAATTAAACACACATTATACAACTCTATATTCTACATGGTGTATATCTGTACTAACACAGATTCAAACTCCAAAGAAAACACATAAGTTCTAAATGCAAGTTATCGTTTCTGCGGATAAGGGTATGTGTTAATAGTAAGGTTCACACGTCAACCCGTCACAAGCCGGCACGTCATTCTACAAGATAGATGTGGTTATTCAGAAATCATTCTCCAGTGTCCAGGGTGGCAAGTATCGGAAGTTGATCCTCTCTGTATCTGCAACTATGGATATAGAATTGATTACCAGTACCGATCCTGCTTTTTGGCACGGGAATCCCTCTGAACGAGGCACAGGTGTCATAACCTGCAGAGTCTACCACCCTTCCGCATTAACGCTCACGACAGATGTATCTGGTCTCGATTTGCTGAAGATTTTGCGAGGGAAACAGGTTATTCCTCCTGGTTTGCTCGGCAGGCTTTCGACTTGGCGCTCGGAGTTCCTCCATGGCGTTCGGGATGAATTTTCGCTCCTCCTCGGCATTTCCGTCTTAAACCCAACTATAACAGAGGAAGGTATGCGTTGCATTCCCTGCATTACCTGGCTTTGACTGGCTCACTCTACTTGCATTGCTAACATGCATTTCCTGCAAATTTTTCTTTCATTCTCAAGTCTTTATGTTATTTGCGTTGTGGTTTCCTTCGTTTTATTTACAGGGAATTCGAGGATGAAGTTCCGGATATTTGGAGATGAGATCAGGCTTTCTGGTTGCTGAACGACGGTAAGGTTCCGCCCTTCGAATATGCCTTGGGGATCAACTCACCTCAGTCCGAATTTTGTATCCTCTTTCTCGCTACTAAATGACCATGTTTTCTTCCTACAGGTTTAACAACACAAGCCTTCAGGTAAATCAGTTGTTCTTGGTATTTCATATGCCGTAATATTTTAACCAGTTAATAGATATCTTACTGAACAAATTCTTGGTCTATGGTGCTCGCAGGTAAATACAGACAACCCGCTTCCTCCTACAGCTATCATTTCCTTGGCAGCTTCGGCTGAAGTTTCCTTCCTGGCTACAGGTACCCAGTTCAGCCCGAGGGTTCGGCTACAACTTATCGACCCAGTACTGTTTATTTTTCTAAATTTTCTAGGCATGGCACTCGATTATTTATCAATCCAAGCTAGGGTTTTCAGTTTGCAGAGCTGCCGTTTACTGTCTTGTAATTATGTCAGGGTTCTTACCCTAAGTATATGACAATACTCTGGTTATTGAGTTGGCTCGTAGCGTGTGTTCTTCGGAACACTGCATGGATACCACGGTGTAATGATTCCGCCATTTTCAGTACTTTATAATGTCTGTCTCTATTTTTGTTTCACCAGCCTCACGGTTAAACTTGACCTCTATGTTTCATGAATTTAAGTGATCTTTCTTTGGCTGAAGTCGTTGTTTTACTATATATTAATTTCCGAATGTCGTATGAAATCATTTCTACAGACTTTACTGTATGTCTCTGTTATGGTTTCTTTCCACAGTTCGCATTGGTATTAATTTAGAGCTTCTGAATGCCAGTTTAGATAAGAGTTATCTATTTTGCGTTTTATACCTAAACAACTCTAGGGTGACTGGTCCACCACCCCGACCGTGAATAGGTAAACTCTGACAGGGTTACCTGGGCAAGGGTTCGATATAATTTCGGCACCCTTCTCTGCCCTAAAAACCCCACCTATGTTTTCTTCTAAAATAATATTCTACTAATAATTTTACCTTGGGACCAGTAATTGAGAAAAGAATCAGATAGCTACTACCTGGTAGATTTGTACATACGATTTGACTACCGTTCTTATTCTAGTTCTTATGCATACATGTTTCCACAGAAGATGAACGAAAATAGAAGATTTATATTAAATTCCCAGGTAGTTGAACTCGAGCACATACTTAATAAAACACAGTTAAATTCTTTTCCTTCTATATTGTATAAACACATTCTTGGCATAAGTAAAGATTATACTAATCTATTACACAGAATACTAGGATTGTAATATTCAATAGTCATTTAACCTGTGTTCCAAATAGATTGTTCATGTTTGTGTACTTATCTGGAAACTGGGAAATCGATCCTCAAAGCTGTGGTCCTCCCTACCAACCAAGTGAGGCCATTACGTCCTTCACCTGCCCCCTAGCTTCAGAACTCTGGGTTTAGCGTCACGAAGCTTACAGTGGAGTCCGCTCTGCTGTGACCTCTAGAATTTCCTTCCAGCCACAAGCAGGATGTCAGGCCAATCTCAAGGGTTTCTTGAAAGATACTTCCACTGGGGTTTCCAGCTCAAGACAGTACTTTCCCCTTTCTTGCCTACAACTTCAGAACCCCCCCTCCTCCCTTGGATTTCCACTTTATCCATTCAGGAGAGGGTAACTATTTTTCCCCAACTGTCTCCAACCACTTCCCATTCTGAGAAACTATCACCAACAGCTTTTCAGATTCTCTTTCCTTCATTGGTTTTTCCTCTCATTATTTCAGAATAATAAAAATAAAAAAGTAATAATCTAAAAATAGTGATTGTCTCAAAATCCCTAAATAGAGTCTTGTTTGTTCAGAAAATAAAATTAAATAACATTAAATAAAATAGACCAACTGTTTTGTTTTTTTTTTCTTCTTTTAACTAGTAACTACTAGTTACTTCCTTTATGAGACTCGTTGCCAATATTGAAAAGGATTAAGGTCACTTTTGTTTCTGATTTATAACTAATTATTGTGAGATGAGTTTTTGGAGATTTAATTGTTACTTAATTTGTGGACATTGAATGAGATTCATCATCATAAATGTAATTATTGAGGGAATTGGTTAATTGTTAATTAGTTAGATTTGAGAGATTTAGTCAAACTAAAATAGCTCTTACTTTAGTGTTTGGTCGAGATATTTTCTCAAATAATTGATTTTATAGTTAGAATACAACTTCTATGTTGAACCAATACTTGTTGTATTTATATGTGATATTTAATATAATGCAATGAATTATTGGTGTACAAGTTGGTTTCTCAATTTGGTATGAGGTATTGCAAGCAGTGCATTGTGTATGAATTAAATTATTTTAAAATATCCAGTAGCGTAAAACTCAATATAGATGGTTGTCGAGATAGTTTGGAATTCTTGGATCTAGGGAAGGAGATATTTTGAAATTCTTGGATCTAGGGAATGATTTCTCATCTGTTCAAGAAGTGGGAGTGATCTTCTCATGAGGTTATGTGAGGTTGTTTAATAATTGGCTTTGGGAGATATGTAATTCAGGATTTTTAGATTTTTACAACTTAGTATAAGAAAGATGCTTAATTCGTTGCTTGCCCAATATGAGGTGTGCCTTTAAAAATAAAAATAAAATTTTCTCTATTTAAAAAATAATATTGCCTATAATAATAAAAAATCAAGGGTATTGTACATTTTACTATAAGGGAGATGTGTAATTCTTTGCCTGCCTAACTTGACTTGTCCCTTTAAAAATAAAGAAATTTAGCAAAATAAAAAATAATGTTAATTATAATAAAGAAAATGATGAGTCTACATATTTAATTAATTTCAATTTAAAGCATAATATAACATAGATAATTCACATTCACTATCTATAGTAAATAAAATATTCTAATTATTAGATCAAATAGTTTTTTTTTGGTCATAATTCAACAAACCAATTTCAGTCAAGATTGTGATTTGTTCTTGTTTAAAATGTACTTTTGAATGCATAAATGGATTCAACACCTAAAACCTTCAAGGCACTCAAAATTTTTAGATTAAACAACTGAAACTTATGATTCTTAAAAATCTCTTGGCTTTGAGAAAAAAAATATTAGAAAAAGTATTAAATAGGGTAATTTAATATATTATTTAGAATGCGTATAAATAAAAACTTGGCTTGATATGGGGGAGATGCAGAGGTGATTGTAGGTTAGTGTAAACATTTAAATTTCCACTTAATATGGCAGAAATATTATAGTGTCCCTAAAATAAAGAATTAAATCAAAATAATAATAATAATAGCAACAACTTAATTGAAAAAAGAAATCCCTCTCCACACTTAACTCCATATCTACGAAGCTTCAAGAGGAATCAGATTTATTTTCATTATAAAAAAGGCTTTCATCTTATGATATTTTATCCCTCATTTCCTTTGGAGATCCAAATTTAAGATAGATCGAGGTTGGTTTAATTTTCCCCTTTAACTAAGACATATTCCACATAAACACTAATGCTCAATACGGAAAATTTTATTTTATTATGACCCATAAAAAATAAGTTATTTTTATTTTATTACATTACATTAAGTTACACACTTTTATTTTATGTTCTTGCTCCTTCTTATGTAATTTGACCAATATTTACAATACATTATGTTATACATTTTTTATTTCTTATGTAAGTTGGACAAGCAAAAATATTTACATAACATGAAATTATAACATAAATAAATAAATAAATAAATATATATATATATATATATATATTGAATTCCATTTCTTATATTTTAATTTGATTTTTATTAATGAAATTGCAAGCAATTTTTTAGAAAACAATTATAATATACATATAGCATTATAACAAATTTAAATATGCTCTCAATAAATATTGCATAAAAAACTATAATCCATACTGGTCAATGATAAATTAATAGTGTTCAATAAGAAAATAAAATCCGATAGTCTTGCTTTGACAAGTGATAATAAATTTAGATGTGAACTACTAAAACTTTCAAATTAAAGTTTTAATAAATAAAAAATAATACACACACACACATACACACACATATATATATATAATATTATTAAGAAATAACATAAATACATCCTAACACTATATTTACAAATGTGGAGAAGAATAAAAAAAATATTTTAATATAATATGGTTTAAAAATAAAATAGTTAAATGTAAAATATTTCAATGCACTTATCATATATATATATATATATATATATATATATATATATATATATATATATATATATAAGAAATAACATAAATAAATCTTAACACTATATTTACTAGTGTGGCGAGGAATAAAAAAAAATATTTTACATTAAACTATTTTATTTTTAAACCATATTATATTAAAAAAAAATTATTTATTCCTCTTTACACTTGTAAATATAGTGTTAAGATGTATTTATGTTATTTCTTAATAATGTTATATATATATATATATATATATATATATATATATATAATATTGAAAAATTTTATGGTTAAAATATTTCGAATAATTTTAGTATTCTATATTTTTTATTGTGTTTATAGATAATTTTGAGTTAATATTGTCTAGAATCCAACAAAAATTGTTGGAATTACAAATTTAAATTGTGTAATCTATACAACAATAGGAGATTTTCTCATTTAATTCAATTTTGGATTGAATATATATAGATATCAAATCTCTGAAGGTCCAAACCTTTTCTTATATTTTTCACTTCAAAATAGGTTTTCACCCCAAGTTCATGGTTATGGTAATGATGGGTTATACTATAGTCTTCTACACATCAAGAGATTTGATCTCTACATTTGCTTTCTAAAATGTTAGTTAAGAGGGATATATAATGATATTAATACCAATGTTACATTCTATGTGTTTTCTATTTCTTATTTATAACCAATCATGTTAACATTAATTTTCACTAAGATTTACTATGAAGATATGGATGAAATTGTTTGCATTTATTTATCTAGATGTATTAAGAATTATTCAAATCACTTGTAAAAATATTTTATGTTTTAAATCAGTTTAATTAAGTATAAATATGTGGAAAAGGCTATAATATAAACCCTTTTTAACCACATATTGAGATGCAAATCTATTTTAGAATTCAAAATTTGAGAAAAGGTTTGTACCTATCTGTTAGTTGGATCTATATTGGTTGTCACTCCATATATGTGTGTGTAATTTTTCAATGTTTAACTTAATTTTTTGAATGACAAATAGATTCATTGTGCCAAAAATGTTAACTTATTGTGTAGACGAATTCAAGAAATTAATTGAAAAATATATTTCAACAAAAGTAAAAATATAGTATAGTGAAACACTTGAAAAGATTTTAACCAAAAGATTTTTTCAATTATATTACAAATTTATTTTATATGGACATCAGAATATTTTATTTATGATATAGTGTATGAGTGAAATTATATATATATTTTATTATTTAACGAACCTTTTAGTTTTAAATAGATATGTGATAAAAATTGCACATCTCCCCTGCAGAATGAGTGATAAAATAAGTCTTTTAACACTACTATTTTCAATTTTTTATAAATTAATACATATTAATAATATTAATTTCGTTGGCTATAGATGCTATGGACAAGTTGTTTTTAAGACAACTCATGATTGGTATGTACTAAAGTTGTTTTTAAGACTACTCATGGTTGGTATGTAATAAAGCTTTCAATAGATAACTCCATTTAAGCTTTTGTACCTTTCTCTACAATTTTGCGTTTTGTTTGTGGGTTATTGGTAGATATAATGTCCAACCTAGCCTTGGCATGTTTCAATTCTTTTGTTTTTTTTATTTAATCTTATATTGCAACAATATTATAATTGAGCAATAGGATTTGACAATATTATATAATAACGTGCTTTTGGTGTTTTGATCAGAAATGATATTTTTGTTAAGAACTCATTAATTTATTTTCTCGATATATCTTGTTTGGACCTGTGATAAGTTTGGTCATAATTTCATTTCAGATTCATATCATGATCAAAAGCTGCTTTTGCGTTGGTTTTATTTTGGAAATGGGAGCTCGACCCATAGATATTGATGGTGCTAGTGAGCTTGTGCTCGTTCTCATGGATACAATATTATGTTCGGTGCCATTCTTCATATCACTTTATAAAGTTTTTCCATTATTTATATCAGGTTTTAAATCGTTTTTTGGTTAATTATTTAAGTATATATCATATATATATATATATATATATATATATATATATATAATAATTATGTATTGCAGATATATATCATTATTATTGTTTATGAATTTTTTTTTAGTGTTTTATATTGTTTTAGGTTATATTGTTTTATTTTTTATATTTTAATAAAATATTATCAAATAAGAAAACAAATATAAAATGACAAGATGTTACATTCCATTATAAGTTATTTTCACATTAGAAAACAACATATTCAAGAATACAATTTCTAAACTCTATTAATTTAGAACTTTTATTTCTCTATTATTTCTAACACTCTTTTTCAATGGAGAAATGAATTATTTCCACATTTAACTTGTCTTTACCTAATGTAAACTTATATTTTCCTAGACTCTTAATAAATATGTCTCCCACATTATCATTTGTATTAGAATAGGTCAAATAAATTATCTTTGTCTGCAATTTTTCCCATACAAAATAATAGAATGGGCTTTTTTCTAGTGTGATAGAGCTTTTATTTTCCTATTTGAAAGTTTTGGTCCTACTTATTTTTCTCCCATGACTTCATGGATCCTTCTTAACCAAATTGCTTCACAGGTTGCACTTCATAAGGTCTTGTACTTAGATTGTATGGAAAAAAAATAATTAGTTGTTTATTTTTGTTCCATGGTACAATACTAGTTCCACATATCCAATCTCCGGCTCCTCCATTACCATTGCCACATATCCAATCTCATGCTCCTCCATTACCATTGTGAAGCATCACATTAATCCTGATTAAAGATATGGGATGTAAATTTTTCCTTTTCTTTGTGCTTTGCTAACACAGCAATTAGTTCTCAATTCAATCATTAAGGAGATGAAAATTCCTTACGAAATAAGTTTGAAATTATAAGAAACTAAGATATGAAACTTTCTTATATAAAGATACAATTAAATATTTATTGATATATTATTAATAATTATAAAATTAAATTAAAAATTTATTAATATTTATGGGATCAAAAATATATAGTAAGAATTATAATATAATTACTTTTCATTTCTAGTTATGTTTTAAAAAAATTTTTTTCATCTATTTATACCGGGTCTTACTCTCTTCTCATAATTATGAGTAGTGACTTTATTTTTCTTTGATAATGAGTGGAGTGTTCATCCCACTACTATTTCAGAAATCTTAACAAAATACACAATATTCTAAAAATAATTGAATGCCAATATTCTCATTTCAAAGTAGAAAATATAGATAAAATTAGTTTATCTCTATTTTGAGAAACATCTAAAATTGTGGATTAAAAGAAATATAAAATTATAAAAAAACTACACAAAAGAATAATGAAGTAAAACATATTGTAACATCCCTCTAATTATATATATATATATATATATATGAAGTTCTTCAACTATTAAAACTCTTTAAAGTTTTCTTAATAATGTATTAATGTAATATATTATTAAGAAAAAATTTCATAGTTTTAATAGTAAAAAAAAATTCAATATATATATATATATATTATTTTTTTTTTTTTAATTTTTTTTCTCAAGTGTTAAAATCTTGTTAAATTTTTCTTAATAATGTATTGGTGTAATTCAAATATCACTCCTTGTAAAAACAATAAATTTTATGTTAATTCTTTTGTCTAGATTCTTAAATGGCATGGTATTCCATTGAATAACTTATTATGGCTCAGTATTATCCCGTGATTGCTTGGGATGTGTTTATTTAAAATGCTGGTCAACCAAATATTCCAAGTTTTATGGTTTATTTCAAATTTTATGTTATGCTTGCATTATAATATACCATCTCCGTAAGCATGTATGCATTTTAATACCCAAGTCAATGTTTATATTTACCCCAATCTATACAAATTATATCTCGACTATGTAGTATGGGTCAACATTACAAAATTGTTTAACAATAACATATAGGCCACATATTGGCACATGTATACCTATATAACATATAGGTTCCCACGGATTGGCACATATATATGTATTAATGTATGGTAAAAGGTTTCGTGTCTAATTGCTTTCCTGTATTGAATTATGTTTATTTACGCTCATGAGGGTTCTAGACTCATTGGAGACCCCATCTTTATTTGTTCCTTTATAGAAGCTTGTCAACCTTCTACCCATGTGAACACGATACAGGTGGAGATATGGTCCACCTTCCAATCCGTTGAATGACGTGTGTATTATCGATGGGCTAGATTAGTTAAGGTTTCAATCAATGGTGAACTTCTTTTTTGTTTAGTTTGAGTAACTTCCTCCTACGGCCTCAACGTTGCTTTGGCCTGGTCTCATTTGATTTTGCGTTGTTTATAAAACGAGCTTTGTAATTGGTGATTGATGACTTGGTAACTAGGGTTTATCCCTCAAAAATGAAAAATCTGCAATGTAATTTTTTGTTGGCTCTGGACAGGGTGCTTCCAACAAGAGGTTTCACTTATGGTCCAAGATAGGGATTACATTTTCAGGTGGGGAATTTGACCTTACAATCACCCATTTTTCTTCCATGGTTATTTAAATTCCTTTCTCGCAACTCATGCTTAGAATTTGTTTGTTTTTCGTTGGAACAGAGTTCGATTTTCTGTTAATCGTCATTGGTTAAAATGACAGGTGAAACCCTAGCTTTTATGAGGCTTCTAGGTTACGGCATACATTTGTATCAGGATTCGACACTGCCCCTGCATGCCATATAGTATTTACAAGGTAAAATTCCAAAAAAGAAAACATTTCTGAAAGTTTTAACCCTACATTGTCAATGTTTTCTCTTCTAAAGGGAAGAAGAAGCGCTCACACAATATCCTTCGAGACTAACACTTCATATATTCTGGAGAAGGGTTTGGGATATGGCTTCACTTCAGTCATCAGGAAATTCTTCCCATTTGATGCTACTTAACGGTTCCTTGTAGTAAAATCTTGAGAATATTTCAGGGTCTTAGCCAAGATTGTATTTTCCTTGCAGGTTAGTGCTAGGGTTATTTTCTCTTAGTCTTTTCAAGAGTCGACTTTTGCAAGTTTTTTCCTCTCCTTGGACTCACAACCATTATAGGTGCCCACTAAATTTTGATTTCTTTTCGAGGATAGGGAAAAGGACAGTGTTATGTGGACAAATATTTCAATAATATTCGTGATTGTTGCCGTTTTAGGGTTGTGGACAATGATTTCAACAATATTGGTTAATGTTGGTGTTTTAGGGTTGTTTCCCTCCTCTAGTATTTTTTACAATTCATATATATATTACAAAGTATATGGATAGGCTTGCATTGCCGTGTTCATAAGCTCCTATATACATGATATACATTTTTCTTCATTCACAAAGCTCAATTCATATATATATTACCAATTACAATTCATATATATATTATTAAGTATATCGATAGGCTTGCATGACCGTGTTTGCAAACTTTTATATTTTCCATGATATATATTTTTCCTCATTCACAAAGCTCAATTCATATATAGGCTTGATGAACTATATAGACAACCAGAGAAAATGAAATTTAAAATGAATGAGCCTCGAGGGAAAAAAAAGAAAAAAACTCTAAAGAAAATTCCATATAATAAACTTTTAATTTTACATCTAACGAGAAAATTTAATAAACACAAAATAATAACCACTGTTATGAAATACTTATTCCAAGCTCAATGTTGGGAAATTGACAGTTTTTATCAAAGTTATTAAAGCTAAGGAAATTGACAAAAGCTTTTGAAAGGAAAAGAGACATTTATTTAGCATTTGTTTATAAAAATAATGGAAAATAGGAGAAAATGAAGGTGAAAGATCATAGGTTTCATGTGAAGAGTAAAATGAAGGAAAATAATGGAAAATTAAGAAAATAGAGGCTTAATTGATAAAAATTCTTTTGAGGAGACATTTATTAGCATTTATTTATGAAAATAATGGAAAATAGAAGAAAATGAAGGTGAAAAGAGACATTTATTTAGCATTTATTTATGAAAATAATGGAAAATAGGAGAAAATGAAGGTGAAAGGTCATAGGTTTCATGCCAAGAGTAAAATGAAAGAAAATAATGGAAAATTAAGAAAATAGAGGCTTAATTGATAAAATTTCTTTTGAGGATTAGTTGGTACATTTTGTGACTGTAACCTTTGGTCAGTTCATTTTTGTATATTCTCTCCCTTACACACTCTTGGATACTTTGAGTTTGCATTAGATCAAGAAAGGAAAAAAAAGGCATGAGGAAGCCAAGGTCAAGCAAGGAAGAGCAGAATCAAGAAGCTACAACGTGATTCTTTGAATGTGTTAATTTGTATGTGTGATTTCCTTGCTAAATTTGGAATGCATGGTATTTTATGTGTGTTCTTAGCTCTCTTGTTGTTATGGGCATGGGTTTTTTGAGGTGTGATTGTGTTTTCATCCTAGCCTTTCTATTTCTAGATACCCATGGTTTAATGGGGTTCTGATGTTTTGGTTGAGATGTATTACCAAATGGATTTGAAGCTGAGTGAGGTGGATCTTTGAATGAAATAATACATTTCCTAGTAATCCTTGAACTGGAATGTGGATTTCGATAAAGCTGCTAGATCAGTGACCCCTAAACTAGAATGTGGTTTGCGTTAAAGCCAGGTAATGTGTGGCTTTGTAGGCCTAGGAATCCTTGATGGTGAATGGTGATATGTATGGTAAATCCTAGAGGTTGTTTCTCTTGATTAGACCTATGAATACTTGTCGGCATATGACATGATATACGTTAAATCCTAGAGGATGCACTCTTGGTTATAGCCTAGTGATCCGGTGTGAATTGCAGTAAATCTTAGTCACTAGAAGACAAATGAATTCCTCATGGTGAAGGTGGAGAAACCAGGTAGCATTCATGCTTGTTTTGGCCTAGTGATCTGGAGGAGATCATGGTAAAGTCCGATGTTACATTTTTATTGTTTTGGCCTAGTGATTTGGTGTGGATTGTAGTAAAGCCTAGTTCTATTGATGAGGGTGAAGTGGTGTAGCCTCGAGAAGCCCTAGTTTAGTTTGGTTATGACTCCCAAATTCATGCTTCGAATATGGCATGGGGGTGTTTGGATGAATGATGATTGGCTGAAAGAAATATTTTATTCAGCTAATCTATGGTAGGTGGAACGTGGAAGTCCCAAACCTGGCTGGTCATTGCATACATTAATAATATGTTATTTTCCCTTTTTATCTCATGAGTAATGTTTCAGTTTTTATGTCGGTTATGTGGTTGTTTTATATTTTCCATTTATATTTCTCTTATGATGGTTATGCGCATGTATTTTGATAGTGATGATGTATGGGTCTCATCATGTTTTGACTTGAAATTGAATGAAAAATGAATATATGACTTGATAAATGATAATGCAACAAATGTGATAAAGGAACAATGTTTCTGAGTGAATCTTAGATAATTACGATACCCCTATGTTCATATTTTTTGTTTATTCTCAGATCTATTTTTTAAAACTGCAGATTACATATGTGTGACATGTCTGACGAAATTGTTTTCATAGCTAGCAAGGGTCTAGTGAAGTCATTGTTCAACTGACTGCATCTACATCATTATTTCATTTTTTTATTTCAATTTTGGATGTGTCATGGAGTTTTAGGAAGTGACCTGAGCCTTGGGTTTGACAAAATGACACATAAATCGAGTTTGGAGGCTCAGAACTACCTAGAAAAGTCCCCAATTGCATGCATTACCATGTTGTGCGAGTGACTTGAGGGTTCCAGTCACACTCTTTCCCATATCAAGGGAGCGACTGGGGGATTGATGCACAAAAGGGTGAGTTTGTCTCAAGGGCTAGCCACCTGCAAGGCTTTTATGTTTCTTAGGTTTCTTGTAGCAGGTGAAGAATTTGTTTTGTAGTTTTTTAGCGTCATTTCCACTTCCCTAATGTGACCTAGGAGGTTGAATAAGATCATAGTATCCTCTCATCATTTTGACCCCAGTGGAATAGGTAGCTTGCATAAATGTGGGAAGAGGGTGATACAAAGTGGTGAGAGCATGATTCTATTCTCTTTGGGTGATGTATTGTTTTCATCCTCCTTGCGCGATATATGATGTTTTTTTCTCTTTCGGTGATGTCTATTTTTCATTCTCCTTTTTAGATATCTAATACCATAGAGTGGTATCATAGAATGGTTCACCCCTCAGACTGGATGGGTCGTGCGTTACTCATGCATTCATGTCGGTTGCTCCATATGCTTGTGGTATATCTGCTTGTTGCATATGCATGGTGTTGGTCATGGTTGTAGTGATGTTGTCATGTGAAATTTGATTGGGTTGTTTTGGAATGTGTCAAACAGATTCTATGATTGGTTATGCATTTTTTTTGCATTTCAAGTGCTTACGTATTGTCAAGTGTGCATTGGTATGGTTGTTGTTGTCATTCATGAGGCCCTAGTATGTGATTGATATGGTCATTCATTGATGACTAGAATCTAGTTAGAATGATGTCTATATGTTAATATTTCTATATGTTATACATATATATATTTTTATGATTATGTTTATACATGTATTAATGTGATTTTTTTGATCTTACAGATGAGATATACTCCCTGAACTATGTTAAGATATGCAGATTTATTGTGATTTGGTTTAGCTCACATAAGACAACTTGCAGGAAAGAGGTCAATATAAAGAGCAAGATGTAGGTTATAGTTCATGAGATTTTCCTTATGGGTCATATGACGAGCATGGTGTTGGGAACACTTCTGACTTGGAATATACATTAAGAATACTAAAAGAAAAAATAAGGATTTGTAAGGCAGACAACGACAAACTCATGCAGGCACAAGCGAAACAAGCATATGTTAATGCAATAATCCTTCAATGTTTGTCATAATTACAATGATAAGGGACACTTCGGATCAACCATGTGCTGGAGGAAATAACTAATGGGGCATATGGCAATAGATCTTATGGTGGTCATGGGTCGGATAGAGATGACACAGTGAGAGATGGAAGGTCTTTGGATACTCCAGATAGGAGAGGTGATGGACACAGGTATTGTTCTAATTCATGTTCTTATATGAATTATGATCATCATCATTACCATCCTTATAGGAGGAGTGATAGGGGATAGTTTCTATATCATTTTAAGAAATATAAGACATCTACCTTTTTATGGAGACTTGAAGAAGACAGAGAATGCATAGGTTTGTTTACTTGGGATGAAAAATTTCTTTCAGTTGCACCAGCACACAGAGAATATGACACCCATAATAGTTATCTTTATCCTCAAAGGGAAAGAAAACATTTTTTCTAAAGATGTGAAGAGGGTCAGAGACATCACGACAAAATACTTGAGTTGGCATGAGTTGAAGAAGCTTTTCTAGAAGATGTACTTGTCAAAGAGGTACTATGATAGTAAGGCTCATGAAATCTATGAGCTAAGATGGGATAAATGACTGAGAAGAGTATCCAACTAAGTTCCTACAGGTATTGAGATATGTATAGTATCTTAAATATGAGAAGGCGAAAGTTCAACGATTTTTCAGTGGATTTCCATTAGAATTTGGAGATCAGATTGAGTATGATGAGCCTAACTCACTTGAGGAAGTTATCGGGAAACTAAAGAATTTTTACGAGCAATAAAGTCATAATATTGAATCTCAACAAGGATGGAAAGGGAAGGATAATGGTAAAGGTAAATGGTAGCCTAAAAGAAACAGGCCTCAAAATGTAGAAGAGAATGAAAATGTGGCACCATACAAGAAGTTCAATGTAGCCAAACATGTGCATGTGTCATAGTAGCAACATAGATTTGATAATCAGGACAGTTGGAGTGTTTTACATGCAGCAAAGAACATTTTAATAGATATTTTATACAACATTAGGGTGGTATGACTTATATCTATAGTGCATATGAGGTGTAGATTGTTGGGGATGTTGGTCAAAGTATTCCTCATATCTATGTACTAGATAACAAGAAACTAGACCATCAGGAATATATCATTGAGATGGCAGGTAACCTTTGTGATAAAGTTATTTCTATTTTAATTGACTCTAAATATACTTATAGTTATTTTATCCTTGACTTGGTGGATAAGTGTGGTTTGAATAAAGAAGTGCAATGAGAATCTTGTCTAGTGCAGTTGGATATAGGTACAAAGAAAAGAGTTTATCATTCAGTAGATATTGTGCATCTGAGTTTAATTTCATGTCTACATAATCACATTTGAATATATTTCCATTGGCATTGTATACTATGATTTTGGGTATGGACTCGTTGTATCTTCATAGGACTAAGGTTGATTTTTTATGTTAAAGCTATTGAGTGCTTTGATGCCAATGGTAAACAAATAATCTTATGAGATAAGAAGAAAGAAACATCAGTTAGGAAGGTGAAAAGTACTATGAAGGCCAAGAATAGTTGTAGGAAAGGGTTTGTGTTATTTTGAGTGCCTATTTCTAGTGACAAAGGTAAGGAAGTTAAGAATGCAGATGTGTTAAGAAGGTACATAGTTATACAACAGTTTCAGGATGTATTTCCCACATATATATTTTAGAGTTTCCACCTCACAGGGAAGTATAAATTTCTATTGAGTTGGTACAAGGAGAATCATCAACACAAAGGCACCTTATATGACGATCACTCTAGTGTTAGTAGATTCAAAGTTTTTGTTATAGGAAATTCTTCACAAAGGATACATTCGTTCAAGTGTATCACCATGGGGCACACCAATATTGTTTTTGGAGAAGAAGGATGGAACTCTTAGGTTATGCATTAATTATAGGAAATTTAACAAGGTGAAAATCCAGAATAGGTGTCCATTGCCAAGGATTAATGACTTGTCTGATGAGTTGAAGGAAGAAATAGTGTTATCGAAGATTGATCTGAGATCTGGATATCATCAACTACTCATTAAGGAAAATTACATTTACAAGAAAACTTTCTAGACCAGGTATGGACATTATAAGTTCGTTGTAGTTCCATTCAATTTGGCTAATGCTCCAAATACTTTTATGTGCTCGATGAACAATGTGTTGCGTCCATATCTTCACAATTTTTTTATTGTATTCATTGATGACATCTGGATATATTATAAGAATGAGGAAGATCATGTTGAAAACTTAGTAGCAATGTTGATATTAATAAGAGAGCATCAATTGTATGCTAAGCTCAGTAAATGAAATTTATTTCATATAGAGTTACATTACTTGGGGCATGTGGTCTCCGATGAAGGTGCAGTTGTAGATCCATAAAACACAAGTTATCATGGAGTGGGAAGCTCCTTGAAATTCGAAAGAGTTAAGATCATTTATGGATCTAGAAGGCTACTATAGGAGGTTCGTCAAGAACTTCTCTCGGATTGCATATCCCATTATGTCATTGTAGAGGCAAGGTAATAAATTTTAATGGATAGAGGAATGTGCAATGAGTTTTAAGTAGTTATGAGTCATGGAAACTAAATGAGCATGAGAATAATTATCCAACACATGATATTGAGTTGGAAGCGATCATCCATGTATTAAATATGTGAAAGAATTATCTTCTTGGCAAGATATTTATACTGATGAGTGATTATAGTAGGTTGAGATGTTTTTTGACCAACTGAATATGAACACTAGGAAATCTAGATGGTCAGCCACAATCAGTAAGTTCGACACAGAAAATAGGTATATGAAAGGTAAAGAGAATATGCCTATAGATACTCTTAGCAAGGAGATGCAAGTGAATCATATAGTGGCTATGAGTTCCCATGGGATAGATCGACGTGATAATATCTTGCTAGAAGGTTAGTAGGATGTCATGTGTATGGAGCTTAGGCATATATTGCAACATAGTACAAGTACAAGTACATGTACAGGTACAAGTGCAATAAGATAAGATCTGGACTATTTTTTTATAGCACATGGATTGGTGAGCTATAGAAACAACATATTTGCTTTAGAAAATAATGAGGTCAAGAAGGTGATATTGAGGGAGTTTCATACAAAAAAATTTAGGTCACCCAGGCTATCAGAACACATTAACTTCAGTAAATAAGTTTTATTATTAGTTGAATTTTAATAAATATGTGACAGATTTTTTGGTTAGATGTTTGGATTTTCAGTAACTAAAGGCATAATGTAGGCATCCATGTGGACTACTATAGCCGATTGTGATTCCAGAGTGTAAATGGGAGGTTGTTTACATGGATTTCATCATACGTTTTCCTAGGAAATACAAACAACATGATTCAATCATGGTGGTTGTGGAGAAGTTGAAAACATTTGTGCACTTCCTTCCAGTGAGGACTATGCTTTAAGGTAGTGATTTGACATACATGTTCATCAGATATTTGATTAGATTGCATGGTGTTCCAAATAATATTGTGTCAGGAAGGGATGCAAAATTCACTTCAAAATTTTTGAAGGAGTTGTTTTCAGGATTAGGTACAGAGTTTTCCTTGAGTACAACTTATCATCCACATACATATGGACATACTAAGAGGGTCAATATGATATTGGAGGGAAATGTTTAGGATATGTGATGTATTATTAGAGGAGACAGAGTGAGTATCTTCCACCGCTATATTTCTTTAAGGAAGAATGGTACCAAGAATCACTGAGGATGAGTCTGTTTGAGGCATTCTATGGGTTGAGTTGTAATACTCCCATTAGTTGGAGTGATGATCTGAATATCAATGTTAGTTTTGTTGTGCTAATTTCATCTTCATATTTATAAATAATTTTTTTTATCTTATGCATTATGTGCATAGGTTTCCTTGGTGTTTATGAGTGTCAAATAAGTAAATGAGCTGAGTTTTAAGTGAAATTCAAGAGAATAAAAAAATTGTAACATAATGTTGAACAACAATGACAAAATATACAACAAACCATCACAATTTATCTGTTAACACTGTATTTGATGAAGGATTTCACCCCTCCTCGGCTACATATCCTTGGTCTAGCTTCCATGGCTTGGGCTATGAAAAAAATTATGTTTAAATTCACCTAATTCTCCTGAAACCTACTTCAATTTGTCCAGAATGTCCAAACCATTCATAAATGACTCTTCTTGCATGCAATTTGGTTGAATTTTTCCAAATATATGGCCAAAACATTTTGTCCTAGTAAACTGCCTCCAAAACTTGAGAAAACTCTAGTTAGCCTCGCTAGTTATGGAGGTCCACCAAACTTGGTGGACTCCACTGAATTTACCACCAAACTAAACTCTGAGTTTAATTAATTTAAGCCTGTTTACAAATGTGCTTTAACATAAACCAGGATTAATGAAATGTATTAGCACATAAACATGGTTATGGGTATTTAAACCCGATCTTTATCATTAGTCTCTGTGCTTAACCATAAGCGGTCCATCGTGGTCATAGTGTAAAGTCCTATGGGCAGGGGGCTAGCCCCCTACATACCCCCGCTGGTCTAACTGTTGAAATTTAAATATATATGGTGATCATATGCTATTAAGGATCAAAGCAGTGGTTTGCTGGTAAGAGAGGCGTGTTGCTTGGGGGGGTTCATGGGGTCGCGCCCCGACGTCCGCCCCACCATTGTTAATACTTTTTACTCCATATATATTAAAACCTTTGTAGTATGTCAAACATTTCATCCTTTGGATATACAACTCGAACCTTAGAAAATTAATTCAACACCAAATATTTCAATGATATAATATTGTAACTTCGACCATGTATTGTAATTCATACATTGACCAGGGTCCACAAGAGGTGCCACCTACTAGCCCCTAGATTCACCACATGTCCACCTCTGGTTGGAGAATCCAACCTTAATAAAAAAAAATCAAATTCGACCTTAGGAGCACATTAAAAAAAAATCACCTTCAAACTAGTTAGTGAATCCTGCAATGACACTTGTAACAGTGTCATTTGGCGAAACTGAAGAATATTCCCAGAATATATTTAAATTTTCTCATTGGGTTGTCATGTTACCAACCTGTCACCTTTGCAAAAAATTTAGCTGTTTAGGAAAATGAACAACAAGCTCTATCTTCTTAATCCAAACTTTGGTTTTGAAGAAATTAATTGGGTCAGATTCTTGGTGACGAGATCTTCGTTGTCATTCAGTTTCCATTCAATTTCGAGCACTTTCATTTTTAAGCTTTCACACTGAGCACCTGATCATTCCTCCCCACTAGAAGCCTTTTGGACCCAAAAATATCTTTAATTATTGATCATGTCGATGAGGTTACAGTTCTTTGGCCCTTCCAATCTCAATCCACTAAAATTTTCCCAATTTCATCAAATGGAGGTTTTCACAAAAAGTTAAATTTTTACTTGACTCTTGCGACCCTCTCTTGTCGTTGTTGACACCATCATGTTGCAATTTCCTTGAATTTTTGGAGAAACAAGCTATTTTTTAAGGAACAAACTTGTTCCTACATCAGTCATTCATCAAAGGAAACTTAAAGACTATCTCACCTTGCACATTGTCATCATGATGATTCTTAACTCATCTTACTTTGTACTAGCACTAGAAAATTTGGCCCAATTTTTGACGGCCACTTTGTCGATATTCCGACACAAAGTCATCACAAGAGAGACAATTTGAGGCCGAAAAAAATGTGGTTAGCCATTACGTCGCAATTCCGATGCTTTGCCAAAGTGTCGCAATACCAACACTTTTTCCGACGTTTTGCAAAGTGTCTTTATTCTGACATTTTATAAGAATAAGTCTTCCAATGAACCACAACTGTTGGTCTTTCGATGATCACAAACTGTCAGTCTTCCGACACTTTTCATGTTTTCAAAAAAACGTCGCAATTCCAACGTTATGGCTTCCAACGTTTAATTTTGACGTTTTACAAACCGTCGCAATGCCAATGAAATATCCTCCGACGTTTAGAACTTCATGCATATGACGCTTATGTAATGTCACTTTACTGACGAAAAATTTAAAATATTAAAAAAAAAAACGTCGCTCTTCCGACGATCAAGGCGTCGGTCTTCCGACAAAAAAGTAAAAATATTAAAAAAAATAACGTCGCTCTTCCGACGATGGAGGCGTCAGTATTCCGACGAAAATGTCAAAATATTAAAAAAAATAACGTCGGTCTTTCGACGATCGAGGCATCAGTCTTCAGACGAAAATGTCAAAATATTAAAAAAAAATGTCGCTCTTCCGACGTCTAAGGCATCGTTCTTCCGACGCTTGGTTAAAAATATTTAAGAAAAAAATTCCACCAAATGTGCTAGTTTTAAGTAATATTTTCCATACACAAATAAGTAATATTAACTGTCGCTCTTCATATCAACTTGTATAAGCCTCCAGTTGTCACCATTTCAGGTTTTACTGTTGATTTTTCATGCCTCCAATATGATCGAGCCCTCCACAGTTGAATCTTTAATCCTCCATAAATATTTCTTACCTGAGCTTCAAATAAAAACTGGTATAAAATTCTACAGGTGTGTTCTATCTGAACTCCAAGGAAGCACTAATTTACCCTTCAAATATACTCCACATATGTGTTATCACCACTCTACTTCCACAAAGGTAAGTCTGAGGTGTTCTTGGGTTCAATTCCACAGGACCGAGCTTTAGAAGCTAGATTGGTATACGAAACATAAGTCAGTGAGTCTTATCATAGTATTGTAACTTAACACTGAGCTCATAAGTAAAAATAGCTGACTTAGCTAATTCGAAAGTTCTGTCCAAGCATCACTAAATAGGAGATAATCTGAGATTTTAATAGATGTTCACCACATAAAATATGTCAAAATCTTGTAGCTATATCCCTAGCCTAAGACTGCAATGAAGAGGTCCAAAGTATGGCGGCTTCAATAGAACCATTCCTCAATATAGGGTTGCAGTAGGTCTGATGGTTTAACTGATTCAAGTCTTAATAAAAGGCTACAACATAGAACCGAGCTCTTATGGTATATCTCTATCTTCCAATAATGACAAACATTAAATTCTCTTGAGCATGGTAATAGAACTAAATTTGTTTACAACAGTCCACAAGATATCCATTCATTTCTAGAAATTCTGCAAGAAGAAAATGAAAGTCATGTGTAACAAAGTATTATGAAAAGACTTCAAGAAACCAGAACTTAGTGGGTATTGATTGTATCACCCCTAAATTCCATTGATTATTCAAAACCATACACCGGACATGGGAATTCTTACTCAGGCCACAGCTGCTAGCATCCTTCCATTATGTCATTTCTCGTTCTAAAACTAAAACAATATAAAGACCTACCATTGTCTCAAACTAGGAAAAAGTGCATAAATTCCATGCCAACCTCCCTAATACAGAGAATATGTTAGGGATTAAGGCTCAAGATTTATAATCGTTCTATCACCAAGAAAACATGTAGAATGTAGCACTCATTAATGCGATATTTGACCTTATCAGGTGCATAATAGAGATATGATATTATGTCAATTACAGGAAGCATAAAACCAACTTATTCAAGTCTATGAGGTGGTTTCAGCCACAACAAAGAAATGTAAAGTTTATTTAAACCTAATTTTTTGATAAAAAGGAAATACATAACCAAAAACAGGGTATACATTACTGAAGACTTGGAGAAAGACACCATATAAAACAAGCAGGTCAATAAGGACTAGAGAGGAATAAATCATCAGTGTTACTACTCATAATTTTGAGCAGTGCAAGAAAAAAATTTCTCCAATTCAAAGACATTTTCCTCTACATAAACTAACATATTTTTCATATTGTTTATTGTAAGAGTGCATCTAACACAATCACAACTTGTCCATAACCTTGTATTGTTTGTATTTCTAATCCTTCTTCAAATATTTATACACATTTTTTGTGTAAATTCCTTCCAGTTTATGGAGCAAGCTCCTTATTTCATCGAGAGAAGGTAGCACACCATGCATTTAAGGTGGGAACGGGCATGGGGGTGATGGATCAAAAAAATTATTGTGTGCATGTGTGTAAAGGTCTATTGAATCTAGAGAGTGCATTCGTTGCAACACAAGCACATCTAAATCCATATCTGATGTTGGAGACTACAAACTATGAGTGTATCAAATATTGGATCGCACCCAGGGTGAGATGGGTTTTTATATTAGCTATAGATCACTACGATCCTAAAGATGGTATTTTTTCTTTGTAGTAATGAGTCTTATGACTTGTCACTTCAGGGATTGAAGATCCATCCTTCCATGCGAAATTCTTGCATAATATTATTATAATTATGTGGTTCTATATTTCATTTTCCATGAATGAGAATATATTTTTTCAGATCCTATTATGATTTTGATTTTCTGTTAGAATGGATCCGAGATCCAATTGTATGTCATTGCCACCTTCGCTTAGGAGGTCGACACCACTCACATCCAAATTTTTAACACCACATTCCATCCCATTTTTCATCCCATTTGTGTCCCTGCAACTATGATTATACTCATCTACTAGTTGAAAGGAAAGAAATTTCGAATGAAGTAACTTTTTTGTGATAGCATCTCAAATAAACAGGGTTGTGGATCTTGAAACAATAGATATTCAAGAGAAAGTCATGCATTCCAAGCAAAGGTATGATATTCATAAAGATTGTATCTAGGATGATTCAAGAAATCAATCTTCTACAAGGAATCAAGAAAGAAAAATAATGATGGAGAACCAATATGGAGCATTAATGGAGATGGTGAAGAGTCCACTCAATGAAAAATCAGGTGGAGAACGAAAGAAGAGACCATGAACAGGTTACAAGCTATATCGGGAAGGAATATTAGAGAGAAAGACAAAGAAAATGTGAACATTTCATTATTAGGGCAGCATATAACAAGTTTTGAACAAGATGGAGGTATGGTGATCCATCTAAAACCTATTTCTCAGCTTGAAGGACCTTTGAAAAACCATAAGGGAGAATAAAATTGACCCAAGTATGAAGAAAACTTGGAAAAAGAAAATGTAGTTCTAGGATGGAGTCTGGACTATGCAGGTATGGAGCTTGAAGACTAAGAATACCATATTAAGTACTAAATGAGAGTATGAAGGATGTCATCTCAGTTCAAACTAAAAGGAAAATAGAGTAATGAAGACTTTCAATATCTGATAAAGTATGACAACAAAGCTAAAGAAATGATGGCCAAGGAGCAAAGTTTAGTTTATCTACGTTACATGATCACAATCTTGAAGAGGAATCTACAAGCATTTAATTAATCAGCTTGAAGGTATGAGATGTTTATCACACATTTTATTATTCAATCTCAATGAGAAACTAATATCCTATGAGGGGGAAAGACTCTTAAAACAATGTTTGTTCAAGGTATTTGACAAGTTTTTAAGTTGGTAAAAGAACTTGCATTTGTGGGTCTTACAAATTCATGAAAAGAGGCATAGTGAAACTTGAAAGTGGAGGGGTCTTAACATTCCTCAATGTAAAAATTATGTTATGGCAATGTAAAATGTATAGAGATCCAGCCTAGTACAAGTCTTTTATGAACTATAGATGCATGTACAGAGAGCAATTGAAGAAGCATCTCTCATTTGTAATAATGATCTCAGGTTTCAATATGAAGACGAGATAAAGCAAATGAATGACAAGTCTAATATGAAAAGGTGTATAACATACTTGGAAAATAAACATACAAGAAAACATAAATATGGACAAAAAACCTACTTAAGAACAATAATATACAAGGATGTCAAAGAAATGAATGCCAAAACAAGGGACATGGAGCCGATTTCCAAAGAATTTTTTGAATTTTCAGAAGTTGTAGGTCAAGAACAGGGTAAAAGACTCATTGATAAGCTTCAAGAAGGATCCAATAAATATAAGACAAAGCAAGGGAAAAGGAAGTTGCTTGAGGATGTTCTTAGAGACAAGATGCTTGAAGATAAAAAATAGTATCTTGGAATCAAGAAAAGATGAAGAGGAAGGAGTAAGTGGCAAGCCAAGAAAAGGTTAAGAATGGGCATCTTGAATTCCATTATAATAATAGATATTGTGAGAACACCAAAGAATGTAGCAATGAAAAGGAATGGCGTAAAGAGAGTGATGAAGAAATTTTTTCCTTGATGTGTTTATTGCATGTGTAAGTACAGGTAAAGAAGGTTTATATCAATAAGGATTGAAATTGCTCACTTAAAGAGCATGCTAACACAAAACAATCCTTAACACTCCTAGGAAGACCATGAGATTAAAAGTTGGGAACAAATCTCAATTGCAATTCAGATGGACAAACTAAGGTGGTCAATAAAAGCCTCAATAACAACCTAAGAAGTCTAGTCAGTGAACATCCCAAACAGTGGGATCAAGTACTTTATCAAATAGATTTTTCCTACAATGATTCACTAAACAGAAGCACAGATCTTAGCCCATTTTAGATTGTGTATGGAATCCATATAAGGGGTGTTTATGAGCTGAGACAATTGGGTAAGCAGGAGATGAGGAGTGTTGATGGAGAAGAGTTTGCAATAGCCATGCAAGAGATGCATGAGAAAGTCAAACAACAGCTTGAAGTTAATACAATCAAGTACACAAAAAGAGCAGATGTAAAGAAGAAAGAGTTCATTTGTGAGGTTGAAGACTTGGTGTTTGCACATTTGCTGAAGAAAAGGTTTCCTAAAAGGGACTATAACAAACAAAAATAGAAGAAAATTGGACCTTGTAAAGTCTTGAGGAAATTTTCTTCAAATGTCCATGAGATAGAGCTTCCAAGCGATGTTGGAATCTCTCCTATATTTCAAATTTCAAACTTGTATCCTTTCAAACAAGGAGAAAACTCAGCAAATGTACCTAAACCTGATGTTGATCAGACTATAAAATGGTAATTACAACTGCTTAAAACACGATTAAGGGGATTTGAATCAATCTTGGAAAAGAAGATAGTGAAGGTCAAAAGAAAGATTGAATCACCTCTTCATGGTGTAATTTAAGCCTACAAAATCTAGTGTAAATAGTGAATGAGGGGCCGATACTATGAGCCTATACTGTGTGAGAGAGAAGTAGAGTGATATTAATGTTTGCAGGTCTACATATGTTGGGGGAAGGAATGAATACAAGTTGAAGTGTTTGAGGATTTAAAGAGCTTTATACATCAGCTTATACTTGTTCCAAAACTTGTGGTACCTGGTCGTTATTGCGTATGATTAGTTTTATCAAGTACTCTATGTTCTCATCCAAAACACGTGTAAACACTTGTAGAAAGACTATTTTTAAAGTGCTCTATTTTACATCAAGAGTTACAATCATACAGAGCTTTGTCTCAGATGACAGAGGATCATTTGGAGCTGTTGGCTGCCTGGATTAGACAGAGGACAGTTTGAGGATCATTTAAAACTATTTTCGAGTTGTTAAACACTCTAAAACTCATGTACTTATGTGATTTTACGATCTTAAGTCTAGTGAAGTGTGTAAAGCCAAATCTAGGTTTCACACATGGCTTGTCATCTTTAAGCGATACACTTTTCTCAGAATTGGAGGGTGAGTGTGCGTGATTTTTGTCTCCAAGATTTGATAGCAGTGACCTACAAAGAGTACAAAACCCTTAAAAAGGGTATTTATTGTGGTTGTATTTTCTTCAACCAGAATGTTTCTTGACCTTGTGATAGAGGGATTGAGTGCATTTGAGGTTATTAAAGATGCCTAAACTATTGTATCCTCTTTCATGAATGCATAACCCCTAAGAACTACAATCAAAGGCCTAGTTCAAGTCTGAACAATGAAAATAGAGCAGCAAAGCATTGTCTTATGTTTTCTTCAAAGTGGATGGTTCCTTAAGTTTGTGATAGGGTGGATGAGTGTATATGATCAATTTTTTACCAATTCTAGTATAAGTGCTATCAAACTCCAAAGAAAAAAGATTTGTATTAAGAGAACTAAATATTAAATTATTGTTTTGCAAGGAATTGTCTTAAAATCCCTACGCATAGGGTTTCTAAAATAAATGAGCCTTCTATACTATATATGTTTTGCAATCCTAGATATTCACAAATTTTAACATAGTAAGAGCTTTATGTCCTAATAAAAGAAAACAAATTATTTGATTTTAAATAAAAACGTCATACATACCTCAAGATTATAGACCTTTAAACTTTGATTTTCGATTGACGTTCTTTTTCTTTATAGAAAACTGAAAACACATTGTTATATTACAAAAACATAAAAAATACTTACTTGAGTTACAATTTTTTCTTCAATAGGACGGTTCAAGGTGCTATATGGTCCTTTTGACTCTAGTGAAGTATTTAATGTCAAATATTGCTATACAATGTTGCCTTATTTTAAATACAGTTATTGATCTTTGTTAGCAATTTATAACAAATTTTCAACTGCTAGTAAGATATAGAAGCTGCTACAAGTCCTTTTATTTTGACTTCTCTTTACACTAACATAGATCACTTCTTCATAAGGACTATGGACCTTAAATTGTTTCAACTTTCTTTAAATTACAATATGGATGGGCTTTAAATGTCTCACAGAATTAGATTTCTCAAAATTTTTCTTATAATGTCAAACACATGACATCATTCAAGGTTGGATTTTATATAACTATTCAGGCTTGGACCTCTTATATATATATATATATATATATATTTATACTCATATTCTGATTCTTTTTCATTGGGGTGCTGTCTCCATTGATTTTGAGGTGACTATAACTTTACTAAGGTCTTACAATTATTGTTAATAATGACTCTATGTTTCTTGGTCCTGGTTCCTTTCTTTAAGGTGCCCTCCACTAGATATTTTGACATAGCTAGTCTTTTAAGTATTGGATTTGGCCACCCTTTAATCTCATGTCAATTTGCTTACTTTTCCTCAGGTTTTTCAAATGCCCTTAAAAGGGATCTTTGTATCTTGCAAAAGAAGGCACATCTTCTTAAGGCTAAGGAAGAAAGATGGCGCTTAAAAATCAGAGCCATTTGGAGCCGAGAGGGTGATGGGAACACATTTTTTTCACAAGTTTGATTCTCATAGGAGAAATAAAAATGCCATTTGAGATTTATAGAACTAGGATGGAAACCATATTTTTTCTCAGTAGGACCTTGGGAATGCTGCTATAACACATTTCTCTGGCATTTTTAAAGACCCCAGTGATAGTTCATTATTGGAATAATTCAAGGTCTTGCAACGTTTCCCTCGATTTTTTTCTCCAAAGGACTCCTCCAAGATTGGGGGTCCAATTTCACGAATCTAGTATCTATTATCATCTATGTCTAAGGCTGTAAAGTCCGCACAAAACTTAGCAGCTCCAGTCACTGAGATAGATTGGAAAAACCAGGCGATAGACCTAGTGGAGCCAGGTCTCAATAAATCTTGTATGGTCTGCCAAGTATGAGTAGTTTCTCTCTCTCCCCGCCCCGGTAATCTGATGGTGCAGAGGCCATAAGCTATGACTCTAAAGACTCAATGTTCCCTCATGCAACTAGATGCAACTATCAGAGGACAAGGGCATATCATTTTCCTCCAGGGTCAAGATATGCATAGTACTGCACCATATAATGATCCAAAGGCATGCCTTGGTTCTGTTCACACCTAAGATATAAAATACACTGTCTGGGAAACTAGATCGAGATCACAGTTGGGTATTGTTTCCCTGGAGAGGTAGATCTAAGGAAAAGACACCTGTATCAGGCTTATAAGCTCCCACAGAGGCCACTATGCATTTTTTTCATTAGATCGGGCTGGTAATGGGTTGTAGTCCCAACAGAAAAAATTACAAGAAGACCCATGAGACAAGATCTTGAAAAAGAAGCTAAAATGCCAACCAAAATTCTTGTTGTATTGAAGAATAAGAGTACCTTTTTTTGGAGTTGTGGAGTTGAGAGAAATGCAGAGATCCTCATACTGTCTATGGTGCCAGGTTCCAGATCCATGAGCAAGGCTCAGAGCACAAATCTCCCACGTCCTTCCTCCAAACTTGCAATAGTATGGCTGCATCCTTCCTCAAAACTGGCAACTGTATGGCCGCATCCTCCCTCCTTCCCTAGACAAACCATGCAACCGGAGGGAAATGAACGAGGGAAATTAAAACTTTTGATATTTGAAATTTTTTGACATTTTGAAATGAAACACGTGTGTTTTTTTAAGGCCACTCAAATTAATTTAAAAATATATATTTTTTAATAATTATAATAATTTTTAAATAATCAAAATAACTTCTAAATAATTAAATGTTTGTTTATTTTTATTGTTTAAATTATATATTTCTTCTTTATAATTTATATCTTATTTTTTCCTTATTTTTAAGAATTACTTTAAAAGTGAAATTTACATTTTTTTTCTTTAATGATAGTAATATATGTATTCATTCATTCAAATTAGATACATTTTCTTTAATAAATAATAGTGTAGTCTAATTAATAGATGAAATGGTTTTTTGAGTAAAACCTAACAATATCAAGATTGTGATTTCTTATTGTTTATTGTCAATTTTTGAATACATAAATGAATTAAACACCTTAAAAATCTCTTTAGAAATAAAAAATTAATAAATTAAATAATTTAAACTGGTTTGGGAAAATAAGTGGTATTGTTGATTATAAATAATTATTAATGAAATTAAATCTAAGACATTTATTTAAATTATTAATTATATAAAATTGTTGAATTTTTATTTCATAAACTAAAGATTTTGGTTGATTTTTTAATCTAATTATGTGATATTAAAGATAAGATGTAGTAGCAAGAATAAGTTTGATGTGGTTAAAATGGAAGTAGTAATGTTATGGTATGAATGATATCCTCGGGCATTATGTTAATATCATACACTCCAAAAGACGGGCATCCCTATTGGTAACAAAGCTACAAGCCTGTTTGGTAGTTACACTAAAAATCTTGGGATTTAAAGACTGATATGATTCCAAAATTGGCTCATTTTATAGTTCACATAATGGAAATTATGACAGCTTGTATGTCACAGGCTATGTACCCCATGAACAATGGCATTAACCCTTGCTACAGTTCAAGCTTATACTTGAGCTTTGGAATCTAGATATCAAAATGTGGTTTAAAATTTAAATTATCCTCCTATAGGTGACTGACCAAACTACATATCTAATAGGGAAGCTTTTGTAATCATTCAATATTTAAAAGACTTTACATGAGTCAATTTGGGGAATTGAAGCTAGTATGAACCCCCTCTTCTCAAACTAGATAAAAAATCATGGAGGTCAAGGGCGATGGTAAGAAGAGAAAGCTGGACGAGGAAGCCAATGGCACCGCTCTGTAACTCTCGAAGGATGATTTGCACTCGCCGTTGGAGCCACTGAACAAAGAGCAGTTGATCTCTTTGATGCTCAATTCAGGCTCTTCATACCCTGCAATTGGAGAAGAAATTAAAGATGTTGCAAGCAACAACCCTGCTCATCGGAAGATGTTTGTGCATGGATTGGCTTGGGAGACTTCTTCACAGACCCTATGTGATGCATTTGAATAGTATGGGGATATTGAATAAGGTGTGGTTATTATGGATAAGACATCAGGAAAGTCACGAGGATTTGTCTTTGTCACATTTAAGCATATGGATTCTGCTCAAAGGGCATTGAAAGAGCCTAGCAAGACTATTGATGGGAGGATTATTGTAAGCAATCTGGAAGTGGCAAGCACAGGTCCTAGTCAAAGTACAAATCAGGCTCAAAGGAAACTTTACATTGTTGGTTTTTCATATGACACGGCCAATGATAAGCTTTTAGAATTTTTTTCCAAATATGGAGGGATAGAAGAAGGTTCGGTTGCATATGATAAGAATACCAAAAAATCCAGGGGATTTGCATTTGTGACTTTCAAGACTGTGGAGGCTACAAAGCGGGCTCTCAAAGAGGTTAGGGGTTTAGAGGTTTATGGTTTAGGGGGTTAAATGGGTTAGGGGTTGAGAATTAGGGTTTAATGGTTGAGGGGTTAAGGGGTTATAGGTTTAGGGTTTAGGGGGTTAAATGGGTTAGGGGTTTAGGGGATTTAGCAGTTAAGGATTTTAGGGGTTAGAAGTTAGGGGCTAATGGGGTTAGGTTCTAGGGGGTTAGATGTGTTAGGGGTTGGGAATTAGGGTTTAAGGGGTTTGGGTTAAGGGTTTAATGGTTTATGGTTTAAGGGGTTAGGGGTTAAGGGTTTATAGGTTAATGGTTTAGGGGGTTAAATGGGTTAGGGCTTGGGAATTAGTGTATAAGGGGTTAGGGGTTAAGATGATAGTTTCATTGGTCTCTGTTTGTGCACATTAGTTGCTTCTTCTTTGTGTCTCAACTTAGAAAAATTGATACGGGCGCCCTCGAACAAAATGGCCCAACCCAACCTAAACGCACCCGGTCAGGTGACCTCACAAGACGTGCCTGACTGAACGATGCCACAAGGGAGAAAATAGAAAATGGGCTACCCAAAAGTGCACAAGGCACCCAAGCGGTCACAACTTAGCAAAACTTATACAGGCTCCCTCAAACGAAACAACCCTACCCAAACGCGCCCAGTCGATCGACCTCACACGACGGGACATGACGTGCCTAAATGAATGATGCCACAAGGGAGAAAATGGAAAATGGGCCACCCGAACGTGCAGAAGGCACCCGGGCGGTCATAAATTAGAAAAAATGATACGGGCGCCCTTGAACGAAACAGTCTGACCTGAACATGCCCGGTCGAGCGACCTCGCACAGTGCGACACGACGCCCCCGACCAAACGATGCCACAAGGGAGAAAATGGCAAATGGGCCACTTGAAGGTGCACAAGGCACCCGGGTAGTCACAACTTAGAAAAACTGATATGGGCACCCTTGAACGAAACGGCCTGACCCGAATGTGCCCAGTCAGTCGACCTCACACGGCGCGCCAGACCAAACGATGCCACAAGGTAGCAAATGGAGAATAGGCCACCCAAATGTGCACAAGGCACCCAGGCGGTCACAACTTAGAAAAACTGATACGAGCGCCCTCGAACGAAATGGCCAGACACGAACACGCTTGGTCGGGCGACCTCACACAGCGCGACACGGTGCGCCCAACCGAATGATGCCACAAGCTGGGAGAAAATGAAAAACGGGCCACCCGAACTTGCACAAGGCACCTGAGAGGTCACAACTTAGCAAAACTGATATGGGCACCCTCGAACGAAACAGCCCGACCTGAACGCACCCAGTCGGGCGACCTGATCACATGGCGCGACACGGCATGCCTGACCGAATGATGCCACAAGGGAGAAAATGGAAAAAGGGACACCCAAACATACATAAGGCACCTCGGTGGTCACAACTTATCAAAACTGATACAGGCGCCCTCGAACGAAATGGCCCGACCCAACCCGAACGCTCCCGGTCGAGTGTCCTCACACAGTGCGACACAGCGCGCCTGACCCAACGATGCCACAAGCTGGGAGAAAATGGAAAATGAGCCACCCGAACGTGCACAAGGAACCCAAGTGGTCACAACATAGAAAAATTGATATGGGAACCCTCGAACGAAACAACTCAACCTGAACGCGCCCGGTCGGGAGATTTGATCACATGGCGCGACACATCGCACCCGACCGAATGATGCCACAAGGGAGAAAATGGCAAACGGGCTGCCCGAATGTGCACAAGGCACCTAGGGGGTCACAACTTAGCAAAACTGATACGGGTGCCCTTGAACGAAACGACCCGACTTGACCCGAACGCACCCGATCAGGAGACCTCACATGGAAAGACACGATGCACTCGAACGAAAGACTCCACAAGGGAGAAAATGAAAAATGGGCTCCCCGAACGTGCACAAGGCACCCGGGCAGTCACAACTTAGCAAAACTGATACGGGCACCCTCAAACGAAACGACTCGACCTGAATGCGCTCGGTCGGGCGACCTCACATGGCGTGACACGACGCGCCCGACTGAATGATGCCATAAGGGAGAAAATGGAAAAAAAGCTGCCAGAATGTGCACAAGGCACCCAAGCGGTCACAACTTAGAAAAACTGATATGGGCACCCTCGAACGAAACAGCCAGACCCGACCCGAACGCGCCCAGTCAGGCGACCTCACACGGCGCGACATGACGTGCCCGGACGAACGATGCCACAAGGGAGAAAATAGAAAACGTGCCACCCGAACGTGCACAAGGCACACGGGCGGTTACAACTTAGTAAAACTTATACGGGCACACTCGAACGAAATGGATCGACCTGAACATGCCTGGTTGGGCGACCTCACACGACGCGACATGACGCGCCCGACCGAATGATGCCACAATGGAGCAAACGGAAAACATGCCGCCTGAATGTGCACAAGGCACCTAGGTGGTCAAAACTTAGGTAAACTGATACGGGAGCCCTCGAAGGAAATGGCCCGACCCGACCCGAACACGCCCGGTTGGGTGACCTCACATGGCGTGACACGACGCGCCCGAACGAATGATGTGATAAGGGAGAAAACGGAAAACATGCCATCCGAACTTGCACAATGCACTCGGGCAATCAAAACTTAGCAAAACGGATACGAGCGCCCTCCAATGAAACGGCCTGACCCGACCCGAATGTGCCTAGTTGGGCGACCTCACATGGCGCGACACGACGCACCCGACTGAACGATGCCACAAGGGATCAAATAGAAAAAGGGCTTCCCGAATGTGCACAAGGCACCTGGGTGGTCACAACTTAGCAAAACTGATATTGGCGCCCTCGAACGAAATGACCCGATCCAAACGCGCCCGGTCGGGCGACCTCACAAGGTGCGACACGGCGCGCTCGAGCGAACGATACCATAAGGGAGAAAATGGAAAACGGGCCACCCGAACGTGCAAAAGGGACTCGGGCAGTCACGACTTAGCAAAACTAATATGGGCACCCTCGAACGAAACGACCCGATCCGAACGTGCCCGGTCGGGCAAACTCACACGACGCGACACGGCGCGCCCGAACGAACGGTGCCACCAGGGAGAAAACGGCAAATGGGCCACCCGAACGTGCACAAGGCACTAGGGTGGTCACAACTTAGCAAAACTGATATGGGCACCCTCGAACGAAACGGCCCAACTCGAACGTGCCAGGTTGGGCGACCTCACACGACGCTAGACGGCGTGCCTGAACGAACAATACAACAAGGTAGAAAATGGAAAATGGGTTGCCCGAATGTGCACAAGGCACCCGGGTGGTCATAACTTAGAAAAACTAATACGAGCTCCCTCGAATGAAACGACCCGACCCGAACCGAATGCGCCTGGTCGAGCGACCTCACAGGGCGCGACACGATGCGCCCGAACGAACAATGCCACAAGGGAGAAAATGGAAAATGGGCCACTCAAACGTGCACAAGGCACCTGTGCAGTCATAACTTAGCAAAACTGATACGGGTGCCCTTGAACGAAATAGCCCGACCTGAACGAGCCTGGTCAGGCGACCTCACATGGTGCGACATGATACGCCTGGCCGAACGATGCCATAATGGAGGAAATGGAAAACGGGCCACCCAAACGTGCACAAGGGACCCGGTCGATCACAACTTAGCAAAACTGATACGGGCGCCCTCGAACGAAACGGCCTGACCTAAATGTGCCTGGTCGGGCGACCTCACACGGCACGACATGATGCGCCCGATCGAATGATGCCACAAGGAAGCAAATGGCAAATGGGCCACCCAAAAGTGCACAAGGCACACGGGTTGTCACAACTTAGCAAAACTGATATGGGCACCCTCGAACGAAACGGCCCGACCTGAACGTGCCCGGTCGGGCGACCTCACACGGCGTGACATGACGCGCCCGACCGAACAATGCCACAAGGGAGCAAACGACAAACGAGCCGCCTGAACGTGCACAAGTCACCCAGGCGGCCTCGGACGAAATAGCCTGACCCGACCTGAACGCGCCTGGTCAGGCGACCTCACACGGCATGACACGATGCGCCCGAACGAACGATGCCACAAGAGAGAAAAAGGCAAATGGGACACCAGAACGTGCACAAGGTACCCACGCAGTCACAACTTAGCAAAAATAATACATGTGCCCTCGAACGAAATGGCCCAACTCAACCCAAACGCGTCGGTTGGGCGACCTCACACAGCGCGACACGACACGCCCGACCGAACGATGCCATAAGGGAGAAAATAGGAAATGGGCCACCCGAACATGCATAAGGAACCTGCATGGTCACAACTTAGAAAAACTAATATGGGCGCCCTCGAACGAAACGGCTCGACCTGACCTGAACATGCCTGGTTAGGCGACCTGACACGATGCGACACAATGTGACTGAACGAACGATCCCACAAGGGAGAAAATGGAAAACGGGCCACCTGAATGTGCACAAGGCAGTCGGGCAATCACAACTTAGCAAAACTGATACGGGCGCCCTCGAACGAAGCAGCCCTACCCGAACCAAATGCACTCGTTCAGGCGACCTCACACAACGTGACATGACGCACCCGACCGAATAATGCCACAAGGGAGCAAACGGCAAACGGATTGAATGAACGTGCACAAGGCACCCAAGTGGTCACAACTTAGCAAAACTGATACGGGCGCCCTCGAACGAAACGGCCCAACCCAAATGCTCCCGGTCAGGCGACCTCACACAGTGCGACACGGCGCACCCGAACGAACGATGCCACGAGGAATAAAATGGAAAATGGGCTGCCTGAACGTGCACAAGGGACCCGGGTGGTCACAACTTAGAAAAAATGATACATGCGCCCTCGAATGAAATGGGTCGACCCGACACGAACGCGCTCGGTCTGGCGACCGCACACGGCGCGACACAACATGCCTGAACGAACGATGCCACAAGGGAGAAAACATCAAACGAGCCACTCGAACATGCACAAAGCACCCGGGCGGTCACAACTTAGCAAAATTGATACAGGCGCCCTTGAACAAAATAGCCCAACGTGAACACGCTCGGTCAGGCAACCTCACACGGCGCGACACGACACACCCGACCGAACGATGCTAGAAGGGAGAAAATGGAAAACGGGCCACCCAAACATGCACAAGGCACCCGTGTGGTCACAACTTAGCAAAACTGATATGAGCACCCTCGAACAAAACAACCCGACCCGACCCGAAAGCGCCTGGTCGGGTGACCCCGCACAACGCGACACGACGCACTCGGCTCAACGATGCCATAGGGGAGAAAATACAAAATGGGTCGCCCGAACATGCACAAGGGACTCGGGCAGTCACAACTTAGCAAAATTGATACGGGTTCCCTCGAACGAAACGACCCAACCTTAACGTGCCCGGTTGGGCAACCTCACACAGTGCAACACGACGCACCCGACCAAATGATGCCACAAGCATTATGGGAATTTTGAGGTCTAAAATGGGCCTCCTAAGGAAATAATAAAATAATAGCTAAACCAATAAAATAATATTTATTAATTTTCAATTCACTTTTTGCACGAAAATCCATGTAACCATGGTTAAATTCAATTCAAAAGCTGTACCAAAATAAAATTAATAAAAAAATTGCATTGATGTGACTATAAATAAAAATGAGCCTTTTAGGAAAGAGTCATTATCATTGTACAACTAATGCATTTGTCCTTTGTACTTAAATAAATTAAATTAAAATATAAATCTAAATTCTTAATTATAGAATATACTATTAATTGAAATTTATATATTTAAATTATATAAAAACATGTAATTAATATACTATATAAAAATATTATAATCTAATCTAATATCTATTAAAAAGTGTGTAAATACAATATTTATTGAAAAGTGTGTAAATACATGAAAATTGTGTAGGGATATGCATTGTTTCTTTTAAAAAATATTAATAGACAATAATAATATTTTATTCAAAAAATGTGAAATGACATTTATTATGAGTACTTTAATTTGTAGCTTTAAAAGTACTTAGAGCACTACCATAGTTAACCGTGAGTTTTTATCCATCATTGAGAATGTGACAAGTAGTACCTTTAACTCAATCAATGCCACCTCAACCATTAGGGATGATGTCATCCCCTTAAATGTGATTGGTTCTCATAAAGTGAATTTTGATTGTACATTTTCCTTAGGAGGCCCATTTTAGACCTCAAAATTCCCTTAATGGGAGAAAATGGCAAACGGGCCACCCGAACGTGTACAAGGCACCTGGGTGGTCACAACTTAGAAAAACTGATACGGGTGCCCTCGAACAAAATGACCTGACCTGAATGCACCCGGTCGGGTGACCTTACATGGCGCGACACGACGTGCTCGACTGAACGATTCCACAAGGGATAAAATGGCAAATGGGCCACCCAAACGTGCACAAGGCACTGGGGCACCCTCGAATGAAACGACCTGACCTGACCCGAACGCACCTGGTCAGGCGACCTAACACGGCGCGACACGACGCCCTGAATGAATGATGCCACAAGGGAGAAAACGGAAAACGGGCCACCTGAATGTGCACAAGGCACCTAGGTGATCACAACTTAGCAAAACTGATACGGGCACCCTTGAACGAAACAGCCCAACCCGACAAGAATGCGCCAGTCGGGCGACCTCACATAGCACGACACGACGCGCTCGACCGAATGATACCATATGGGAGAAAACCACAAATGGGCTGCCCAAACATGCATAAGGAACCTGGACAGTCACAACATAGTAAAACTGATATGGGCACCCTCGAATGAAACAGCCCGACATGACTCGAACGCGCCCGGTCATGCATCCTCACACGGCGCGACACGACGCGCCCGAACAAACGATGCCACAAGGGATCAAACGGAAAACGGGCCACCCGAACGTGCACAAGGCACCTAGGCGGTCACAACTTAGCAAAAATGATACGGGCACCCTCGAACGAAACGGTCCGACCCGACTCGAACGCACCCAGTTGGGCGACCTCACATGGTGAGACACGACGCGCCTGACCGAATGATGCCACAAGGGAAAAAATGGCAAATGGGCCTCTCGAATGTGCACAAGGCACCCGGATGGTCACAACTTAGTAAAACTGATACGGGCACCCTCGAACGAAACAACCCGGCCCGAATGAGCCCGGTCGGGCGACTTCACACGGTGCGAGATGGCGTCCCTGAATGAATGATGCCACAAGGGATAAAAAAACAAACTGGCCGCCCGAACATGCACAAGGGACCCGAGTGGTCACAACTTAGCAAAACTGATACGGGCACCCTCAAATGAAACGGCACGACCCGACTCGAATGTGCCCGGTCGGGTGACCTCACACGACGCGACACGACGCACCTGAATGAACGATGCCACAAGGGAGCAAATGGAAAACGGGCCACCTGAATGTGCATAAGGCACCTCTACAGTCACAACTTAGCAAAACTGATACGGGCGCCCTCGAACAAAACAACCCGACCCGACTCGAATGCGTCCGGTCGGCCGACCTCACATGGCGCGACACGACACGCCCGGCCGAATGATGCCATAAGGGAGTAAATGGAAAACGAGCCGCCTGAACGTGCACAAGGGAACCGGGTGGTCACAACTTAGCAAAATTGATACGAGTGCCCTCGAACGAAATGACCCGATCTGAATGTGCCCAGTTGAGTGACCTCACACGATGCAACACGACTCACCCGACCGAATGATGCCACAAGGGAGAAAATAGAAAATGGTTCGTCCGAATGTGCACAAGGCATCTGGGTGGTCACAACTTAGCAAAATTGATACGGGCACCCTCGAACGAAATGGCCCAACCTGAACGCGCCCGGTCTAGTGACCTCACACGACGCACCCGACCGAATGATGACACAAGGGAGAAAATGGAAAATGGGCCACCTGAACGTCCACAAGGCACCCGGGTGATCACAACTTAGAAAAACTGATACGGGAACCCTCGAACGAAACAACACGACCTGACCTGAATGCGCTCTGTCGGGCAACCTCACACGGCGTGACACTACGTGCCTGACCGAACGATGCCACAGGGGAGAAAATGGCAAACAGGCGACCCGAACATGCACAGGGCACCCGGGCGGTCACAACTTAGAAAAACTGATACGGGCGCCCTCGAACAAAACGACCCGACCCGAACGTGCCCGGTCAAGTGACCTCACACGTTGTGATACGGTGTGCCCGAATGAATGATGCCACAAGGGACAAAATGGCAAATGGGCCACCCGAACGTGAACAAGGCAGCTGGGCGGTCACAACTTAGAAAAACGGATACAGGTGCCCTCAAACGAAATGGCCCAACCTGAACGTACCCAGTCGGGGCAACCTCACACTACGCAACACGGTGCGACCGACCGTGGTTGGGGGCACACATTAAAAGTGAACCAAGGAGTGAGAGCATCACATATTTAATATTTTACGAAACTCCTTAGAAGTCCCATAACAACCACCTTCCATCTTCATCACAATGTGATATGTCAACTAAAGGTATCTTATTATGTTGCTCCAACCATTCAAAAACGGGACCCAAGTTAGATTGTTATTTATTAAAGGAGAGGCCAAAGAAATTAATTTCCAAATTGTCGCAATAGCCACGCTTTCATACAAATGTCACAAGAGTGACACTTAGCCCCAACTGTCGCAATAGTGAAGTTTTTGCCCAAACTATCACAATAGCGACGCTTTTGTCCAAACTGTCGCAATAGTGACGCTTTCCTCAAACATCGCAATAGCGACACTTAGCTCTATTCCGTCGTAATTCTGATGCTTGTGGCCAAATTTTCGCAATTCCGATTCTTTGCTACAAATGTCACAAGACTGACACTAACTTCTAAATGTTACAATACCGACACTTGTCTCCAAATGTTGGTATAGCGACAGTTGTGGGTGGGATTTGAAAAATTGAAAAAATTTGGGGAAATTTCCAACATTTGGTCAAAAGTGTCGAAACCAAAGTGTCTAAATTTCCACCAAATGTACTAGTGTATAGCATCAACTCTTGACCAAGTATCTTCGCCATTGACATGTACCCTTTGGAAATAAAAAAAAATCACTTGTGGAACCCATGCCTTCCTTTTCAAGCTTCTTTGTCGCTTTCTCTTTGATCTTTGCACTCTCTTGCACTAGCATCTTGTTTCCAACACTGCTCAACACTAATATGGAATATTGAAAATCTGTCACATATTGTTTACCTCCTTTCAAAGACATCCCGTTAGAGTCTTTAAACATCTTATTACAAGCATAAGAAAATTTAGTGAAATCAAATTGTTCATTTGATACATCTTTCTGAAAGGTTTGATTCGAAACATCTCTATGTTTGATCAGTAACAATGTCAAAGTGTGACTTGCATTCACTATCCTTTTCATTTATCCTGCATGTATAGGAGAAAAACTTGTATTCTTCTTATGTGCTCTAATTATGTACTAAATTAAATCTTTAAACAAGTGATACTTACTCCCATGGCGATGAAATACTTCTTTCCTATCATAAATATATCGACTTTGCAAAACAATACCTAATATCTCAAGCAGCACCACATCAAGTTCAACTTCATCAAGAAAGTTTTAATTGATGGCGAATCTTAGTATGCACTTCCTTGTAACCTGAAATTTTGGATTCTTTCATATCCACCCTAAAGGATAAGGTCTTGTAAGTCTAACAGTTTCAAGGTTTAGCTTCTTAACCAAGTCTTTAGAAACCAAGTTAGCTTGAGACCACTATCGAAAAGTGTGTCTATCTTTGTATGTTTAGAGATGACTCTAATATGGAAAATTTAAATTCTTATATATTCCTCTTGAGTGACATTGGAACAATTTGAAGAACTAGTGATTTTATGTTCTTACCATTCAAACCCATGGTTGTAATTTTTTTTTCATCTCCAGAATCTTAACCTAAGTCATGTTCAACTATTGCAACGATTTTCTCCTTTTTATTTGGCTTTTAGTTTGTTTGGCTTCAACTCTGGATGAAGCTGCCAATAGTGGTCTTCATCATGGCAATTCTTCGAACATTGTTTCCATGTGAGTTTTTCCTTCTCTCTTTTGACAGATCTATCTCTCTTTCCTCTTCCATAAAACTTTCCCTTTCCTTTACCCTCACTATCACTTTCTCATCTATGTTTTGTTTCCCTCTTGCTTCAAAATGTATCTCTTGAACACAAACCTCATCTCTGTTTGTGGGATTGAACATGAGAATAGTGTGCCTAAGTTAACTCTGAAAATCCCCAATATAATTTAAGAAAGTTTCTTGAAAATTCAAATTAATAACCAAAATAAGATCTCTTCTCCTAAATTCATGAGTATAATATTGCACACTTTTCCCTTTCAATTGTCTAAAATTATTCCAATCCATAATTTCTTTTTGCATGTAAGATAGAGGATAAAATTGTCTTTCAATGGCAGCAATAAAACTTGACCAAGACATAGAGATATTACTCTAGTTTTTTATCTTTTCTTGAGATCTTGATTCCCACCATACAAATGGAGATCCTTTCGTCCTCAAGGAAGCCATTTGAATCTTTATGTAATATTCATGAAGGTTCTGAATTCTATAATACACCTCGAATTGACGTATCGAATTATATAGCCTCTCTCCATTTACCTCGCCATTATACATTGGAAGCTAAAATTTGAAATCAAACTTGAGAAAGGGATTTTTTCCTCTTGTGGTTTTTGAATGAGTATTGGTAGTTTTAGTTGTGGAAGTGGAAGATGATGCTAATGGAGAATATGTGGATGGTAATGAATATGGTGGACATGGAGTAGGATTTCCTCCACTTCCCTTTCAATCCTTCTCTTCATAGTTATTTCATTCTGTGCTTCCCTCTCCATGTGGAGACTTAGAATTCTATCTAACCATCCTGGTGTCCCTCTCTTTAAAGAGGATCCTAACACTTTCATTCAGTTCATAGAAACCTTTCTTGTATGCTTCCTCTTCTAAAAGACCTTCAATATCTCCAAAACCTAACATGATGGCTATGGATTCAAGCTCATCTTCTACTGCAACTTGTACCACCTCAATCTCAACTTCTTTAGATAAAAATTGAGGTGCTTCAAGTGCAGTTGTGAGTAGAACTTTGGGTTGATATGGTGCCCTTATGGTTCTCCTTCTTCGGGTCCTAATCTTGGGACTTGCAACCAATATTTTCCCTTCTCCTCTCTGCAACTTTAATGTTGTAAGCATCACAAATTTGTGACCATTAAAACCATACTTTCACAAAACTCAAGCAAATCGAGAAAATAAATTTTGAAACCCTTGCTCTGATACCGACTTGATATGAATTCGAATGGTAGTTTTGTTTTGGTAATTTCATCTTTAGATTTATAAATAATTTTATGATTTTATCCTTTATGTGCATAGGTTTCCTTGGTTTTTATGAGTGTCAAACAGGTAAATGAATTGATTTTTAAGTTAAATTCAAGAGCATAAAAAAATTATAACATAATTTTGAACATCAACAACAAACTATACAGAAAACCATCGCAATTGATCCATACCACAATGTTTTGATGAAAGAGTCCACCCATCTTGGGCTACATCTCGTTGGTCTAGCTTCCATGGCTCGTGCGTCTGTATTAAATCAAATGTGAAAAAATTGTTGTTCAAATTCACCTACTCCTCCTAAAACCCTATTCAATGTGTCCATGATGTCCAAATCATTCAAAAATGACTCTTCTTGCACTCAATTTGTAATATTCCTAAATTAGCCATGAGCTAGTTGGAATATTAAATTTTGTTTTGCTGATTTGTTTTATGAATAAGAGGACAATGGAGGTCCAAAATTATACTAATAATGAAATAAATCAATGCCAATATGAAAGAGATGGATCTTGGAAGCTTAATTGAACAAACTTTCAAGTGGAAAGGGGTCGAATCACCTTGACTGGGTCAACCTTGACCAAATCAACAACGCTGTCATGGAGGAGTGGTCATCAATGAAATATAGCGCAGTTTTAGATGGAGATGCTTTATGTGGAAGTAGCGTTATTATTGGATGGGTATTAGGTTTTGAAATCTCATATATTATTAAGCAAGAGGATGGTAGCCATATTGATTATGTTTCCATTTATGATATTTATGAATATATGGTCTGTTTAGACATATATATTTCTCTTGATGTTTAGCTGAGATAGAGTTTTGTTTAGCATAGGGTCTTCCTGATCAAGAATCCCACCTCTTTCCCTGAGAGGCCTATTGGAAGAGTTTTGTACTACATTTTCCACTATCAGGCTTAAACCTAAGCTTCTTATTTCAACTACAGCACAGATCCTGTTGATCGTTTGGTTGTTTTTGCAGGCTGCAGCAAGTGGTGATTAGATCTCTACATCTAGGCCATCTCATTGCTTATTTTTAGTGGAGGAGGCTTCCTTTCCATTGGGAGGATATTATTGAAGTCCATTGAGCATATTTTTAGATCTTGGCATCATGCCTACTAGTTATTCATCCCTACAGTGCAGTTTATTTCCAGATCTACGTTATTTCTGTTGGAGGAGTTGCAGGGTGGTTTGGCACACCATTTGGAGAGCTGATTTTCAAGTGAATGGGATATACCTTTCACTTTGAGGATCTATTGAAGGGGGATATTTTATTAATCATATCATATCAGCCACACTTTCTAGATTTGTATTTTGTAGTAGGTTTGCAGTCTTAGATCTCATATCTACAACTTGTAATTGGTGTTTTGATGAAAACCCTGAAGGGGTTCTTTCAAGGAGCTTGTATAGTGATCATATCTGAGATAGATCTATCTTTTGAGGGACATATCAGTCCTAGATCTGATTTATAATCAATTTCTATAGCAGAGCTAATAAAATAGCGTTTTAAGGGTCTTCCAACTTTTTAACATAGTTGTAGCACCTCATATTGAGGGATTTTTCCCATTGGAGGCTTGTATTTCTTGTTATGCATCTTATGGCCCATTTCTTATGTATATTTTGCTGCTGTAATAACATATGAAAGGTCTCCATATTGGCCTCTTGCTTTTAAATGATGATTTGAAATATTGTTCCAACATTTTGCACTATATTCCTACTTTTCTCATTTGGGAATATTACAGTGGTATCAGGGCATAATCATGGCATAGCCTGTGCATTCTAAAATCCAATATTTCATATGAATCAGGGGATCTTCTTACTGATAGAGATAGGATGTACCAAAGAAGAAGACATCAGAAATTTGATTATACAAATGACAAAGAAGACAAGGGTAAAACCCCTTTATCTAGAGGTGAAGATGAAGAGAAGGAGTTAATAAGATCCTTCTTAGAGCAATGCAAGACATTTCTAGGTAGATCAAAGAGATTAGGATGGATAGATTCAAGGAATCCCCTTAAGTATTTCATCATGGTGAATGCTCTGGCATGTCTCACCACTGGAATGATCAACGAGTGCATCAACCACAAGTTTCCCAATGCTTTACCATGCCTACATTTTTGGCTGTGGGAAATGAAGGGTTTAAAGAGCAAGAATGCCTTGAAGAATATTTTATGGAGTATGAATATCAAACTTAGAGATTCAAATATCACTTGATTTTTCAAGAGTTTTTCAAATCAAGGACAATAGAAGACCAAGGCATCATCATAGAGGTGGTGTATTCATTCAAAATCATGATCGACACCACATATGGGCAGATTATTCTTACCCAACTTTGATGGGTCATCTAAGTGAACTGCCAAATCATGGGTAGAGAAACTTGACATCTACTTCCAGTTGAAAAAAGTTCCAGAAACAGAGGCCATTAACATTGCAGCGCTACACCTTGAGGGTGAAGCACATGACTGGTGCTTCCATGGCTTGTGTACATTGGGTAATGCCAATGTAACTGCATATTCATAGTTCACTAGAAGGCTAGTGGAAAGGTTTGAAAAAAGAGATCCTGAAGCACCATTCATGGGGCTTGCAAAGCTAAAATAATCAGGTAATGCAGAAACTTACATCTTTAAATTTTTAAGACTTTATGTTATGGTTCTTTATTTATCTGCAGCAAGAAGGGTGTACATGTTAATTGATGGTTTAGATGAACCTCTTCATGGGTTGGTTAAATCTACCAAGCCCACTACCCTACAAGATGCCATTGAAAGGGATACAGACCTTCAAGATGCCTTGCCAAAAGCAAAGGAAACATTTCAGCATAAGCCCTCTTTTCCATCAAAGGGAAAGAAGAGAAGGCTCCTCCTTCAAAGGAGATTCAATACAAGAAACATCATGATTATGATTTCCAAAGAGATTTGAGGAGGAGGAAGCTTTGCTTCACCTATCAAGAATATTGGGCACTAGGACATAGATGTGGAGCTATAAAAGCACATTACATAGAGGTCTTCTAAGATGATGAGGAGGAAGAAGAAGAAGAACAAGGGAGGGGTCATAGCACTGGAATAGCAGGAGATGATCCACCACCACCTGGAGGTGAGGATGGAGCAATTTCTCCAATTAGAGGCACTATTGCATCATTAAGAGTGATACCCAACTGTCATGAAACTTCCACACAAGAAATAGAGATGATTTTTCATAGTGGAAGTAGGGATATGATGATCCCTTCTATTATTCACATGAGGATGATCCATGAGACATCATTATCTTGTGGTAAACCACCTGGGAGAAAACTTGATTTAGATTTTGTGAAATATTTCTCACATCTTGATGCTACATTCATAGATCTAGGAAGGATGGGAGCATTAGAAGACTAAAATACAACACTAAATGTCTTGGGTCGACTCAAGGGGGAGGGAGATATTCTCCCAACATCACCATTACCCACTTTCATTTCAGATTCTGCATTGTGGGAGGAGAAGCATGGGAAGGATAGCAACCTTCCAGCATCTACCTTTAGCATGGGAGATTTCAAAGAGAAGGGCATCCATATGACAGATGTTATTTGTGATAGATCATCAGCACTATCACTATGGAGGACACATCCATATTGGAAATACCAACTATTCGTGGATTATTCAAAGGATATTTTCACATGTATGATACCTGATGACCAGCTACATGAAGAGGGCTATTCAATGCAAGATGAAGTCATATATTATCATGGTAGGATATTCTTATCTAGAGCCTCCAGGATCAAGGAGAAGTTGCTACAAAGATCACATGAATAATTCCTTTTCAACCATACTTTTTCATGACAGCCTACAACACTGTCATGGAGAGCTACACTTGGGAAGGCTGTGAGAGGGAACTATATCAAAATTTTCAAAGACGCATGAACCATGTGGAGATGGGAGAGATACATGACTCAATGAAGGAGTTATCACAACCACCTCTTTCCTCTTTTGAAATGAGAGGGGATCTATCTATGGACCACTCCCTTTGTATCAGAAATTTTTTTGGTGAGGAACATTATTATATACATAATGTTTTATTTGATGAATATTTGCATTCATTTACCATGTATATGTAGGCCATAGCTCCAAATAGGAGAATTCTTCCATAAAAAATTTATGGGCAACTTTGGGCTAGAAACATTTTTGAACATGGCCACTCCCTTGGAGGACATAGGGAGATATTGTATCATTGTGGGTGCACTCCAAAAGCACCAAACATATCTCACACTTCCAGCCATTGTGAGAAGACTTGGGCAGCAAGTAAGTGGTGTGGAAACCACTTACCATATCATTATCTGATGCAGTCAAGAGATTTACTGCGCTAGTTCCACATGTGGGATTATGATTCACCTCGATTTTTACATATGGTTGTTTATATGTACCTGGTTTTGATCCCATACATTGATGATGTTCTTATTAATTTTATAGGGATGATTGGAAGGAGGATGGAAGGATAGGATGTGCCCTTTGGGAGAGATATTCTCCATGGTTCTTATGTTTCATGTTTCTGGGAGAGCATTGGACCATCCATGATTACTACATTGGTTCTCTTGTTTCCTTATGAGATGAGCCATTTGGGTAACATGAGTACTTGGGAGGTGCCTCTGATGAGCAGATGGGAGGATTTTTTCTATGAGCTACCACTCTGGAGGGTGATTCATTTGTATGGATGATAGCTTGGAGATTGGAGCTCCATATGGGGAAAAAGGTTCCCCACATTTTCAATTTTTTCCTTGCAGTTGCTTGGGGACAAGCAACACTTGGGAGGGGAGGATTATAATATTCCTAAGTTAGCCATGAGCTAGTTGGAATATTAAATTATGTTTTTATGATTTTTTTTATGAATAAGAGGACAATGGAGGTCCAAAATTATCCTAATAATGAAATAAATCAATACCAATATGAAAGAGATAGATCTTGGGAGCTTAATTGAACACCCTTTGGTGTGGAAAGGGGTTGGATCACCTTGACTAGGTCAACCTTGACCAAATCAACAGCGTTGTCATGGAGGAGTGTGTTGGGCGTGGAGCCTGATTATCTTGTTTATTTTGTATTACAGCGTTGGACCCCTGTACCTTAATGTGATGGCAACGCCACCCGTAACTAAACACTGCCTGGGGGGTCCAAGGGGGGTAGCACCCCCGAAGCTAAAAATAGATCCAAAACTTCGCTGTAAAAGTATAGTAATTTCTTGTTAATCTGGGTTGTTCATTAGGTGGATGATTTGATGCTAGAATTTATGTTTATTTTAGGGTTTATTTCCCTAGACGGCAACCCCTCACTTGGATGAGGGTATTTTATTGCAGCTGTGCATTGTATGTGTATTCTCGGAGCGAGAAACAGATAAGGAGACTGTGAGAGAGAAAAAACGATATTACAGCGGATCTGATGTAGGTTGTGTCTCTTCATTTTGCTAGATAATAGAAAGGAAGGACTGGTTTTTTGGGGTGGACGTAGCCCAAACTGGGTGAACCACATATATTTGTGTCTCTCTGGTTTTATGTGATTTGTGTGCTTGTGTTTTGGGCATATTTTATGTGTTTCATTTCTCTGTAATATATAATTTTATAACAACTAGTATCAGAGCCGAAGGTTTATTTGGATGATAAAATCGCACGAAAGAAGGGTTCATGATTCGAGTGGGAGCAATGGCGGAAGAAGGTAAGTTTAGGGTCGAGAAATTTAATGGCCAAAAATTCCCGTTCTGGAAGATGTACATGGAAGATTATCTGTATCAGAAAGATCTGTACCTACCATTGAGCAGAAAAACAAAGAAGCTGATGGCTATGAGAGACGCAGAATGGGAGATTCTCGATAGAAAGGCACTCGGAACAGTACAGTTATGCCTTGAGGCATCGTTAGCCTTCAATATTTCGAAGGAAACAAAAACAGAGGGTTTGATTATGGCATTGGCGAAATTATATGAAAAACCCTTGGCCTCAAAAATGGTATTTCTCATGAAACGTTTATTTAATATGAAGATGTCGGAAGCTGGATCTGTTGCAGACCATTTAAATGATTTTAATACAGTTACCAGTCAATTAATTTCTGTAAGGGTAAACTTTGATGATGAAGTTAGGGCTTTTTTATTTCTGTGCTCATTTCCAGAAAGTTGGAACGGTTTAGTTATGGCCATTAGTAACTCTGACTTTGGATCTAGTACTTTAAAGTTTGATGATGTTGTCGGCTCTATTCTTAGCGAGGAAATGCAATGGAAAAGCTCCGGTGAGACATCGGGTAATGCTTTGAGTGCAGAGTTTAGGGGAAGAAAAATGGAAAGTTGAAAGAGCTCAGGATATCACAGTAAATCAAGGAAAGGCAGATCCAAGTCCAGATCGGGGATAGTGTGCTAGAAATGCAGAAAGAAAGGACACCTGAAGAAATATTGTAGATCTCGGAAGCGAAAAGAAGGAGACACACAGCAAGAAAACAATCATGAAGAAAATGTCACAGGTTATGTGTTACAAGATTCTTTGATTCTTTCTTTCAAAAATGTTACTGATGCTTGGGTTGTAGATTCAGGGGCCTCATTCCATGCCACACTTGATAATAAATATTTTCCTGACTATGTTCAAGGAGATTTTGGACAAGTCCGTTTGGGTGATGATAAACCTTGTAAAATTGTTGGAATGGGTAAAGTTCTTGTAAGAAAATAGAATGGAAACCAATTTCTATTAATGGAGGTAAGGCATGTTCCAGATCTAAATAAAAATCTGATTTCAACAGAGCAGTGAGGCAGTGAAGGTTGTGTGACAACTTTTCATAGAGAAAACTTGGAAGGTCACCAAAGGAACCCTGGTAATAGAAAAAGGCGAAAAGGTTGGTACATTGTATTTATGCAATGGTATTTCTAACTCTGTTAATGCTTTAACTTCCAAAGGAGAAGATGCAACATTATGGCATCATAGGCTCAGACACATGAGTGAGAAGGGGATGAAGATTCGTCACTCAAGAAATTTGTTGTTGGGTTTGAAGAATGTTGAATTGGATTTTTGTGAGAATTGCATTTATGGAAAATAGAAGAGTGTTATATTTCTCAGAGTTGGGAAAGAAAATAAGAGAAAAAAATTAGAGCATGTGCATACAGATGTATGGGGACCTGCTCATGTATCATCTCTTGATGGCTCTAATTATTATGTTACTTTTATTGATTATGAAACTAAGAAAACTTGGATTTATTGTATTCAGAATAAATTTGATGTATTTGATACTTTCAGTAAATGGAAAGCTTTGGTTGAGATTGAGACAGGAAATAAGTTGAAGTGTCTCAGATCAGACAATGGAGGTGAATATTGCAGTAAAGAGTTTGATAGGTACTATTCAGAGCATGGAATTCGCAAAGAGAAGATAGTTCCAAAAACACCACAAGAAAATGGTGTGTCAGAAAGGATGAACAGAACAATCATGAAGCGTGCAAGGTGCATGAGATTGCATGTAGGATTGCCTTTACAATTTTGGGCAGATGCTGTAGATACTGTTGTTTATATATTAAATAGAGGGCCTTCAATTTCCTTGAATGGTTGTATTCCAGAGGAAGCATGGACAGGTAAAAAGGTAAACTACTCTTTTTTAAAACCTTTTGGTTGTGAGGCCTTTGTCCATATTAATAAATAAAATAGAACAAAGCTTGAGGAAAAATCAAAGAAATGTACCTTTATTGGATATGGTGTTAATGATTTTGGTTATCGCTTATATGATTATGAAAATCACAAAATCATTAGGAGCATAGTTGTAATATTCAATGAAAAGATCTTGTATAAGAATCAGTTGCAGGAAAAGAAATAGGAAAAAGGAAACAAAGAATACACAGTTCTTGATGAGATCACAAAAAGGTAAAGGTGCCTGAAAATAATAATAATCAAGAGCCACAACAACAGCAGCCACAACAACACCAACACGCACCTCAAACACCTGAAATTGGTGTTAGAAGATCTACCAAGATAAGTAGACCCCCTAAACGATACTCTCCTTCATTATATTATTTATTCTTGACTGATTCTAGTGAACCTAAATGTTATGAATAAGCAATGCATGTTGAAAGTAGGAAGAAGTGTGAGCTAGCCATGGAAGAAGAGATGGACTCCTTAATGCATAACCAGACTTGGGACTTAGTCAGGTTGCCTGCAGGTAAAACTACATTGCAGAATAAATGGGTTTACAGGCTAAAGGAAGAAGATGGAGGAAAATAGAGGTACAAAGCTATACTTGTGTTGAAGGGGTTTACACAGAAGAAAGGTATTTATTTTGATGAAATATTTTCCCCTGTTGTTAAGATGACTTCAATCAGAACTATTTTAAGTCTTGTAGTAGCGGATGATTTACATCTTGAACAGTTAGATGTAAAGACAACATTTCTCCATGGCGATTTGGAGGAAGAGATCTATATGGAGCAACCAAAAGGATATGAGGTCAAAGGGAAAGAAAAATTAGTATGCAGGTTAAAGAAGAGCTTGTATGGCTTAAAACAGGTGCCAAGGCAGTGGTATCTAAAATTTGACAAGTTTATGTCTGAACAAGGTTATACTAAATGTCACTCTGATCATTATGTTTACTTGAAAAAGAAAAATGATGGCAGCAATATTATATTGTTATTGTATGTAAATGACATGCTTGTTGCAGGGTCTAACATGCAGGAAATAAATGTGCTCAAAATAAAATTGGTAAAGTCATTTGCAATGAGGTATTTGGGAGTTGCAAAATAAATCCTTGGTATGAGAATAACTAGAGATAGGTAGATATGCAAATTAACAGTGTCTCATAATGAGTACATACAAAAGGTGTTGAAAATATTTAATATCAAGAATGAAAAACCAGTTAGTACACCTTTTTCTAGCCATTTCAAAGTTAGTAAGGAAATGTGCCCCAAGACCCAAGAAGAAATGGACTATATGTCTATAGTTCCATATTCATCAGCAGTTGGAAGCTTAATGTATGCAATGGTCTGCACAAGGCCTGATATTTCACATGCAGTGGGAGTTGTAAGTAGGTACATGAAAAATCTAGGAAAAGAACATTGAATGGAAGTAAAATGGATTCTCGGATATTTGAGACATACCACAAATCAAGCATTATGATTTTGTGGTTCAAACATTGCTATACAGCGATTATGTTGATGCAGATATGGCAGGTGATAGAGATAATAGGAGGAGCGGTACAAGATATGTATTTACTGTATGTGGAACAGCTGTCAGTTGGGTTTCAAAAATCCAAAGTGTTATTGAACTTTCAACAACAGAAGCAGAGTATGTTGCTACTACAGAGGCTAGTAAAGAAATGATTTGGTTACAAAGGTTTATGGATTAATTGGGTAAGGAGCATGATATGGGCATGTTATATAGTGATAGCCAAAGTGCCATTCATCTTGCAAATAGCTCAGCATTTCATTCCAGGACTAAACACATACAGCTCAAGTACCATTTCATACAGTCAATATTGGAAGATGGACAGTTGAAGCTGGAAAAGATACACACTAGCCAGAATCCTGCAGATATGATAACAAAAGCTGTAACCAGGGAGAAACTAAGATTATGCTAAGTTTCAATTGGTCCTCAAGGATGACGATGAAGATGAGAAACATCCAGGTCCAAATAGGAGTCATTGTCCAACAAATGAAGTAGCGGTAGAGTTGCTACAATCAGTCTCCAAGTGGGAGATTGTTGGGTGTGGAGCCTGTTTATATTGTTTATTTTATATCACAGCATTGGAACCCTGTACCTTAAAGTGGTAGCAATCTTTCGCGTAACTAAAAATTGCCTGTGGGGTCTAGGGGGGCAGCGCCCCCGAAGCTAAAAACAGATGTAAAATTTCCTTGTAAAAGTATAGTAATTTCTGGTCAATCTGGGCCGTTCATTAGGCGGATGATCTGACGGTAGAAGTTATGTTTAGTTTAGGGTTTTTTTCCCTAGAAGGAAAACCTCGCTTGTATGAGGGTATTGTATTGCCGCTGTGCATTGTATGTGTATTCTCGGAGTGAGAAACAAATAGGGATATTGTGAGAGAGAATAGAGGATATTACAACGGATTTGTTGTAGGTTGTGTCTCTTCATTTTGTTGGACAATAGAAAGGAAGGACTGGCTGTTTGGGGTGGACGTAGACCAAAATGGGTGAACCACATATATCTGTGTCTCTCTAGTTTTATGTGATTTGTGTGCTTATGTTTCCGGAATATTCTATGTGTTTCATTGCTCTGTAATATATAATTTTCTAACAGAGTGGTCATCAATGAAAGACAGCGTAGTTTTAGATGGAGATGCTTTGTGTGGAAGTAGTGCTATTATATCTTATTTGAGGAAGAGGATGGCAGCCATATTGATTATGTTTTGGTTTACGATATTTATAAATATATGCTCTGTTTAGACATATATATTTCTCTTGCTGTTTAGCTGAGATAGAGTGATGTTTAGCATAGGGTGTTCCTGATCGGAAATCCCACCTCTTTCATTGAGAGGCCTCTTGGAAGAGTTCTGTACTACATTTTTCACTATCAAGCTTAAGGCCAAGCTACTTCTTTCACCTACAATGTAGATCCTATTGAGGGTTTGGTTGTTTTTGCAAGTTGCAGCAAGTGGTGATTAGATCTCTAGATCTAGGCCATCTCTTTACTTATTTTCAGTGGATGAGGCTTCCTTTACATTGGGAGGATAGTATTGAAGTCCATTGAGCATATTTTCAGATCTTGGCATCAGGCCAACTGGTTATTCATGCCTATAGCATAGTTTACTTCCAGATCTACATTATTTTTATAGGAAGAGTTGTAGGGTGGTTTGGCACACCATTTGGAGAGTTGAATTCAAGTGAAGGGGATCTTCCTTTCACTTTGAGGATCTATTGGAGGAGAATATTTTATTGATCATATCAAATCAGCCACACTTTCCATATCTGTATTTTGCAGTAGATCTGCAGTCTTGGATCTCAGATCTACAACTTGTACTTTGTGTTTTGCTGAAAACCCTTAACGGGTTCTTTAAGGAAGCTTGTATAGTGTTAAGATCTGATAGAGATCTATCTTTTCAGGTGCATATCAGCCCTATATCTGATGTATAATCATTTTCTGTAGTACAGCTAATAAAATAACGTTGTAAGGGTCTTCCAACTTTTCTACATAGTTGCAACACCTCATATTGAGGGATTTTGTCCATTGGAGGCTTGTATTTCTTGTTATCCATCTTACGGCCCATTTCTTATGTATATTTTGCTACTGTAATAACATGTGAAAGGTCTTCATATTGGCCTCTTTCTTTTAAATGGCTGCAATATTGTTCCAACATTTTGCACTACATTCCTGCTTTTCCCATTTGGGAATATTACACAATTTGGTCATTTTTTTCCCAAGATATGGCCAAAATAGTTTTTCCTAGCAAACTACCTCCAAAATTGGAGAAAAATCCAGTTAGCCCCACCAATTATGGAGGTCTTCCGAACTTGGTGAACTCCGCCGAATTTACTGCCAAAATAAAATATTAGTTATATTAAATTCAAGCTTGTTTACATGTGGATAAGTGTGATATTAATGGTAAACACACTTTAACATAAAATGGGATTAATGAAATGTATTAGTGCATAAACATGGTTATGGGTAATCAAACTGACTCTTTATCATTAATCTCTGCGCTTAACCATAAGAGCTCCGTCGTGGTCATAGTGGATTGTATGGGGATGGGCTAGGGCCCCTCTATACCCCCACTGGTCTAACCATTGAAATTTAAATATATATGGTGAGCATATGCTATTAAGAATCAAAGCGGTGGTTTTTTGGTAAGAGAGGCATGTTGTTTGGGGGAGGTTGTGGGGTCGAGCCCCGACCTTCACCCATCCATTGTTAATACTTTTTTCTCCACCATATATATTAGAACCTTTCTAATATATCAAACATTTCGGTATTTGTATATGAAATTCATACCTTTGAATATTCGTCTTCCACCAAATATTTGAAATTATTGATACCACTTTTACCTAAAGTGAAATTATTTTCCTTTATATTCATTCTCACCAACATGGGAAAATATGAAGGTGTGTTTCTATTTCAAATCTCTTACCATCCTCATCAGCAAAGGAAGATTAAACTACACATGTAGTCTCCCAAATACCTGTAACATATCAAAAACTAATACACACACAACTACAAACATATGTACGCATATCTACCTATTACATTGAAAAACATTATGAGGATTTTACCATATTTCTAATACAATGTTGAAGCCTTCAATATTTATATTAACAATATTTTTCCTTTCCCAAATTAAATTATAGAAAATAAAAACCAATAACTTATATATACTTATCTAAGTGATTCTTTGAAATATGTTAACGGCTTCCATGTTCCTCCCAACCATGAACTCTCTTTTATAGCTAGTTCCCCCTGAGCTTCACTCTTGACTATTAGGAAAACAACACATAAATCCTTCTCAAATTTGCCTCTTCATCTTTTAGTAGTGTCCTACAAATTATCTAGGTTAAAAACCATTATTTCTCTCCCATTGGTCCTATTTTCAAAAGAAATTATCCTTATCTCATACATTTTCCTTTTACAGGTTCGACCTCGTGACATATATCTCCAATCATGAAATTTTCCTGGTGTATGTGTCTGCCAATAATTCTATTGAATTATGGAAAAAGGAGGATTTTTTCTTTTTTGTATTCCATCCCCTTCTTGGGCATAACTGATTTCAACTTTTTTCTCGATAGTTAGGATTCAAATCTCACATGAAATCCTTTGACATATTGCGAAGAATGTTAAAACATCAAAACAAATTCTTATTTTATAATTTAAAATAAATATTTACATCATCACATTATGTCATCTCTATTTTCAACTTTTCAGCCAAATGTTAAATATAAAAGTCATAAAATAACATTCCCATTGATATTACATCTCCCCTCCCCTTAAAAGAAACATCATCCTCGGTGTTTTTAGGCTTTTGTTTTGTCTAGAATAGCATAGGGAAAATATCCTTCATTTCATATTCCATCTCCCATATGGCCTCCTTAGGTCTAAAGTGCTTTGATTATACCTTACCTTGGGATATGGGAGCAGGTTTATCACTATAAATACTAAAATGAGCTAATATATAATTCTTCATGGGAAATATGTTTTTCTATTAGCACTATTTTTGGTTATTGGTGTCATTAAACAGCATGGATGGTGTTCCCCCAAGATGGACGGTTCTCTAACCGACCTAGTCAAAAATCCATGTAATAAATTTATTAAAAGGTAAAATAAGACCATGGTCATGGGACACATATTCCATGAATAATTTTGGAAAAAAACATAGTGATGGGGATCACTTTTGATTAATTATTGGCTATGGAAATTTGAAAAGGAAATGGAAAAGGCTTTGGAAAGGAAAAGTGGCATTTGTTTATGACAATAATGGAAAATAAGAGAAAAGGAAGGTGGGGGTCACATGTTTCATGTGAGGAGGAAAATCAAGGAAAATAATCGAAATTTGAGGAAAACAAAGGGTTTCTTAATAAAAAGTATTATGAGGATCAGTTGGTAGAATTTTGTCATTTTAGATTTCAATTTGTCATACTCTTGGAAAATTATAGTTTCTTAGAGAACTCTTGGAGGCATGTGGCATACATGGGATTTCGAGCAAGAAGGGAAATGAGAATCAGGAAAATGCAAGAGGACGTTGGGATCAACAACTATAGTGGGTTCTATATACAGGTACCGAGTTTTATATATAATTTCCTTGCTAGTTTTGGCATGCATGGCACATTCTTGTGGTTTCTTGGTCATGATCTATCATTGGCATGTGCGATTGCATGGATTGATAGTGGTTTTACATAGCCTTTCCATTTCCTTGATAGCCATGGTGTTAAGGATTTATTTCCTTTTGTTTGTGGTCGATTGTCATGTCCCTTTTGTTGTGGGTTGAGTTATTAGCTCCTGGATCCTTGGTTGGGAAAACACTCTTTAACCCTATAACAGCTTGGGTTGACATACTAGTCTTGGAGCCTTTCTTGGACAAATTCTTTAGATCCCTTAATGGGTTGAGTTTCTATTCTTCGAGCATTGGTTGGACAAATTTTTTGGAGCCCGAAAAAAATTGTGGGTTGATTTAGTAGTCTTGGAGGCTCTATTGCTACAAATTCTCTAGAGCCCTAGAAAACTTAGGTATAGATAGACCTGGACATGGTTAGTGATGTCCGGTCGTGAGCAAGAAAAATTAGTTGAGGGTTGAGGTGGTTGGCCTCTGGAATACGTCGTTTGGTTTTTGTTTTGGTGTGTCATGAGATCCCACATTCATTCTTGGAATATGGAACAAGGGTGAAAGGGTGAAAGAGAGATTTGGTCAGCCTAATATATGGTCAGGTGGTACATGGAAGTCCTAGAACTAGTTGCATTTTTCACATGATAATGAGAGCTTCTGCCCCCTTGTATTTGATAGATAAATGTACTTGATATTATTGGATTTATAGGGTTGTTTTATATATTCTATTTATGTTGTTTATATGTTTGTTATGAGTATGCTTTATACAAAGTATGTTGGACGACTCTAATCCTGTCTTGATTTGTAAATGTTTAAACACTAAATATATGAACTAGTAGATGATAATTCAATTAATGTGATAATGCAGCAATTTCTCTTAGCGATTCTCAGATAAGTATGAGACCTCAGTGTTAATATATTTTGTTAATCCCTGTAGATTGCATATTTGTGACATTTCTCACTAAATTTTTGTCATGAATAGTAGGGTTCTAGTGAGGTCCTTGATCAAGTGTTAGTATCGGTACCTTTGTTCCAGTGTTATTTTTCATTTCTTGAACTCTCATGGAGTTCTAGGAACTGGTCTGAGTCTTGTCCCTAAAAAAGTGGCATAGAATCTGAGGTCGCTGGCACAGGACTACTTGAAAAATTCCACATTCGCATCGATGGCCTTGTTGTGGGAGTGAATGGAGGGTTCCAATCACACTATTTCCTTTTCATGGGAGTGGCTAGCGTGTTTGGTTTGTAAAATATAATTATCCTCAGGATTTAAGCACCTGTAAAGGTTGGTTGGCTCATAGACGTTCTGTAGGATGCATGAATGGTCAGTTTCATTGTCTCCCATCAGTTCCACTTCCTTAAGGTGACATAGGATGTTGAATCTTATGATGGTGGTCTCTTCTCACATGTTTACACCGGTGGACTAGTTCTCTTCGGTAAAGGTCAGAGGAGGGTGTTACAATTCTTTTAGTTCATGTTGGCCTACTATGAAAATTCTCAAAGGGACAACAAAATATTTGTCAAAGCTAAGATTTGATGGTGAGGATACCATTGTTTATTTCGGACATATTCATCGTTATTTGTTTAAATTTAATTCTTTTTGGGATTATTGACTATGAATTATGCAGGTTGTTTACCCTTAATTTCTAAGGGAGAATTAGAAATTGGTGCAAAGCAATTCTAGTCAACTATATTCATTCATGGAACAAGTTCACTAAAGTATCTCTTAATGCTCATTATAATTACAATTATGAAATTATATATTTAGAAATAAATAATCTTTCACTATTTATAAATGGTTCTATTCAAAAAATCTATTCTAGATTTTGTTCACTTTATTGCATATTTCACTCACAAGATTTACGATTTATGGAAGAGATAATCTTATGGTTTTTAGTTCTTTTTATTTTTTAAAATTAATATTATGAAACAAGTAATAATTAAACAATGTATATTTCTATCAAGATGAGCAAGAAATAGTTCCAATGGTTATTTATGATTTTATTTCTAGATCTTGGCATCAATCAATGAACCTCAAACTTTTTCACAATCAGATAAAACAAGAATTAGTTTTCCACATTCTCAGCAATATGAAGCTAATTTAGATCTTAATCTTCAAATTATTCCTAAAGTCCCTCTTGATATTCGTTTTGAAGAGGAAAATTCACTATAAGTAAACTTCATAGAAAATCAGGATTTAACATGTGAACATTATTGATGATGATTCTTCCTTAGAGGATAATATTGAAGTAGTCTCTACCATTCTACTAGAAGACTGATCCATTAACTAGAGTCTAACTAATAATATTATTGAATATGTTTCACATTACGAAAAACACATATACTTAGGTATTCATTATTTCATGTGTCCTAATTTGTTTATAGACGTTGATACCAGGAATGTTGCTTCATGTGATCTTCATGCTCAAACTGTTATGTTAATTGGTTCAAATTTGAGTAAAAAGGAAATTTGTGCAAATCACCAAGATGAGCTTAATGATGTTTCTTTAGACCTTGTTAATGAAATTGATATTGAAATCAATCAAAATTTTAACGATTCTCTTGCATATCCATTTTTTGATGTTAATGAATCTGATCTTTGTTATGATTTGTAAGAGAGGGAAGTTTCTTATCATTATTACGATGATGATTTTCCAAATGATTACGTATAAATTTCTAAAAATAAGTCTCAAATATAATTTTTATGTACTTATAATGATAATATTTCTTCCCATGAATTTATTAATTCTTTATCAGTAGGTGGGATTAAGAAACTATTCGAATCTATCTCTAAGTATCTCTTTTACTGATTTAGATCAATATGTGTTTAAGAAATAATCTTCTTTATATAATAACAAATCATTTGAGTTTTAAGATGGTAGTCGATCAAATATTATTTCTAATCATCATTGTAATATGAGTCATGAAATTTATGCATTAAGTAATAATGCTTTAAAATTATTTATTAATTATTTCATTTCATCTCAAATTGTTGGTTTTGAAATATGTGGGTTTAATAAGGATTATCAAGAAAATGGGACACATTTTCAACTTAGAACTATCACACTTTCTCATTATCTTGGTACGATCTATGAAATGGACCCTAATTATAATATCAAGTTTCTTTTTCAAAACTCTACTCATCACAATCAAGGAAATTTTACATCTTTAAATTATTCCAATCAATTCAACGCTAATATTTAGGCATACCAAGATATGGTTGGATATTGACTTGATGATGCAGAATAGCTACAGAAATATCAGAGTATGCGTGGAAACTATAGAGTTTACACTTTACACAACCTTATTACCCGCAACGGGTTTGTTTTAACTTCTGTGATTTTTAAACATACAAACATATATATGGCGTGATCAACAACATTATCCCACGACAAGCCTAACCAATCACCGGCCATCGCATATCATACAACTTGGAGTTAACATTAATACTTAAACTTTAATCCTTGAAAATTGTGAAACTGCACTGAGCTAACATGTGTCCTCCTCCTTTTCACATCGAAAATAAATTTATTTATGGTGCAATGTCTTAACACTTATCTCCTAAATCTTGTGAAGCATGAAATCTCTTCCTGGCACTGTGATCTCCACCGTTCGATTCGTCTCGGATCCAACGATCCCTGTTGTCTCTCCACTCGTCAATTTTCATCACTGATAAAGCAATTTAAATTGCAACTTTCTAACGTTAAACCCATTTCTATGTGAAGTGTGATGGATTTCAACTTGCGATGAGATCTCTCCCGTTGATCGGGTTCCAATCTATGGCCCTCATCGCGCCTGCAATCCAATTATATTTTTGCTATATAACTTAATGAAGATGCGATTCAAAAGAGTTTAAACAAATATTTGAAAAAAGAGCTCGATCAATACAAAAAACTTGAAAATTGATAATAAAGGAATCTACAGCGCCAAGCCCTTAATTGACGGGCTATTACAATTGTTTATGCTCTCTCCTCTCTCACCTCTCGTACACCTATTTCACTCGGTATTACTTTTTCCTCCCACTGTGCTCCCCTCTCTCACCTATCTTATATTTATATAACAATATAAAGCATTCCTTCTCACCTAAAATAGATTTTTGTTGAACCACTCAAACAAACAAATGCTACCCTATTTCTAAGCTCATATACTACTTGCCTCAAATTCCTCACAGGGAGAAACCAATTTCTATTTTTATTCCTAATTAATTTAACAAACCAAAACAAACAAACTTCTCTCACTTATAACTAAGTAAAATATTAATGGCCAATGTTTATCCACCTCATGTTTATCCACAACACGTGAAAATCCAATAACATTGTTGGCTAAGTCTAGATGCTCTTGCATCAGACTCCCGGGGAAGAAAATATTGATCCATGAATGCTTCAGGATCTGTACTAAACTTCTGTAAGTCTTTTGTTGTCATCCAACTGGTATCTTCCACAGGGTGTCCTTTCCACTTGACTAGATACTGATAGTAAGTTTTTCCTCTGGTCTTCTTTGCTGCTCTTTTCTCCAAAATGGCTTCCACTTCTTTATTTTAAGTCTTTGGCATCTGTTCCTTCCAATTCAAAGTCTGCTCTTCTTCTTCTGTAGTGTATTCTTCTAGCTCTTCCTTTATTCCTTTGTATAGGTACAAATATGCAACATTAAATATAGGAAATATTCCAATTCCTTATGGAAATTCATTCTCATATGCATTTGAACAAAACTTCCTCAAAATTCTACAGGGTCCTATCTTTTTTATCTTTAATTTGTTGTAAGTCCTAACAGGAAACCTTTCTTTACTTAGGTACACCATGACTAGGTCACCTACTTGGAATTATTTTTCTTTCCTCTTCATATCAACTCTCTGCTTCTATTTTCCACTACTTTCCTGTAATATTTTTTGACATATTCATGTAGTTTTTGCATCCGTTATGCAAACTCTTCAGCCTTTTCGCTCCTTATCCCTCGCTTTTCTAAATTTTCGATCTAAGACACACATATTCGATTCATTTTAAAAACAATCTGGAACTCACTCATCTTATTACTTCGATTCAGAGTATAATTATAAGCAAACTCAGCCTGAGCAAGTGCTAAATCCCACTGCTTTGAGCTTTTATACACTAATCTCCTCAATATATTTCCCAAGCTTATGTTCACTACCTCGGTTTGTTCATCCGTTTGAGGGTGATAAGTTGAACTGAAACTAAGGTTGGTACCTATTTTCTTCCATAGATTTCTCCAGAAATGACCAAAAAACTTGGTATCCCTGTCAAACACAATACTCAGAGATAATTCATGTAATCTTACAACTTCTGAAAAAAAAAACAAATTAGCAATACATGTTGCATCACTAGTTTTCAAGCATGCAATGAAATCAGTCATTTTAGAAAACCTATCCACCACAACATAAATGGAGTCATTTCCTCTTTTATTTTTAGGCAAACCCAAAACAAAATCCATACTAACTACATCCCATGGTCAATGTGGTATTTCCAATGGATGATACAATCCTATATTTTGACTTCTCCCCTTAGCATGTTGACAAATCCTGCATATCTCAACAAATATCTTAACATTAGTTTGAATCTTTGGCTAATAGTAAAAACTATTTACCTGAGCAAATGCCTTTTCTTGTCCAAAGTGTCTATATATAACATTTTCCCCTTAATTATGTTTTCTCCTTAATTATGTTTTACCTCATAGAACATTTGGGAATGCACAATTTACTACTTTTGAATAGAAAACCTCCTTGGATAAGATAATCCAACCACTAGCTTCTATTATGAAATGTTGGTTTTTGAATAGCTGCATAAATTTCCTCAAATTCTGCATCTTCTTTTTACATGTCAACCATTTATTCAAATCCTACAACACCAACTTCTAATTCTTGCACAATTAAATTCACTTGGCTCAAAGCATCAACAACTTTTTTCAACTTAACACTTGTATTCTTAGTTACAAAAGTAAAAGTTTGCAAAAATTCTACCCATTTGGCATGTTTCTGGTTCAATTTTGGTTGGTTTTTTATAAACTGTAATTCATGGTTATCAGAATATAATACAAACTCTTTTGGTAGCAAATAATGTCTCCATTTTTTCAAGGTTTGCACAATAGCATAAAAATCTTTGTCATAAGATGAGAATTTATTCTTACCTTCATTCAGTTTCTCACTGAAGTATGTTATTGGTCTATGTTCTCGACTTAAAACTACTCCAATTAAAACTCCACTAGCATCAATTTCAACTTGGAAATTTTTTTCAAAATATGGCAAAGCTAAAATTTGTTTTTTCTGTAATTTTCTTCTTCAGCAACTTAAAGTTTCGTTCTGCTGCTTTTGTCCACTTGAATGGATGATTAGTTTCATTCATTTTTTCAATAATGGGTGCACAAATCTGACTAAAGCTTCTGATAAGTTTTCTATAGAAACTTACAAGACCATGAAAGCTTCTTACCTCAAATATGTTTCTTGGAGTTGGCCAATTGAAAATTGGTTCGACTTTTTCCAGATCCATTTTCAAGCCTTCTTTAGAAACTACAAATCCCAAATAGACTATCTCTTCCTTCATTAAACTGCATTTCTTCAAATCTATTAGCAGCTTCTCTTTATGTAAAGTTTTTAGAACCAATTTAAGGTGCTTTGGATGCTCTTCTTTACTTCGACTGAAAATTAAAATATCATCAAGATTAAAAAAATTACAAACTTGCCTACATTTTCCTTCAAAAGTTCACTCATTAATCCCATGAATGTGATGGGTGCATTAGTGAGCCCAAAAGGCATCACTAGCCATTCATAGAAACCAATTTTTTTTTTAAGGCAATCTTCCACTCATCCCCTTCTCTAATCCTTATTTGATGATAACCACTCTTCAAATCTATCTTAGTAAAATATTTTGATCCACTTAAGAAATCCATTAAATCATCCATTTGTGGTAGAGGGAAATGATACATGATGGTGATTTTATTTATGGGTTTGGAATCTGTGCACATGCTCCATTCACCTCCTTTCTTTGGACTAAGTACTGTTGGTACAACACACGGACTAAGGCTCTCTCTTATCAATCCCTTATCCATCTCCTCTTGCACTTGTCTTCCAACTTCTGCATTTTCTTGAGGAGTTAACCTGCATGTTGCTTTATTCGAAAAACTTGCTCCAGGTATTAGATCAATATGATGACTAATACTCTTGATTGGTGGTAATGCACTTGGAAACTCATCCACAATAATATCAACAAAATCATTCAACAGATTTTAGATTTATTCAGATAAATCTTTTAAATTTTTGGAACTTAGAATTACCTTGGGTCTTCCTATAATAGCAAAATGCATCTCCTCATCCTTCTAACTTCTTGCAACAGTTCTTTCCCACTCATTAGCATAACACTATTTCCAGGTGTTTCTTTTTCAGCTTCATTCTTCAATGGCAGTAGTGTGTCTTTGTTTTCATCCTCCTCTAGAGTATAAGTGTTTCTTTTTCCATCATCTATGGCTTTCCGATTAAAGTGCCAAGGTCTTCCTAGCAATATGTGACATACATCCATCAACATTACATCACATAATATAAAATCCTTGTATGTACTAATCTGTATCTCTACCTTACACTGTTATGTCACAATAATCTGATGTCCTTTTTGTAGCCATGATACCTTACAAGGAGTACGGTGTACTGTTTTTACCAATCCCAAATTTTCCACCATCTCTATAGAAATAAGGTTATTAGTGCTTCCACTATTAATTAATACTTTGCATCATTTACCTTTGGACTTGCATATAGTCCTAAATAAATTCCTTCTTTGAGCTGGTTCTCGTGCTTCTTTTTCGACTTTAAGAAATACCCTTTTCAATAACAAGGATTCTCCTGCTTCGGGTGATTTCTCTTTACCTACAATATGAGGAATTTCTTCTTTTTTTTCAGCAACATTTACATTTTTCTGAGCCAATGACTTATTATGAGGACAATCCCATGACCCATGTCCCCATTCACTAGATGTAAAGCACCCTATATCTCTTCTTCGGCCTCTACCTGTGGGTACAAACATTGCTCGACCAGAGTCTCCTCTTTGTGGTTATCTCCTACTCAAACCTCCTATTTCATTTTTGGAATGTTGAAATCTGTGTTTAAATGTTCCTCTTCCTCATCCTGAACTCTTTCCTCGATTCCTATGACTTTTCTTTCATTGTATCTTCTCCTCTTTTTTTAAGGTTGTCTCGTAAGCATCTTCAATTTTCTCCAGATTTAATAGACTGATCTCATCCTAGATATCATACCTCAAGCCATTTATATAACTGGCTACTTTCTCAACATCATCCTCTACATGTCCAACTCTGATATTCAGCTTATAAAATTCCTCTGTATATTCTTTCATGTCATTCCTTTTTGTTTGAAATTTTGTAATTGCTTAAAAATATTTAATTGATAATCCTTGGGTAGGAACTTACTTTTTAATTTTCTTACCATTTTATCCCATCTCTTGATTTTGGGCTTTCCTCTTCTCTGTCTTGATACTTGTAACTCCTCCCACCAGATAGCCACATGACCCTCTAGTCTAGTAGCTGCAAACTTCACTTTTCTTTTGCCTTCAACTTCTTCAAATTCAAAGCACTTGTCTAATGAACTGATCCAGTCCATTAACTCCTCCATATTGAGATTTCCCTCATACAAAGGTACATCCACCTTTGGTCTTCCAGTTGTCTTAATCAACACTTTTAGCATTTTAGTTGTGTCATATTTTACTTCTTCTTCTTCCTTATAAGCTTCCTCTGCTACGCTGACATCTCCTTCTTCAAGTGCTCTCCTCTAAGCAACCTCTACTGTCTCCATTCTTGTACGAAGATGTCAAATTTCATTCAGCATAATTCCATTAGCTTCTGGTCTTCCACGACCTATGCCAACTCCTCTCCTGGGTAGCATCTTTGCTTCAACTTTCAAGAACAGACTCAAGTTTGCTCTGATACCAAATGATGCAGACTAGCTGCAGAAATATCAGAGTATGTGTAGAAACTATAGATTTTACACTCTGCACAACTTTATTACCCGCAGTGGGTTTTTTTTAACTTTGGGGCTCATTAAACATACATACATACATACATACATATGGTGTGATCACTAGCATTATTATAAAAAAACACATATAACCCAAAACAATGCGTTTGCATGGAATCTGTTACCGTAGGATCCCATGACAAGCCTGAACAATCACCAGTGATCGTAGATTGCACAACTTTCAGTTAACATTAATACTTAAAATTTAGTCCTTGCAAATTCTGAAACTGTGTTGAGCTAACATGTGTCCTCCTCCTATTTTTCTATGTCTTAACACTTATCTCCTAAATCTTGTGAAGCCCAAAATCACTTCCTGGCACTGTGATCTCCACCGTTGGGTTAGTCTCGGGTCCGATGATCCCCGTTGTCTCTCCACTCCTCCCTTTGCATCGCTGATAAAACAATTTATCTTGCGAATTTTTAACGTTAAACTCATTTTTGTGTGAAGAGCGATGGCTTTCAAGTTGCGATGAGATCGCTCCTGTAATGTCTACGCGAATCAACAAAGTTTAAACAAATATCTTGAACTAAGAGCCCAATCAATACAAAACACTTGAAAATTAATTATAAGGGAATTTAGAGAGCCAAGCCCCTGATCGGCTAGTTATTACAATTGTTTATGCTCTCTCCTCTCGCACACCTATTTCACACGGTCTTAATTTTTCCTCCCACTTTGCTGCCCTCACTCACCTATCTTATATATGTATATAAAAATCTGAAGCAGTCCTTCTCGCATAAAATAGATTTATATTGAACCACTCTAACAAACAAATTCTACCCTATTTCTCAGCTCATATCCTACTTGGCTCAATCTTCTCGCAGGGAGAAACCAATTTCTATTTTTACTCCTAATTAATTTAACAAACCCAAAAAAACTAACTTCTCTCATTTAAACTAAGTAAAATATTAATGGCCAATGTTTATCCACCTCATGTTTAGCCACAACATGTGAACATCCAATCACATTGCTATCTAATTCTCGATGCTCCTGCATCTCTTGAGGAGTATTATCAAGAAAAATTACGAGAGAATAGTAATATCATACTTGCCTTGTTTTTGAATAAATATTTTTGAGGTAAACATGACTTGGTTATTTTTAATTTCACTATGCTCCTAATTGGATATCTCTTTTCCATTGCAGGATTGAATATAGCTCGATGGTTAAATTGTGAACATGGTTATACTTAATGTTGTGACCATTTAATATTTTAGGGTAAGAGGTATATTAGTTTTTTTTTTTTTTTTACTCTTTTGTTTGTGTGAATAATACAGGTATGAAAAGCATGAGTTGGAGACAATCCATCATCATGACACTATTAGGGGAGTTTACTTAATTTTGTTTCTTTCTCTCTATATATTATTAATGTAATTTTTATCCTAAAATTAATAAATAAAAACACATTCAGAAAAATAATATCATGAAATTCTATTTCATTTCATATAAACTGTAGTTTTCATGGCTATATTTGGTTTTGAGATTAACATCATCTTGCACATTTTCATTTAGAGTTTCATTTTATGATTTCTTTAACAAATGTTCAAATCATCAAAATACCTCCTACAATTTTTAATCAAAATTTTAGAGTCAAGTATATACTTACATGAATAAAAGATTAAAGAGATGCAATATGTAATATCTCCGTAATTCATCTTTTCCATACGATTTGATCTCTCCTACATTTCTTGACTTCTCTTTTGATTATGATATTGTCAAATCTTCATTTGTTTTCGACCTACTTTATTCTTTCGCTTTATATTTCTTTGGAATTTATAGGTTTCCTTAGTCTTTCTTCCTAGTTTAAATGATGATGAATTTCACCATTTTCGCGTTCTCCTTGGCACAATCATTGGGAAAATAGTTTATGCTTTTCTCATCTATAAATGGAATCTTACCTTTCAGGAAAAATTCTTTGCAAAGACATTTTCCTTGTGCTCACACTCAGCCCTCTTGATAAGTTAAATTTTTATTTTGTAAATTTAATATTTGATGGTACGTAAGGCTTCTATTAATATTTCCAATGTCATTTAAAATATTTTTCTTAAAGTCAAGAGGAATATATTAACATGACAATTTACTTAATAAGTCTTTCATTTTTTGGGTAGCAAGACTGACTAGTAAATATTAGTCATGAAAAACCTTTGACACGATCCTTTTCTCTTAATGAGAATATTTTCTTTCCCATATATTAAGTAGTAAATTAAATATTAAACAAAATCATAGTTTACTTTAACCTAAAATTAGGAGTTATCATTATGAGTAGGCCTACAATTCTTATGGGTCCTAAAAAAAGTGACATTACCGGTGCTAGTCACCAAGTCAAGGTAATGGCTTTCAGTTGCAAATTTGAAAGAAAATAGGTCTCATCATAAACTAGCTTGTTCATTTTCATTATTTCTCATGTATGGCACTCATAAAAACTAATTAGCAGGTGAGGACAATGACCTTCAATTGATTTCTAAGAAAAATCACAAGTAAAGTAAATATTTTCATAAACTATGTATTTATATGTGATAGATGAGATAAATGGATTTCATTTAGTTAAAAGGAATCCATGTTGAGGCTATAGAATCCTGCTAGTTGTATTGGTCATTCCTATGGTATTAAACTTAATCTAAAAACCATACTAAATGGACTATTAAAAAATCTTGATAAATTAGTCAATTACAACTATCTCTCATGGAAATGGTCATAGATTAATGACTTACTTAACACAGTTGGATCCCAAAAATGATATCAAATATAATACACTATGGAAACCCCTCATACTTAAAAACCATGATTTTCTCAGTTATCTTATCTTTCCTTAAACATGTAATTGGAAGAATATATCTTTATGAAATTGTTGAAGTTCTTGTTAGGCATATCTTGGTCAATAATTGATTATAAAATATATGATTTTATGATCTTTAATGGGTGGTTTTAAGAATATCATATTTTTACCTTCTTTATTTTGAGAGAGTTGAAATTTACTTTTATGTAACTCGAAGTCTTTTATTTATATTGCATTACAAATTACAGTTTAATTTATAATTGCATTTAAAAAGTAAATTTTAGTTTGAATATTATTTTTATATTCTGGTAGAAAAAACATTCACATTTCACATGCGAGTTACAATATGTTTTGCATTTGCTTCTTGTATCGTAGTCTTCTACATTGCTTGTAATATGACATCTTGTTTTAATTTTTGTAACATGATTTTCTAGCATATAATTTTGTAGTAAATTGTTAGTTTTAGATTTTATATAGTTATTATAGATTAACATTAACCCTTTTTATTTTCCATTTTCCAGAGGAAGAGGGATCCAAGCTAATGGAGCTTTAGAAACCCATCGAGGGAGACCACACCAAATAACTAGAGCTATTTAAAGAGCTCTAGTGTAGGTCATTTCTCTCTTCTTGTTGACTACGGTGCATAAAACACACATACACACTTATTTTTGTATTATTTTAACTCTCTAGAAGAGATAATCAAAAGTAGAGTATATCTTGTTCAAATATCTTCATCTCCACGTGTCTATCTATATCAACATGTCTAATTGAAAACGATATTTGTGAATATCAATTTAGTCTTCAATGCAACTATCTACTAAAACCATCGTCACTTTCTTTATTTATCATGCATGTGATAATTGTGCATTAACTATGAATTTAATATATTGTTGGGTGCCACTATCCATTAAACCATCAGTGATTTATTCATTATTGGGTACCTAATCATGATACAATTGCCACGGTTTAACTTAAGTACATGTTTTTCTTCCATTGAAATTTATTGAAGTATAATTTGGTTGATTTTGTTTAAAATATAATAGATATTCGTTAAAGTTATAAATTTTATTTGTTTAATTTATAAATTGGTTTTTTTTTTTTTTTTTTTTTTTGCAAAAATATCAAATCTCCAAAAAATTTATGATATTTTTTTTTAAAAAGAAACTAAATTTTATAATAGTTATACTATTTTTAAAAATAAAAATAAATTAATTGATTTTTTCTAAATTAGAATATATCTATCTTTATTACAAAATTACGAAGTGTTGTAAGGGATCAAATATCTCAATATGAAAATGAAAGTTTTTTAGATTCATAGTTAAAATAAATCTATGTTGGTTTGAACAACACACTAATAAATTGTTTTAAATATATATATATTTTTTTACTTGTTTTATATAATATATATGTAGTTGACATTGGAATATTTTATATTCACATATATGTCATCATATTCAGAAATAGAAAACATATATCATGTTAAACACACAGATGGTAAACATACAAGAATAGGGAAAATGATAAAGATAAACGTGAGTTACTTTTCCATTAACCATAGATGTGTATTTATAAAAAATTGATGTGACTCTTTGATTCCACACTCCAAGGTCACTTGGAATCCTTTTATCCATTCGGCTTCCACACCTACCCATAGAGGATTACGTGTCCAACATTTCCCCCTAGTGAGTCCAAGAAGAGAGTTGTAATACAAATCTTCAAATTATGCATGGCAACACTAGGCTAAATGAGCTCTCTGAAATGTTGGCATAAGAGGTGGTTTAAGGATGACCACCAAGACTCGAACACTTATTGTAGTTCCTGGAACTCTTCCAAATCTGGCAAGAAGCTGAGGTCTTCTACTAGAGGAAGTTCTCATATTTTGAAAAGGGACAACATCAACCTAGAAGAAGGGAGGTCTACAACCTGTGATGGTTTAAGGATGACCACCAACTCTGGAATGCTTAATGCATTTCCTGGAACACTTCCAAAACTGGAAATAAGTTGAAGTCTTCTACTACAGGAAGTGTCCTGAATTATTTGAAGAGGAACAATATTGACCTCGCATAGATGGTTTAAATCTTACCACCAACCAAATTCATGGTCATGGGCATCCATGTCACTGGCTACAACTCTGAATCTGGAATGATAGATTGTGGCTCAAACTTTCTAGAACTGTTGTGTCTCTGGTTACAACTCTGAATCTGGAATGACAGGTTGTGGCTCAGGTTCACCTGAACTCCTTTGTCTCTGGCTACAACTCTGAATCTGGAATGGCATGTTGTGGCTTAGACTCGCTTGATGTGGCTTCGAAGCTTGTAGATGACCACCATTTTCCCCCTTGTCAGGTATAAGGTGAGATGATGGTGAAAACTCAACTCCAAGATCATTCAATATTCTAGAACAAGTTTTGACATATGACTTAAAAATATTCTTAGTTGTTGATGCGCATTGCAAAGAAGCGATCCATCCAAGATGAATCTTTGTTCTTGTAGGATGCTTGTTTTTGAAGCATTTGTGTGAAGAATGGGTGTGCCAACCAAACTTCTTGCATGGGTGAATATCGAAACAATGATATTTCATATGGCCAAATCGATCACAATGTTGGAATTTTACAATATGTTGTTGCTACTGTGGAGGAGGAGAAGAATATAGAACAGTTGTAGCTGAGCTATCATGAAAAAATCTAGCACTCTGAAATTTGATGGGATTGGAACAGTGTAGAATATGAAAAGGAATTCCGTTGTCATATCAAAGACATGTTTTGTGCTTGTTGTGGGCAAGCTCTTCCCAAGGTCTGATGATGGTCTTTGGAAGCATAGGCTGAATTTCGACACCTCCATGCAAATTTGGTCTTGAACTAGGCACTGAATGTGAATCAACTGCAACATTATTGAGTTGTTTCTTATGGGAGTTTGTTTCAATGTTTTGAATAGAAACATGTTCAGAATGACGACTCTGCTAAAGTAACTCTGCTTGATTAAGATGAGATTCAAGCTGCAAAAAATGAATCTTCTCTTATGCATTTTGAAAAAATGTTTGAATGTATGTGAGAATGAATTTTTCTATCATAATTATATTTTCAAAATTAGAATGTATTAGAGTATTCGGTAAATCTATTACTCCATAGAGTATTCCCATTTTTTTTAACAAATCAAAAGTAAAATTTCACTGTAGACACATCAAAACCTTCACTGATTGGATTACAAATGACATCCAATGCCCTTGTCTGTGGATTTACTGAGTACGATGAGTATAAAAAGGAATACATTTTGACTAACGAAGATTTTCACAAAAAAGGGCACATGTATCCAAAATATCACCCAAGAAAATTACAGAGATACTTCACGAAAGGCTGTGTAAATTACAAAGATAAATCAAATTGAATCTCGATGTGTAAATTTCCAGTGTATGTGTTTATTTGTTGCAGAAAATTCCAGCACGTTGTCGAAACAATTCATCCGAGATGAGGACTCTTAGAGTTTTGCGTGGTTCACTTCCACAAACCACAACGCTATCTCTATGAAACTTATGAACTCCTCTAAAGTCATGCTCCAACACCTAACTTATGCTTCAACACATATTGACCATGAATGAACTCAAACTTCATTATGGCTTTTGTTAAACATACATGGCTTATTTTTCAAAAACACTAGCATATACACCATTCACCATATACTCCTTACATAATACCAAATCACTCCAATCAAAGTTCATATATGTGCCAAGCAATATCTTCAACAAATTTTAATAACATATTGTTGTTCAAGGAGGAGATACTATGTTGTTACGATGCTTCTGCTATGCCAGTGGTGTGATTCTTCTGACACGGATGCACATGAGCATGTCTTTGGTTTGTGGTCAGCCTTGGGAGGTTGATATTCTTACTCTTCAAAGAATTTGGGACATTTATTCTAGCAGAAGACTTCAGCTTCTTGCAAGTTTTGGAAGAGTTCCAGGAAATGCATCAAGTATTTTAGAGTTGTAGACCTCCCTTAATCTAGGTTGAAGACCCCTCCCTTTTCAAAATATGAGGAACACTTCCTCTAGAAGAAGACCTCAACTTTTTGCCAAATTTGGAAGAGCTCTTGGAACTGCATTAAGCATTCGAGTGTTGGCGTTCATCCTTAAACCACCTCTTTATGCCAACATTTTAGAGAGCTCATTGAGCCTAACTGTTGTCATGCATACTTTGTAGATTTGTATTACATCTCTCTTCTTGGACTCACACATACTCCTTCAGATTAACGGGGAATGTTGGACACATAATCCTCTAAGGGTAGGTGTGGAAGCCAAATGGAAAAAGGGAGTCCAAGTGACCTTGAAATGTAAAATCCAAGAGTCACATCAATGTATTATAACTACACATCTATGCTTAATGAAAAAGTAGCTCACGTTTAACTTTATCATTTTCCCTATTCTTGTATGTTTACCATGTGTGTATTTAACACATCCATTGGATTTAATCTCTCCATCCATATATATATATATGTGTGTGTGTGTGTGTGTGTAACCTTTTATAATATATATATATATATATATATATATATATATATATATATATATATATCATTAATAATTTTTATTATTAATATTTTTTAATGGTATATATCAAATTGAAACTAAACATTGAAAGAATTATAAATCTCCCATATACATTCAAGAATTCTCCCACTCTTTCTCTCTATATAAATATTTGAAATTAAAATATTTTACTCATCATGCATATTGAAGTATTTAATTATAAACGATATTAAACTTTTTATTGTTATTAATATTTTATTAATGTGTTCTTATCAACTCCATATATATATATAACTTTATTTTCTTCACACAAAGTTCATATAAATTTATATTTGCTTAATGTGAATATTGAAATACTTTACTTATAGCTAAAAATAAATGTTATTTTATTATTAATATTTATTAATACGAAATTATAACAAGTCAAACTTCATTAAAATTTACTTTCACTTTCAAAACAACACATTACAACCTTTAAGCTCTATCAATTTAGAACTTTCATTTCTATATTTCTCTAACACTCCTCTTTAATGGAGAGTTATTTACTACACCTAAATAAACTTATATCTTCGTAAGGGCTTACTAAATATGGCTCATATATTATCCTTCGTATTATAATAGGTAAAAAAAAATGGGTTGTTGTCCACAATTTATCCATATAAAATGATGTTATGTTTCAATGTGTTTTGACGTTGCATGGTAGACTCTATTGTTACATAGTGTGATAGAGCTTATATTTTTGCATTTAATAGTTTTTGATTTTTCCTATTTTTCTTCCATGTCTTCAAGAATTTTTCCTAGCCAAATTACTTTATAGGTTGCATCTCATAATACTTGTTACTTAGCTCGTGAATGAAAAACATGGAAACACTTCATAAAGGCTTGTACAAGGCTTGAAGGCTTGAATGGAAGACAAGGAAACACTTCATAACACCTTGTACTCTTCCTGAATGAGAAATGCTTTGTACTTAGCTCTTGAATGGAAAACAAGGAAACACTTCATAAAGGCTTGTACTAGGCTTGAAGGCTTGAATGGAAGAAAAGGGAACACTTCATAACACCTTGTACTCTTCTTGAATGAGAAAGAAAGAAATAGGAGGTTGTTTCTTTTTTTCCTTGAAAATTTAGTAGTATCACAATGCCAACCTCGTAATCCTTTAGTCCTTTAGTGTCACAAACCCAACATGGTAATCCTAAATGGTAATCCTTTATTATCATTGGGAAACATCATACATTAGGAAACATCATATTTTTCTCAAACCTTGTGGCTTAAAATCCTAATTAAGGATATGGATATCCATTTTTTCCTTTTTGTTTTTCACTAACACAACAATTAATTTTCATTTAGACCAACTTCTTTATAAACTATCTCTTGAAATAGAACACAAAGTTTTTTGTATCAAAATACAATTAAATATTTATCTATTATTGATATTTATTAATAACCAGCCTAGATCCCTCTTAACTACAGATCTATCAAGTGTCGAGAGGGATCAAATATCTCGAGGTGCAAACCTCTTTTTTGAGTGCAAAAATTGAGGAAAGGTTTGCACCTTGAGAGATCTGATTCTTCTCAGGGCTTGATAATCAAATCTCTGGAGCTGCAAATCTATTTTTTGAGTGCACAAATCGAGGAAAGGTTTGCACCTCAAGAGATTTGATCCCTCTCGGAGCTTGATAGATCTGGAGTTAAGATGGATCAAGGCTAGTTTCACTCATGTGTGGCCAAAGAAAATCTATTGATAATATGAGGAACATATGATTAATTGTATCAATAATATTAACATAACCATTTTAAATATGCTAAATATGTTTGAGATTTATCGATTCATATTAATTTTTAATTTTCTTAGTTACCTCTGTTTTTTGAGATGATAACTATTGTAAAATAAATTTAATAATGAAAAATGATGAAATACAATTTTTGAATGCAGTGACGATGTAATAATATTGAATGATAGAAAATTTGATTAATAAGAATGTAGTAAATTACAAATATCCTTCATTGTGATCAATCTCAAACTATTTTCTTCTACTATTCTTATTGTCACCCTTATTAGTTTTGTCATCTTTTCTTATCGATTATATGAAAAGGACAGTTGAAATCATAAACCATTTAAGTACTTAACTTGAGCTATTGTAGTAAACATCATACCTTGTCTCTCTTGCTCTCCATTATTATTAGGTTTAATTACTATAACACAAAAATAAATCTACATTGTAATAATTTTTTCTGCTTACCCTGAAATCAATGCACACTATTAATCCAATGAATTTAAAATTAATGTACCACCATACATCCAATTACATAAAATCAGAAATCAACATAAACACTAAAATCAATGCATCCAGTGCAAATAATAAAATAAGTTTAGAAAACAACATTTACATTGAAATCAATGCATCCAATTCAGGTAATAAAATAGGATTAGAAGTCAACATGCACGCTCAAATCAATGCATCTAGTGCAAGGAAGAAAATACGATTAGAAACCAACATATACACTAAAATCAATGCCTCTAGTGGAAGCAATCAAATAGGATTATAAGCCACCATCTACACTGAAATCAATGCATTTAGCGCAAGAAATCATATAGTATTATAAATCATATATATTGAAATCATCGCATCTATTGTAAGTAATCAAATATAATTAGAAATCAACATCTACATTGAAATTAATGCATCTAGTGCAAGCGATAAAATAAGATTAGAAATCACGACATATACACTGAAATAAATGCATTTAGTGCAAGAAATCAAATAGGATTAGAAATAATCTACATTGAAATAATTGCATCTAGTCCAATCAATAAAATATTATTAAAATCACAATCTACACTAAAATCAATGCATCTAGTTCAAACAATCAAATAGGATTAGAAATCACCATCTACACTGAAATCAATGCATGTATTGCAATAAATATTCTTTCCTCCCCCCACCCCGCTTCATATATATCTATATGTACCTCCATATATCCTTATTTCTCTCTTTATCTCACCCCCACAAACACACACACACTCTCACTCCATATTTGTCAATCTCTTTGTCCCTCCCTCTTTGTCTTCATCTGTCTCTTCTTTCTCTTCACCTTCCATCTATAATATTTATCTCCCTTTGTCTCTCTCTATAAACCCCAAAACATGCACTCTCTTTCTCCAATCTATCTATCTATCACTCCATCCTCCTCTCCCTCCTCTCTTTCTCTTCCCCTTCGCTTCCTCTCCCCCGCTTATATCTCTCTTCCCTCCTCCTGTCCTCTCTACCTCTCTCTCCATATTCCTTATCACTCACTCTCTCTCTCTCTCTCTCTCTCTCTCTCTCTCTCTCTCTCTTCAGATTTCAGTCTCTATGTATTTCTTCTTACATCCCTATGTCTCCCCCTCTATCTCCATCTACCTTTCCCTACCTCTCTCCATTCTCTCTCTTCCTTTATCTCCCACCTCTCTCTCTCTCTATATATATTCACCTTCGAAATTTGTTAATATATGCCTCTCTCTCTCCTTCTCTCCTCCATTATATCCATCTCTTTATCTCTTTATCTCACCCCAAACATACACACTCTCACTCCATCTCTCCCTTGTCACTCCCTCTCTCTCTCCACTTGGAACTCTGTATGTGTTTCTTCTTCCCTCCCTTTCTCCTCCTATCTCTCTCCCGTTCTCCTCCTCTCTCTCAGGTCCCCTTTCTTTTCCTTAATCTCTCTCCCTTTCCTTCTTACCTCCCTCTCTCTTCCCCCATCACTTTCTCTCTCTCTCTATCTCTCGCTCCCCTACAATACTCTCACTTCTCCCTCACTCTCTTCCTCTCTCTCAAGTATTCTATCACATCCTTCATCTTAGCCCACCCTTCTCTCTCTCTCTCTCTCTCTCTCTCTTGCTCTCTCTCAAATCGTCTCTCTTCCCTCATCTTCTCCCTCGCTACTTTATCTCTCTCTCCAACAATGTTACTATATCCCTCCCTTTCTTTCTTCTTCCTTTACTTTTTATCTTCATCTCTCCTTTGTCACTTCCTGGGCCGATTTTTCCATCTCTATCATATCTTTGTTCTTCTTCCCATATATATCTACGGTTAATATATATATATATAGAGAGAGAGAGAGAGAGAGTATCAATATAATGTTATTAAATTTGATAATATTAATATGAATATTAGATTTAGTAATAATAATAATATTAATGTTTTTTTGCATGTTATTATTATTAATTTGGCCCATAGGCTTCATATATATTTAGATGTTGATTTCTACTCCTATTTGATATATTTTTATTTATTTACCTTACCTTTTTATACCTCTTTTATAAATATTGTATTTGGCCCATGGTATTAAAAATTAATTGTCCTGTTGTATTTGGCCCATAGGATTCACCTAAATAAAACCTATTTTTTGAATTTTCGTAAATACAAAGAGGTTCCTGGAGTTAATATAAAAAGAGCTTTTATTTATTTACCATACCTCTAGTTTATTTATATGATTATTTATTTACCATATCTCTTTTTTGAGTTTTTTTTAACTTTTCGTATTCTAAATTTATATTGTCTAAATTTATTTTTAATTGTTTATTTATATGGTTGTGGAAGTTATTATTTAAGGCAACATTATTTATATATATATATATATATATTTTTTAGTCTTTTATTTTGGCTTCCGACATACTTACACATCTAGGTCATAATGGGCTATAGAATGAGTGTCTAATTGTCAAGCTTTCTAGGTCATAAAGAAGGTTGTTAAGCACTAAAATTTGATGGACAATTTGTTTTTTAAGATCCAAAAGTGTGACCATGTTTCATCTTCCTCACACGTTAGTCAAACTGGACACCCTCAACTAAGGTAAGGTTTGCACCTCCAGAGATGTATATTTTCCAGCCTAGATCCATCTTAACTTTGGATATATCAAGTGCTGAAAGGGATCAAATATCTCAAGGTGAAAACCTCTTTTTTTAGTGCAAAACTTGAGAAAAGGTTTTCACCTCAAGAGATTTGATCCCTCAAGGTGCTTGATAGATCCAGAGTTAAGATGGATCTAGGCTGGTTTCAGTCATGTACGACCAAGGAAAGTATATCAATAATATGAGGAACATATGATTAATTTTATCAATAATATGTAAATAAATCTAATATTAATAACCATTTTAAATATTATAAATATGTTTGAGATTTATCGATTAATTTTAATTTTAAATTTGCATAGTTACCTTAGTTTGTTGAGATGATAAATATTGCAAAATAACCTTAATGATGAAATGCAAATTTTGAACGCAAAGTGACAATGTAATAATATTGAATGATAGAAAATGCGAATAATAAGAATGTAGTAAATTACAAATCATCTTCATTGTGATCAATCCCAAACTATTTGATTCCACTCTTCTTATTTTCACCCTTGTTAGGTTTGTCATCTTTTCATATCAATTATATGAAAAAGACAGTGGAAATCATAAACCATTTAAATATTTAGCTCTAGTTGTTGTAGTAAACATCATACCTTGTCTCTCTTGCTCTCCAATATTATTATGTTTAATTACTATAACACAAAAATAAATCTACGTTGTCAATAATTTTTGTTTCTTACACTAAAATCAATGCACACTATTAATCCAATGACCTTAAAATTAATGTACCATTATACATCCAATTACATCAAATAAAAAATCAACATATACACTAAAATCAATGCATCTAATGCAAAAAAATCAAATCAGATTATAAAACAACATATACACTAAAATAAATGCATCTAATGGATGTAATCAAATAGGATTATAAACCACAATCTACATTGAAATCAATGCATTTAGTGCAAGAAATAAAATAGGATTAGAAATCATATATATTGAAACCAATGCATCTAATGTAAGCAATCAAATATAATTAGAAATCAACATCTACATTGAAATTTATGCATCTAGTGCAAGCAATCAAATAAGATTAAAAATCACCATCTACACTTAAATCAATGCATTTAATGAAAGAAATAAAATAGGATTAGAAATCATTTACATTGAAATAAATGCATCAAGTGCAAGTAATAAAATATCATTAGAAATAAAAATCTACACTAAAATCAATGCATCTAGTTCAAGTAATCAAATAGGATAAGAAATCAACATTTACACTAAAATCAATGCATCTATTGCAATAAATATTCTTCCCTCTCTCCCCGCTCCATATATATCTATATGTCCCTAAATATCTCTTTATTTGTCTCTTTATCTCACCCCCACAAACACACACACTCTCTCACTCCATCTTTATCAATCTCTTTGTCCCTGCCTCCTTGTCTCCATCTATCTCTTCTTTCTCTTTAGCTTCCTTCTATATCTCTATCTCCCTTTGTCTCTCTATATCAACCCAAAAACATACACTCTTTCTCCATTATATCTATATATCTCTCCATCCTCCTCTTGCTCCCTCTCTCTCTCTCTTCCTCTTCCCTCCCTCTCCCATGCTTATATCTCTCTTCCCTCTTGCTATCCTCTCTCCCTCTCTCTCCATATTCCTTATCACTCCCTCTCTCTCTCTCTCTCTCCATATTTCACTCTCTATGTATTTCTTCTTACCTCCCTCTCTCTCCCCCTCCATCTCCATCTCTCCTACCCTACCTCTCCCCAATATCTCTCTTCCTTTCTCTCTCTCTCTCTCTCTCTCTCTCTCTCTCTCTTCATCTTCCAACTCTGTTAATATATATACCTCTCTCTATCCCCTCTCCTTCCTTCTCTCCATCTCTCCTTCTTTATCTCTTTATCTCACACCAAATCATACACACTCTCTCTCCATCTCTCCTTTGTCACTCTCTCTCTCTCTCTTCTTGTCACTCACTATGTATTATTCTTCCCTCCCTCACTCCTCGTATCTCCCTCCCTCTATCCTCCTCTCTCTCTCCCGCCCCCCATCCCCGCCCCCTCCCCCTCTCTCTCTCCCATCCCCCCTCTTCCGCCCCCTCCCCCTCTCTCTCTCTCTCTCTCTCCCCCCTACAATCCTCTCACTTTCGCCCACACCCCCCTCCCCCTCTCTCTCTCTATTTGTGTGTGTATTTGTGTGTCTCCTCCTAGCCCCCCCCCAACCTTTTTCCATTTAGTCAACTATCTCTTTCTCTCTCAAATACTCTCTCTTCACCCATCACTCCATATCTCTCTCGAACTATGTTACTATATCCCACACTTTCTTCTTCTCTCTCCTACTCTCCCCCCTTCTCTCTATCACTCCTATGTGTCTTTATCTCACCCCTAAACATACATACTCTCTCTCCATCTCTCACCTATCACTCCCTCTCTCTCCACTTCTCACTCTATATGTATTTCTTCTGCCCATCCCCTCCCCCACTTCTATCTCTTTCTCTTTCCCTGCCCTCCAATCCTCTCTCATTCTCCCTCCATCTCTTCTTCTCTCTCTCTCCCACCTCCATCTTTATCTCTCTTACCCTTCTCTACCCCTCTCACTCCTCTCCCTTCATTCCTCCTCTCCCCTCTCCTTTATTTTGTCTCCCTCTCTCCTTCGTCACTTAGGCTATTTATCCACCTCTATCATGTGTCTTTGTTCTTCTCTCTCTCTCTCTCTCTCTCTCTCTCTATATATATATATATATATATATAGCAAATTTAATATTGTAGTAATATAAAGTTATTAAATTTAATAATGTTAATATGAGTATTAGATTTAATAATAATAATAATAATATTTTAATATTAATGTTAGGGTTAATAATATTATTTTTTCATGCTATTATTATTAATTTGGTCCATAGGCTTCATATATAATTAGATGTTGATTTCTACTCCTATTTGATATATTTTTTTTTATTTACCTTACTTTCTTTACTCCTTTTATAAATATAGTATTTGGACCATGGTATAAATAATAATTTGTCCCATGGTATTTTGCCCATAGGATTCACCTAAATGAAACCTCTTTTTTGAGTTTTTCTAAATACAAAGAGGTTTATGGAGTAAATATAAAAAGAGGCTTTATTTGTTTACCATGCCTCTAGTTTATTTATATTTTTATTTATTTACCCTATATCTTTTTTGAGTGTTCTTAACTCTTCATATTTAAAATTTATATCTTTTATTTATTTATTTTTAAATTCTTTACTCGATAAATCTCAGACATATTTAACACATTTAAAATTATTATATTAATAGTAGATGTATTTACATATTATTCATAAAATTAATCATACGTTGCTCATATTATGAATAGATTTTTCTTATCCACACACTATTGAAACTAGTCTAGATCCACCTTAACTGCGGATCTATCAAACACCTAGACACATCAAATCTCTTCAGAGGAAAACCTTTTCTCAAGTTTTATATATACCCTTTTATCTAATAATTATATTTTTAAATCAACATTTTTATTTATTTATTTCTTTTGATTTAATAACTATACTTTTAAATTAATATTTTCATTTATTTATGTTAGTTTTGGTTCATTTTTCTTCATCATTAGTTGTGATTCTCTTTATTTATTTAATGCTGAGTGAATTGTTCACACCAAATATTAGACATCCCAATAATATCCAACATAGATTACTCAGTATTCCAAAAACCAACTTTTGTCAACTTTGAACGACATCTAAAATTGTGGATTGGTAGAGATCTCAAGTTAGACGAAACGAGGCTAGGGGAGTGATCAAGTAAAACAGGGGAGAGTTTTATCCCTAAATACTTGTAAGCGACTGATTCAAAAGTTAACAGTTTTTCGTAAAGGCAGAAAATGAACTATAACATTACAGTGACTCAATTTGTACTTCGTCGTTGCTCTTAAGTAATTGACTTCGTTCTGTGATCCTGTAACTCTCTATATGACACAATAAAAAATACAGTCTTTCTCGTTCAAAGTTCTTTTGTCTCCACATGTTTATTTATATCACCGTGTCTAATCGAAAAGACATTTGTGAATATCAATTTAGTGCTGAGCCCCACTCTCTACTAAAACCATCGCTATTTTTTTTTTTTTTTTTATGCGATAATTCTGCAATAACCACGCATTTGGTATACTGTTGGGTGCCTCTATCCATTAAAAGCATAAGGAATTGCTTCATTATTGCGTATGTGATACCACGGATTAATTTCGTTATACTACATGTTTTTTTTTCATTGATATTTTTTAATATGTGTTTGTTGATTATGTTTAAAATTGAAAAGGGATTTGTTAAAATTAGGAATCCTTATAGTTAAACCATACCTTAATTAAAACTCAATTAATTGTTGTTTTAAAAAAAAAAATGGTTTCGTAGTGCTTTAAAATGAGTCAACCTTACCATATTAGAAAAATATTTATTCAATTTTATGGAAAATAAATTACAATCACATAAAAATAAAATGTTGCCACTTATATTTACATCACATGTGACATTTGTTAAAACTTAAAATGTGATTGTTACCTTAATTAATTTTGTCTTAATAAGACAGCTAAAATTGTCATATGCATCTCCCATGTGCAATGGCTGAATTTGTCCATGGATTAGAAGAATAAATTTCTTGTTAATTCAGGTTTATGTAGCTACAGTAGTTGCTTACGGAATGCTTATAACTAAAACTAAAAGGAGAAAAATATTTGCATAAGGTATATATATTTTTGGCAAAAATATTACAATTTTGAGAAGAATTGATTTCATTTTATTACAGGTTCTATTTCGATTTTGCACATTTGACGCACCTAGGCTCGATTTTGTTTAAATTAGGTTATTTGTGCCCTAAGTTTGAGTTCAATTTATTTGTCACACATGCTTAATTGTGTTTTCTAAGGTTCGGTTTTACAGGTTCTAGGTTTTCTAATGTTTGGTTTTACAAATTCCTGAATGATCAATTTTTACTCATTCTACGAGCTTCTACTTTGAAGATTTAATGCACCTTATTGTGTGTTGGGTGTGGAGTCTAATTATCTTCTTTATTTTGTATCACAGTGTTGCACACCTATTCTTAATGGGGTGGCAATGCCGCCTATAATTGAACGCTGCTTGGGGGGTCTTGTGGGGGTGGCTGTGACTTTATGGAGCACCCCCTTGGCGGGGGGATTTAGGGGCAGTGCCCCCTAAGCTAAAAACATATGTAAAATTTCCTTGTAAAAATATTATAACTTTTAGTCAATCTGGGTCATTCATTAGGCAGATGATCTCACAGTAGAAGTTACGTTTAATTTAGGGTTTTTTTTCCCTAGAAGGCAACCCCTCCTTTTGTATGAGGGTATTGTATTGCGGTTTTGTAATATATGTTTATTCTCAGAGCGAGAAACAGATAGGGATACCGTGAGAGAGAACAAAGGATATTATAGAAGATCTGTTGTAGGTTGTGTCTCTTCCTTTTGCTAGATAATAGAAAGGAAGGATTGGCTGTTCAGAGTGGATGTAGCCCAAATTTGGTGAACCATGTATATTTGTGTCTCTCTAGTTTTATGTGTTTCTTTTGTTTATGTTTTCACATATATATTTTATTTGTTCCATTTTTCTGTAATATATAATTTTCTAACAATTGGTATCAAAGCCAAAGGTCTATTTGGCTGATAAACTCACAGGAAAGAAGGGTTCCTAGTTCGAGTCAGAGCAATGGCGGAAGATGGTAAGTTTAGGGTCGATAAATTTAACGTCCAAAACTTCCCGCTGTGGAAAATGCACATGGAATATTATCTGTATAAAAAATATCTATACCTATCATTGAGCACAAAAACAAGGAAGCTGACGAATATGACAGACACAATGGGAAATTCTTGATAGAAAGGCACTGGGAACAGTACAGTTGTGCTTCGCAGCGTTGGTAGCCTTCAATATTTCGACGGAAACAACAACAGAGGGTTTGACTAAGGCATTGGAAAAACTATATGAAAAACCCTTGGCCTCAAACAAGGTATTTCTTATGAAACGTTTATTAATATGAAGATGTTGGAAGGTTGATCTCTTGCACACCATTTAAATTATTTTAATATAATTACCAGTAACTTAAGTTTTGTAGGGGTGAAATTTGATGATGAAGTTAGGGCTATGTTATTTCTTTGCTCATTGCCAGAAAGTTGGAATGGTTTAGTTATGGCCATTAGTAACTCTGTCTCTAGATCTAGTACTTTAAAGTTTGATGATGTTGTCGGTACTATCCTTAGTGAGGAAATGTGACAGAAAATCTCCGATGAAACATTGGGTAATGCTTTGAGGGCAGAGTCTAGGGGAAGGAAAATGGAAAGAGGAAAGAGCTAAGCATATCGCAGTAAATCAAGGAAAGGTAGATCCAAGTCCAGATCAAGGATAGTGTGCTGGAAATGTGAAAAGAAAGGACACTTGAAGAAAGACTGTAGATCTCAGAAGGGAAACGAAGGAGACGCACAACAAGAATATAATCATGAAGCAAATGTGATAGGTGATGTGTTAAAATATGTTTTGATTCTTTCTTTACAAATTGTTACTGATTCCTGGGTGGTAGATTCAAGGTCCTCATTCCATGCCACACCTAATAAGAAATATTTTCATGACTATGTTCAAGGAGATTTTGGACAAGTTCTTTTGGGTGATGATAAACCCTGTAAAATTGTTTGAATGGGCAAAGTTCTTGTAAAACAGCAGAACGGAAAGCAATGGTTATTAAAGGAGGTAAGGCATGTTCCAAATCTGAAGAAAATTCTAATTTGAATAGGGTAGTTAGGTAGTGAAGGTTGTGTGACAACTTTCAGAGATAAAACTTATAAGTTCACCAAAGGAGCCCTTGTAATAGCAAAAGGAGAAAATGTTGGTACATTGTATTTATGCAATGGTATTTATAACTTTGTTAATACTTTAACTTCTAAAGGAGCAGATGTAGCATTATGGCATCATAGGCTTGGACACATGAGTAAGAAGGGCATGAGGATTCTTTAGTTAAGAAATTTATTGTCGAGTTTGAAGAATATTGAATTATATTTATGTGAGGATTGTATATATGGAAAACAGAAGAGAATCATATTTCTCAGAGTTGGGAAAGAAAAGAAGAGCGAAAAATTAGAGCTTGTGCATACAGATGTATGGGGACTTGCTCAGGTATTATCTCTCAGTTGCTCTCGTTATTATGTTACTTTTTTTTATGATGCAACTAGAAAAACATGGATTTATTGTATTCAGAATAAACCTGATGTATTTGATACTTTTAAGAAATGGAAAGCTTTGGTTGAGATTAAAACAAGAAATAAGTTGAAGTGTCTGAGACCAGAAAAAGAGGTAAATATTTCATCGAAGAGTTTGATAGGTACTGTTCAGAGCATGGAATTTGCAAAGAGAAGATAGTTCCAAGAACACCACAAGAAAATGTTTTTTCAGAAAGGATGAATAGAACAATCATGGAATGTGGAAGGTGCATGAGATTGCATGCTAGATTTCCTTTACAATTTTGGGCAGATGTTGTAGATACTCTGGTTTATCTAATAAATAGAGGGCCTTCAAGTTCCTTCGATGGTGGTATTCCAGAGGAGGCATGGACAGGTAAAAAGGTAAACTACTCATTTTTAAATCCTTTTGGTTGTGAGGCCTTTCTCCATATTAATAAAGAAAATAGAACAAAGATTGAGGAAAAATCAAAGAAATTTACCTTTATTGGATATGGTGCTAATTATTTTGGATATCACTTATATGTTTATGAAAATCACAAAATCATTAGGAGCTGAGATGTAATATTCAATGAAAATTTCTTGTATAAGAATCAGTTACCAGAAAAGAAATAGGAAAAAGAAAACAAAGAATACATAGTTATTGATGAGATCATAAAAAAATAAGAGGTGCATGAAAATAATAATAATCAATAACAACAACAACATCAATCACCAAAACAGCAACAAGCACCTCAATCACCTGAAAGTGGTGTCAAAAAATCTACCAGGATAAGTACACCCCTTAAATGATACTATCCTTCATTATATTATTTATTGTTGACTAATTCTGGTGAACCCGAATGTTATGAAGAAGCAATGCATGTTGAAACAAGGAAGAAGTGGGAGATAGCCATGAAAGAAGAGGTGAACTCCATAATACATAACCAGACTTGGGACTTAGTCAGGTTGCTTGCAAGTAAAACAGCATTGCAGAATATATGGGTTTACAGGCTGAAGGAAGAAGATGGAGGAAAATAAGGGTACAAAGCTAGACTTTTGGTGAAGAGGTTTTCACAAAAGAAAGGTATTGATTTTGATGAAATTTTTTCTCCTTTTGTTAAAATGACTTCGATCAGAACTATTTTAAGTCTTGTAGCAGCGGAAGATTTACATCTTGGAAATTTAGATTTAAAGACAGTATTTCTCCATTGAGATTTGGAGGAAGTGATTTATATGCAGCAACCAGAAGGATATGAGGTCAAAGGGAGGGAAACATTATTGTGCGAGTTAAAGAAGATCTTTTATGGCTTAAAGCAAGCTCTAAGGCAATGATATCTAAAATTTGACAAGTCTATGTCTGAACAAGGTTATACTAGATGTCACTCTGATCATTGTGTTTATCTGAAAAAAAAAATGGTGGCAACTATATTATATTGTTATTGTATGTAGATGACATGCTTGTTATAGGGTTTAACACGCAGGAAATAAATGTGCTCAAAAGAAAATTGGTAAATTCATTTTCAATGAAGGATTTAGGAGCTGCAAAACAAATCATTGGTATGAGAATAACTAGAGATAGGGAAAATCGTAAATTAACAATGTCTCTAAATGAGTACATACAAAAGATGTTGAAAATATTTAATATGCAGAATGCAAAACCAGTTAGTACACCTTTTTCCAGCCATTTCAAACTTAGTAAGGAGATGTGCCCCAAGACCTAGTAATAAATGGATTATATGTCTAAAATTCCATATGCATCAGCAGTTGGAAGCTTAATGTATGCAATGGTCTGCACAAGGCCTGATATTGCACATGCAGTGGGAGTTGTAAGAAGGTACATGAAAAATCCAAGAAAAGAACATTAGATGATAGTGAAATGGATTCTCATATATTTGAGAGGTACCACAAATTAAGCATTATGCTTTGGTGGTTAAAACAATGTTCTACAGGGATTTGTTGATGCAGATAGGGTAGGTGATAGAGATAACAAGAAGAGCACTACAGGGTATGTATTACTATAGGTGGAACAATTGTGAGTTGAGTTTCAAAAATCCAAAGTGTTGTTGCACTTTCAACAACAGAAGCAGAGTATGTTGCTACTACAGAGGCTAGTGAATAAATGATTTGGTTACAAAGGTTTATGGATGAATTGGGTAATAAGCATGATATGGGCACATTATAAAGTGATATTCAAAGTGCCATTCATCTTGCAAAGAACTCAGCATTTCATTCCAGGACTAAAAACATACAACTCAAGTACCATTTCATTTGGTCAATGTTGAAAGATGGACAGTTGAAGTTGGAAAAGATACACACTAGCTAACATCCTGCATATATGAAAATAAAAAGGAGAAGCTATTATTATGCTAAATTTCAATTGGTCTTCAATTATGATGATGAATATGATAAACATCCAAGTCCAAAGTGGAGTTATTGTCCAGCAAGTGATGCAACGGTGGAGTGGCTACAATCAGTCTCCAAGTGGGAGATTGTTGGGTGTGGAGTGTGATTATTTTCTTTATTTTGTATCACAGCGTTGGAATCATTTTCTTAAAGGGGTGGAAACGCCGCCTGTAATTGAATGCTGCCTGGTGGGTCCAGGAGGGAAGGCTGCGACTTTATGGAGCCCCCCTTTGGTGGGGGTTTTGAGGGCAGCGGTCCCGAAGCTTAAAAAAATATGTAAAATTACCTTGTAAAAGTATTATAATTTGTAGTCAACCTGGGTCGTTCATTAAGAAGATGATCTGACAGTAGAATTTATGTTTAATTTAGGTTTCTTTGCCCTAGAAGGAAACCCCTACTTTTGTATGAGGGTATTATATTGTGGTTGTGTAATGTATGTGCATTCTTAGAGAGAGAAACAGATAGAGAGATTGTGAGAGAGAACAGAGGATATTATATCAGATCTATTGTGGGTTGTGTCTCTTCGTTTTGTTGGATAATAGAAAGGAAGGACTGGTTGTTCGGGGTGGACGTAGCCCAAACTGGGTGAACCACTTATATTTTTGTCTCTCTAGTTTTATGTGTTTCTTATGTTTGTGTTTCCGCATATATGTTTTATTTTTTCCATTTCTCTGTAATATATAATTTTATAACAACCATTATTAGAGCACAAGGTCTATTTGGCTGATAAACTTGCAGGAAAGAAGGGTTCCTAGTTCAAATTGGAGCAATGGTGGAAGATGGTAAGTTTAAGGTCGAGAAATTTAAAGGCCAAAACTTCCCCTTGTGGAAGATGCAGATGGAAGATTATCTATATCAGAAATATTTGTACCTACCATTGAGCGGAAAAACAAAGAATCCGATGACTATGATAGACGTAGAATGGGAGATTCTTGATAGAAAGGCAGTCAGAACAGTACAGTTGTGCCTCACGGTGTCGGTAGCCTTCAATATTTCGAAGGAAACCAAATCAGAGGGTTTAACTTAGGCATTGGTGAAAGTATGTGAAAAACCATTGGCATCAAAAAAGGTATTTCGTATGAAACGTTTATTTAATATGAAGATGCTGGAAGGGGGATCTGTTGCAGACCATTTAAATTATTTTAATACAGTTACTAGTCAGTTAAGTTTTGTAGGGATAAAATTTGATGATGAAGTTAGGGCTCTGTTATATCTTTTCTCATTGCCATAAAGTTGGAATGGTTTAGCTATGGCCATTAGTAACTCTATCTCTGGATCTAGTACTTTAAAGTTTGATGATTTTGTTGGCACTATCCTTAGTGAGGAAATGCAATGGTAAAGCTCTAGTGAAACATCGAGTAATGATTTGAGTGCAAAGTCTAGGGGAATAAAAATGGAAAGAGAAAAGAGCTCAGCATATCGCAGTAAATAAAGAAAAGGCAGATCCAAGTCCCTGTCAGGGATAGTGTGCTAGAAATGTGGAAAATAAGGACACATGAAGAAAGACTGTAGATATCGGAAGGGAAAAGAAGGAGATTCACAACAACAATATAATCATGAAGAAAATGTGACAGGTTATGTGTTACAAGAGGCTTTGGTTCTTTCTTTAGAAATCGTTACAGATTCCTGGGTGGTAGATTCAGGGTCCTCATTCCATGCCACACCTGATGTTGGTGTCCAAATGAACAATATTTAAACCCTTTTTCCACGTAAATTATCAATCCGGGTGCGTTAGTTATTTCAAGACTAACGCACATAGTATATGCAAGAGAAATAACATAATATGCTATTGAATCACATGCTTAATCAATGAAAGAAAGAAAACCTACTATAACAACAATTAAAGATGGATTGCACAATTGAAAAGGCATTTACAACAATTAAAAAATTATACCAAAAAAAAAGTTGCAATAACAAACCAAAATATGAGTTAAACAAAGGGAAAATAACAAAGCACCTGATGAGAAGAGTGGGCCCAACTCTTTGATCAGGGCTGTGACAAACTCATAGCTTACAAATGGAACAACAAAACATTATGCATTCAATTAATTGAAAACGCTTCTGTTACAATATATGTCCCTTTATGCTTAACCCCGATTCACATCCCTAAGGCCCACTTTATACAAATTTTCAGAAAATCATATCTTTCCTTTAACAACTAAATATCTACTATTATACATTTGTTACAACAACAAACTAATTTCCAAAACGAAACCACGAAAAGCCTGAAATAGAGTTGGAATAAGATGGGATCTGTTGCGCTTTTGCAGCATGTTGAGATAGCGCTGAGAATTAGGATTTGATCCATGGCTTGCAACTGTAATCCCTTTACTTTTACCAAATCTATGAAAATAACGGATTTAATACTTGCAAAGGTAAAAAATCCACGACTATTAATTAATTAATCAAATACTCCATGTAAGATAGCGGGAAGGGGTTTACCTCATGTGTTTTAGAACAATTAATGATGCAAAGAGATAGAAATATGGGCGAAAATAGGAGAGAAAAGTATATTGATTTGGTACCCAACATCTCCCCCCGACTGGTTCATTTGCATGTTCTCGTGTAGCGCATCATCTTCTCAGATCTGGGTTGGACTGAATGTAGCCAAAATGATGTTGTGCGAGGTCATATTCTTTGGCCATCTCTGTCGCAGGGGGTTTATAACCTTCTGTTAGAAAAAAATCCTTCCACCAATCTGGGCTAACGTTGTATGCAGGAATATATTTCTCTGTTGGCAACCAAATGAGGGGAAACTGAAACCTCTGCCCCATCCACCCAACCCCACATGTCTAAATGCATGCTACAAAATGTGGCACTCTTTCTAGTTTCGGTGCAAAGTTAGGTGCTCCAAAAGGTCCTCGACCTCTGATGGCTAAAGATGACAACATCCACCTCCTCTGATAATTGTCCAGTGCTTCCTTCCGGAAAGTTATTATCTATTTGAAACAGAGGTCAACAAACCATTTCTTGGTTGTCAACATATGTCCCCTATGCCCCTCAATATGTAAAACGTTAAAATTCTTGTTATAAATATTTGCTTCCTGTCCATGCTCCCTCCTCATCATTAGTGGCCTTGTGACTTGGTTTTCTTCAAATGTATCATAGGCCTTTCTCCATTTAGTCTGATTGATAGTGTAGGAGGTGAAGGCTCTTAAATTAATATCCCCCACGAATGGAACGGGGTTTAAGGTCTGATCGTGCCTTCAGAAGTAACCATGTATGTAGAGTTTGCACATTAAGTGATGTCTTATGATATCATGACTTTTCAAAATACGGAGAAACTGGATTGGGTCCTCAAATTCGTGATAAATTTCCTTATATATACTCTCAAGACAAAAGAAAAGAAATTGTTCATGAAGGAATAAGGAATAACTATGTGTGGGAGGTCTATAGGCCATTACTTGATGCACCAAAGAATACATCTTCTCCTTACCTGATTGCAGCGTTTGCATTTGTTCTTCTAACTCCTCTATCTTGCCATGTTGGGTTCCTTGCCTTTGTCACACTCTATCCAATTGGTCTTTGTATCCTATGACAATCTCGGCATCCTGCTCTCAAATCCGCGTCATCCCCTTCTTATGTTCATTCGCAGAAGATTGCCATCTTTGAATTTCAGTTCCCAAGAAAAAATCCCAAACTTCAAATGGATGTTCAATCCGACTAGTCTGTCTAGCCGCAGAGGAGACCTCAATTTTAGGTTTTACTACCTTCCACTTATATGATTTTACTTTCTTCTTTCACCAGGATAGTTGCCTCTTGAGCTCCCGAACTTCCTTCTTTAATCACATGGTTTCAATGAACTAAAACTAATACCTTTTCTTGAGAGGTAATATTCTTTTCTCACACTATTTAATCCACTCCTGTTTGAAAATAAATTCATTTCCCAGGACTGTAGCAAGCTCAGGAGATGGTGGAATGTTGTTGATGTTATCAACTTGGTTTTTTGTTAGGTCTTTTTGGCTTGGCTCCCTATCTCGAGGGGCATTCTCCTCCTCATTTACCTCAGTGCTTTCATCAGCCATCCTATGTTTCGGTGTTTCCACAGAAATTCTGTCTCCCTTGTTAGCCTCTAGGTGCTCCTGCTGAGATTCAAAAATTAATGGGCTGATATTGGTCATGTCCTTCCCTGGGTTAATGAACCTCAGTACTAGTGGAATAAATTTTTCTTCCATTAATCACTGGGATGAGCGAAACCCCCTCGCCCCTCTCAGCATCATAGACTGAAAAGGGGAACGAGGAATACCTTCATTTCCCTCGTTTCTTACTTGGGCCGCTTCTTTGTGTATTTCTTCTTTAGCCAGAGTTGACACTTATTCCTGTGGAACAATGTCGATTTTGAGGAAAATTTTCTTTTCTATCCTCTTATCCTTCGGGCATTACTTCCTCACCTGTGGTCGATATTGGTTCGTGTGTGTTACATTTAAATTTGTCACCATGAAATTTTAGTACTCCCTTAGAAGTCTACAACATCAAAGTTCCTAAAGTCAAGCCTTGAAATTGAGAGAAAAACTCATCAAAGTCTTAAAAACACGTGTACCGCACTTTCTCTTAACATTGCCTGTGGTCCCGCACCTTTTGGCTATAAATCATGCAGATCCAAACACACTTTTTATTCATTGAGGGTGTGGACCCCTGTAAAATATAAAAAGGGCACAAGTAAAATCTAGAAGCTCAGTTTGAGTCATTTTTGTAAGCTTCTAGAAACATTCCTACAGTGGAAAGTTCGCTCTTTTTTGGTACATGCATCCCATCCATTAAGGAGCTAACCCCTTGATGTAAGGATCTAATCCCTTTGAAGGAGGATTCTATCCATTCTTGTTTGGAGCTGTAACCTCCTCTCTTTCACTATAAAAAGAGGCATAGGGCAGCCTCAAATAGAGTTCAATCTTTAGTATTGTTGGAGGTGAAATGATGTTGGAACTTAGACCCTTTTAGATGAGATTTTATGTGGGAAAGATTACATACCTGTATGTATCTCGGTTGGAAGAGTGAAAGGCTGGTCAGAGTAAAGGAAACGCATGTTTTAGACCCCAGGAAGGCCTGTATGACATCAAGGCGAACACGGTTGTAAGGCTCTTCTTATTTAGGTTAATACGAATGAATACTGTTTTCTAAATGTGCTATTTAATTGATTATCTCATTTCTTGAATCCCTTGATCATCTTGATAGATGTTTGGTTCATAAATTGATTTATTATATAGGTGATTTTGATCTTTTCTTGTGTTTATGACTGCATATCCTTGACGACGAATTTTTTCAAGCCACTGGAAAGAAGATCAGCACTGGACTGCAAGTAGGTTTCTAAAACCTTGTTATAATTAATTCCATGTCAAACAATATCTAGAGAAAATGGTTTTTATTTCTCCGTTTGTTGCTAGTTGTCTGTAGGACACTTGGGAGATCTGTCTTGTCCGCAAGAACGACTTATCCATCCAACAAAATGGTGACTCAACTGGGGAATGGATCTTGAGCTTTGATTTCTTTTACTTTTGACTTGTGAACTTATTTTTTCTGATTTTGGTTGATTTATACTGGCTTGGGTAGTTTATACCTGTAGAATCCCTGAGAAACGATTTAGAGTTTTTTATTTTTTCTTTAGTTTTCTGGTGTCCGCTCTTTTCTTTTATAGACAGTGCAGGAAGCTCCGCACTTTTCTTGTACCACAGTGAGGGACCGGACTGGTTTGCACTGAATCCTATGGACCCTGTGAAAATTTTTGAAAAATCTTAAAATCATCTTTTCTAGATTAGTTTGTCAGATTCTCAGTGAATACCTAGACTTGTATCTTCTGTCAGGAAGCTTTGGTTAAGAGTTTATTTCAGAATTTTCAGTTTTGAATGATTTTCTGAAATATCTGCATGTTATAATGTTTTTTTCTTTGTCTTTATCCCACTCAAAGATTAGAAAACCTGGTATACCTTTAGATCACTGTATTACCTTGCTTTCTTGTTGAGTCTGACATCATAGCAGAAATTTTTTTATGAGATTTAGATCACATTTTTCTCATTTGCAAATCCTTAAAAAACTTTTGTTGATAAGTTTGGAATTTCACTTTAAAAATCAAAATTGGATGTTTTTTGAGTTCTTGCTGATCCAAGAAAAAAATTTCTTAGTTAGATTACAAGCTAAGCAAGAGATCCTCAAAATATTTGAAGTTTTAATTCAGATTTAGTCTTTATAATTTTTAGATCCCAAAATTAGTGTTTTTAGCTTTGAGTATTATTTCTAGAAATTGTAGTGTTCTTTTGAAGAAAAACTTGGTTTGTAGTTTCGATCTTGAATAAAAGGGATTTCATATTGAGCAATAGATCATTTTTATTTCTCATTGAAATTAGATTTCTTTTCATTTATTCTTGTTTGAAGGAAAGATTTGTTTTTAAAAGATTGCATTTCTCAACTCTTCCTTTAGATAGAATTCATTGAAAGAAAGTGGATTGTTTCTCATAATATTTTCATTTTTAGTGTGTTTTGAGTCGGGTCACTACATATCATCAGTTTCACTTTCGCATCTATTTTCCTAAGAAACAGGCCATTAAAATCAATTCTTAAATTAAAATCAATCTAGTAATTTTTATATTTCTAGGGCTCTTTTCACCAATATAGCTTAGGCTAGTGTCTTGGAGTAGGGAGTAATTAACTCTGCAAGACAATTAAAACAAACAAGTAGTTGATCTTGTGGTAGGAAAAAAATCCAATAGTCACTTTTATGCTCTGGGAAGCTCCTCTTAAAGGAGTCAAGCACAAGGTCATATCTGAACCAGTGGGATAATCAATTCTATCTCATTGGGAATGATAGAAGATATGCGCGTATTAACAATGGTAACCTCGGATAGACCATTGTCGAGGAGCCTAGGGTCACTTTTCGGTATACCTTGGATTATGTCAAGGAGCCTTCAAGGGGATTGAGCTTTGTTACTCTGCCCTTGCACATATGTCAGATCGTAGACTGTTCCCCCAGGTATATTAGTTCTTGTTGGTAACCATAGTGACAATAATCTTTACTATTTTTCCTCAGGTGATGGTGGAGGAAATATCCCACTGTACCTAGAGCAGACGTCAACTAGAGTCACTTGGACTCTCCGAAGGGTTATCTTCACTCGAGATGGTTTAAAGTGGAGAAACTTGCATCGGTCTATTTCATTAAGCAGGTTCTCGGGGTAACTGTTCCAACCACCCTTTCTACATTAAATACTACGATGTCATATTTCATCACCAACTAGTGTTTTTAGTGTGGGAAGTCACTGTTTGTGTGTGGTTTGATCTCCTAGATTTTTAGGCATGTGATTCATTTGATTGTTTCCTTGGAAAATCTAAGAGTTTTTATTGAAATTTTCTTTGATTGCGTGTGATTAACAATTTTTAATCGTGGCTGAATTACTAAGACAATCGCCTAGACTCCAGGGGAATCCCCCTGATTATACACCAAGCAAACTTGAAGGGCTACGAGCTCTAGTATCGCCTAGTGACTGTAGAATTAGACCAATAGAAGCAGGAGATTCATCTATAGTTATTCATCCTGATTATCAATCACAAACAACAAAGCATATTCAAGAGCCAATTTTAGTTTCTGAAGTTACCAGTAGTATTTCTCCTTCCAGTGAATTAGCTGAAGAACCTGAAATTTCTGAGCTTGACACTGAACCCACTGTATTGGAACCATCTTCGGGATTTGTTACTCCGACTTCTAGTGATCCTGGTTCACCTAGGGTAAGAAATCGCATTACTGAAAATACTCCTTCTGACCTCATATTTATTGAAGAATTTGTTGGTCCAAACGAAGACGTAACTCTTCCCGAAACCCAAGAAACTTTGAATCTTAGAGAGCGTGAATTCCTTTTCATCCTGACGCTTGGTATTTATCATTGAAAGATTTTTTAGAAAACCCAGGTCTCAGTTTTTCACCACCCTGAATTCCTTTTCATCCTACACCAAGAGGTTATTATCCTTCATCAATTATGTCAGGTGAGTCATTTATGTTTTCCCAATCTCCGGAAACATTTTTATACGGTGGTCCTTCTATTCCTTCGAGGTACCAGTCAATCTCTGGTACTTTCTCAGGAGAAAATCCTTGACCAACTGAACAAGTGTTATCATCTGGTACAAATGGAACTAAAACTGAAACGTTGAATGCAGTGAAAATTTTTATGATGTCTGGTAATATTCCAAATCCTCAACCTCAAGGTAGTCAGTTACCGCCTAGGAGGAAACCTCAAGGTAGTCAATTACCTCCTGGGGGGCAACCTCAAGGATATTACATACCTCAAGGTTATCAACCTCAAGGACAGTACATACCCCAAGGTCAACCCCAGACTGAGTATATTCCTCAGGGTCCTTATCAACCTCATATTCAGTACATGCCTCAAGGTTATCAACCTCAAGGTCAGTACCCAACTCAAGGTTTCCAACTTCCTTCTGGTCAACCATTATTACAAGGAACTAGAAATTTACCAGTTAATTATCAACCCTATGTTCAACCAGGTTTTGGTCCTTCATATACACAACCTTCTATGGGTCAATACCCCAGAATGAACATGGTGTGGAATCCATCTCAAATTCAACAAAATATGCAACCTAATGTGTAGTTACCTAATCAACCTGGACAGCCTTTAGTTTCTGGTCCAACCCAGCAACCTGTTCAGCCTACTGTTAAAGTCCATGCACTTGGTTCTGTTCAGCAGCCCGGGCCTAGTACACCTCAGACTCCACCTCAGACTGTTGTAGCTACTGCAACTTCTGTTCAACCTACAACACCTGTTTCTGGAGTATCTGTAGCTTTGGTTTCTTCTATCCCTGCATCAGTGCAAATCCCTCAAGACTTTGTGCCATATTCAGGACCTACAATTCAGACTACGGTCCAGATGCCTACAGGAAAAGCTGGTACTAGTACGATTGTCTCTAGTCAACCATAGTTTACTTATCAACCGTACTACGGACAATATCAATTTTGACAGGCTACACAAAATCGAGTATATCAGTATCAGTTGTACCCTAGGTATACTTATCAAGTACCTCAACAACCCTAGTATGGTCTGGTTAATCCTGGGTACCCAGGAGGTTTCACAATTCAAAATGCACATCCAATTCCAGGGTATCCTTAATATCCTCCTCCTGGCACTGGTTTGATCACACAAGGTTATCAAGACCCTAGCCATTGGTTACCATTCATAGCAACTTTAGATTTATCGGATCTATCGCGCGTTACAAGCTATCCCATTTTTTATCTTCCATATTGCCCGCCGATGCCTAACAAGTTTCCCAGTGATATTCTGAAGTTTCAAGGTAAGTCAGGAGATGACCCATCTAATCACATTATGACTTATCACCTCTGGTGCACATCCAATTCATTAATCGATGATTCAATTAGATTGCGTCTTTTTCAGAGAACTCTCATTGGTCTAGCTACCAAATGGTACATTGAGTTACCATACAACTCTTTTAATAATTTCAATGCACTAGCTATTGCTTTCTTAACCCATTTTCAGTTTCCTGTCAGATACAACAACGGCACAGAATTTCTGACTTCATTAAAATAGTCTACATCTACGTACATATCTGATCACATTCATGAATGGAGACGTAGAATGCATTTAGTGAAAGTCTTTATTTCGGATCAAATTTTGGCTGAATGGTTTATTAAATCGTTATTGCCCAAAATTACTGAATATGTGGCCAAAAGAGGTGTTGTTACAGAAGAGCAAGTCATTTCTCAAGCTCAGTACCTTGAACTTGTATATACTCAGTCAGGTATTCTGTATGATAAAATCCATGATTTAAGAAGACCTGGTCAATTAACTGCAACTGCTTCTGGCTCTCATGCCGCTGATGGTGTAATTGGTTCTGTTAGCACTAGTAAAAGTAAGAATAAGTCTTCCAAGACCACTTCTCCTATTATCACTTTACCCGATTCACCCAAAGGAGATTCTTCCCTAGAAGCTTCCGCCGATATTCATGTTGTAGAGTCATCTACAACAAAATCTAAAACTGGTGGTAAGAAGAAAGGTAAGAATAAAAAGAAAAAATCTTCAAAAGATAAAAACGATACAACTGAACCAACTGAAGAAAAACGAAAACCTTGATATCCTTGTCTCATCTGTGATGAGGATCATTTTACAAAAGAGTTCCCGCATAGAGCCGAGGTATAAAAATTTGTTAAGGGTTTGCCTATACCTGCTGTCTTGAAGGAACCCTTTCCCAGTCAAGACACTAACATGATTGGATCTACCTCCAATGCGCTTGATAATATCTTGATGGTTGCAACGCGATCGCAAGATTATGGTAGTAAAAATACTAGTAAAGAAGCAGAAACATCCAATTCTGTATCAACTACATCTCCATCACTTTCTAATCCATTACAAATCGAGAAAAAAAATCCTAACTTAGTGATTAAACCACCTACAAAAGGTGTACTTCTTCAATCAGCTTTCAATCCACATGTGAGAGTTGCTCATAATTACAATATTGTTGAAGATTTGGCAATTTACCCTTCAGAAATTTCAGCTTTGGAAGTATTGCAATCATGCCCACCCCAAAGAAAATTACTTTTGTCAGCCTTAGGAGTCATATATTTCCAGTATTCAAACCTCATGAAATTTTATTTAGAGAATTTTACACCATGCCTACCCCATCAAATGGCTTTTCAAATTCTGGTAATAGTAAAAAACAAATGCATATTTCATATTGTTGTTGATGAAGGGGCTTCTACGTGTATTATGTCATTAAAATGTTGGAAATCACTTGGTTCTCCGACCATTAAATAATCACCAACTATTCTCAAGGCTTTTGACGGAAGAGGTTTTCAGCCGTATGTTATCTTACAAGATCTACCAATAGAGGTCGAAGGCAAAATGGTTAATCTAGATGTGGAGGTGGTTGATGCCCCTCTGGATTACAACCTTCTCCTGGGTCGCAGTTGGTCTTACGCCATGACTGTTGTTGTATCATTGATCTTTCGTCTCATCATGTTTCCTCATAAAGGAAATATCGTTAAAATAGATCGGCTCTCATAGTATTCATCCGACCCAACCTCTACTGATAGCATCCAACATATCGGAAAATTGACTATCCCTTATAAGGATGTCGGAGTAGGTTTGATTAAATATTCGGCTTTACCGGGAACTTTTTCCCTGCCTGCTCCCAACGTACAACTTCCTATTGCTAATATCAATATGACTACATCAAGTACTATTTCCTTTGATGATCGTTGGATAGTACCTTTAGAATCAGAATTGGATTCTTTCGATGGCCCGATGCCTTTGAGTCCTTTGGAGTTAGCATATGAAAATGTACGGTCATTTTCTGATACTCCTTCAACTCAATCTGATCTAGTGAATGTGATTCATTTTCAATATCGAGCTTAGCCTCGACACCAATTCCAGATCCTGATAAAAAAGTATTCAATACTGATGAACATATTCATGAATTCTTGTCGGTAGATGAGTTACCATGGGAAGATCTTCATCATAGGTCTTCATTTTTACCTGATCTCAATCATTTTGAGAATGATTCTTCCTCCATTTTTACCACTAATTACGTCAAAGAACCTTAGAACCCTTTCTCACATATCGATTCTGAATTGAATTTAGAAAATATTTCTGCAACGGTTCCTCTTGAAATTTCAATAAAACCTAGAATTTTTGAAAACATTCATATAGGTGCTTCTTGTATGCCTAATGAAATCCAAGAATATAAAGCCCTATTTCAGGAATTCCACGACATTTTCACCTGGTCATATGAAGAAATGCCAAGAATCGATCCCTCTATTATTTTTCATGAAATTAAGACATACTCGGATGCTGAACCCGTTTCACAGAGATTACGTCAGATACATCCGAGAAAAGCTACCGCTATTAAAGCCGAAGTTGAAAAATTACTTCGTGAAGGTTTTATTTATCTAATCCCGTTAATGGACTGGGTATCTAATATTTTTCTGGTTAATAAAAAACAAGGAACAATATGAGTATGTATCAATTATCGAGATATAAATCGAGCTTTTCCAAAAGACAATTATCTAACCCCTTACATCGATCAAATTATTGACGATTGTGCCGAAAGTGAAATGTTCTCGTTCATGGATGGATTTTCCGGCTACAATCAAATCAACATAATCCCTGCACATCAACCTAAAACAAATTTCATTTGTCCATATGGAACTTTTTCTTATCGCAAACTACCTTTTGGCCTAAGAATGCTAGCGCCACTTTTCAAAGGGCCATGTATTATGCATTTCACGACATTGAGAACATTGTGCAGCCCTACCTCGATGATTTTCGTGCTCATTCTTCATGCAGAGCAGATCATATTACTCATTTACGAGCCATCTTTATATGATGTAGGCATTATAAGATTCGTCTGAATCCTCACAAATGTGTTTTCCACGTACAATCCAGACAATTGTTGGGATTTATTGTCTCAAAGGTAGGCATTCGTGTTGATCCATCGAAGGTTGAGGCAATCATCAATTTACCTCCTCCTTCTACTCTTTGCCAACTCCAAAGTTTGCAAGGGAAAGAAAACTTTTTACATCGATTCATTCCTAACTACACCGAGTTAACGAAAGGTTTCACTAGGTTGTTGAAACAGAATATTCCTTTCTTTTGGGATGAGGTCGCTGATAGATCTTTTGATGCTATGAAAAACACATTGACCCATGCACTGTTACTGCATCCTCCCAACTACAACCAAGATTAATTTTTGTACCACAACGCTTCTGATTCCACGATAGGGATGGTTTTAGTTTAGGAAGATGAATTCCATAGTGAACATGTGATTTACTATCTTAGTCGAAATTTTCATCCGACTGAGATCAAATACTCACATGTGGAGAAATTGGCCTCAGCAGCTGTTCAGGCTGTCCAACATTTTCATCATTACATACTTTTATGCAAAACAACAGTGATCTCTAATTGTAACGCAATGATGTACATTTTGACCAAACAATTGCTAGGGGGAAAATACTCCAAATGGATTGTTATCCTGCAGGAGTTTGATTTGGAGTTTGAAAAATCCAAATCCAAGAAATCATTGATATTCTCTGAACTTATGTGTGATTTCCCACATACTGATACAGAAACTGTGGCGGAACAACTAATCGTGAATCAATCCTTATTTCTTATTATTACCATTGATCCTTGGTATGGAGATATTATTGTTTATCTTTAGAACCAATATTTTTGGCCTGATATTTCACAGTCACAATGACGAAAAATACGTTTCCAATCTCAACAGTATCATATTGTTGGCGACACACTATACTGTCATGGTGCAGACTCAGTTTTTCAACGTTGTCTAACCCATGAAGAAGCCGAAAGTTTTTAAATGATTTTCACTCTAGAGCATGTGGCGGTCATATGTCTGGGTATGCCACAACCCAAAATATATTGCGCGCAGGTTATTTCTGGCCGTCCTTATTTAAATATTGTATTTATGCGGTTTGAAAATGTCGTAATTGTCAAATATTCGATTGAAAAATGCGTGCACCACCTGATCCTCTTCACCCTATAATTGATGTCGGTCCTTTTGAAAAATGGGGCATTGACTTCATTACATGTAACCCTCACTCGGCCGGGGGCATGGGTATATTATTCTAGCAGTAGATTATTTTATCAAATGGGCCGAGGCGATGCCTACATTTGCGGCATATGGAAAAACTGCAACTACTTTCGTATTTAATCATGTGATTTCTCGTTTTGGTGTACCCAAGCGATAATTACTGATCACGGGAGCCATTTTCAGAATATCATGATGACCAAGTTAACGGGCCAACTTGGCCTTCGCCATGACAGTTCTACACCATATTATCCGCAGGCTAATGGTTTAGTTGAAGAAATTAATAAAGTTTTAGTCACCATGGTCAAACGAATCATTGGAATTCATAAGTTGAATTGGCATACCATGCTCTTTTTAGCACTTTGGGCATATCGAACCTTAGCAAAAACATCGACATGTTTTACCCCTTTTCAACTAGTTTACGGTTTAGAAGTGATACTACCCGTTGAATGCGAGATACCGTCACTCCAACTAGCCATAGAGTTACTAACAGCCACTTCTGAAGAGAAGAAACATTTTTTATACCTGGCTCAATTAGATGAGAATTGATGCACCGCTGCATTAGCTACCGATACTCATGCGAAAAGAATGAAAGCTCAGTATGATAGAAGTGTTACCCCTTGTAATTTTTCAGAAGGAGACCTAGTCTTGATTTATGATCGAGCCAATGATAAACTAGGGGCTGGGAAATTTGAACCCATGCGGCATGGCCATTATATTTTCAAGCGACAGCTTCCAAAAGGGGCCTATGAATTTATTGATTTTGACGAGGTCTCTTTAGGTAAACCGAGAAATGGAATTTATCTAAAGAGATATCACACTTTATTTTTGTGTGGAGATCATCTCTATATATTAGTTACTTTCTAGCTGGTGTGCTATAGATTAGAACCGTGTGCCTAGCTTAAGTGTGCTTTTACTACTATTCCTGCTTATCTGGATTACTCTTGATATCGTAGATGTCGACGTCCTTTCAAACATATATTGGTTTTGCTGATGGCATTTGTCGTAGTACACAGAACATCTCTTCCGCAGCTTGGGTTATTTATTCACCCACTGACGAGTTAGTATCTATGCATTGGGTAAGCCTCGGGCAAACAACGAACAATATTGCTGAATATAGCGCAGTTATTGAATTATTATTAAAATCCATTTCATTTGGAATTCGGAGTTTGATCATTATGTTAGATTCTGAAATCGTTGTATTATAGTTAAACCGAGTATATGCCATTAGAAACCCAGTATTATTAAGATTATTTTTAAGGGTTCGTCTCTTGGAACGAGAGTTCGATTATATTGAGTATCAACACATTCCAAGAAATTTAAACACATTAGCAGATGCAATAGCTTATAGTGTTATAAACAAACATTTGCAATAATAAATTAATAAATCAACATTCGATAACATGATTGAACAAGTAACTGGAAATAATAGTATATCATAGTATAGATGTACTATTTAAAAAATTGTACATCGTCTTCGATCATAGGCTCAAAATGCCTTATGATCGAGAAAAAGTGATACAAAAATGAGTCTACACAGTCAATAATCCACTATCCATGGTGATGATCACAATAATACACTACTTCTCATGCCACCCTACTGAAAAAACTCCTGAATGGTCCAGGAACACCAATGACGTATCTCTGTAAATGGAGTGGGATGTCATCTATGGTAGTCTCAGGAATATCCATAGTTAGCCACTCCAAATGGTGTTCTAAATCAGTCAGGATCTCTATTGTCTGATCCTGTGGTGGTGGTGGTGGTGCTGCATCCCTTTGCCTCTGGTCAAAGGGGCGGAGAATGTCTGGTCAACTTGGACCCACATCTGCATTTGAAATTTTTTTTTATCAGTTTTGGATGATTTAAAAACAAAATAAAAATTAGAAATTAGAACATGTCAAAGATATTTTTTACCTGACTCATCCCACTAAGCTACTGGATGAAATGGCATATCCCTGTCGCCGTGAAAATCCATGCCCGCATAAGAAAAATCCTCTATCACAAAAATTTGGCATTCTAACCAATGAAAATAAGTCAACAGAAATCGAAAAATCTCCCCACCCTCACTGTGACTGGCCATCATAGCAACCCATCGAACCATCCGAGGCTCTCGAGGTCTACTAGCATCAACAGGAATATGTTGCGGGGCTAACATAGGAATCCTCTCTAGAGAAAAGGTAACTACAATAGATCCATATCCGAAGTTGTTTAACTTCCCATTTTTTTCTCTGGTAAGTTGGCCTTTCACATTAGCCAACACTGCCTCACACTAGTTGAATATGGTGCCTTAGAAACAATCTACTGCAATCCGCATCTGAGATCCAGTAGTTACATGCAAAGTTGCACTTCTTCACAACTTGAAAACGGTAAATGCAATCACTTTTAACTCGAGACGGATGATAGTTATAATGCCAATATGTTTGTCTCTAGGATTGGCTTCCTCAATACAAAACTCTAATTGCAGGCGGGCAACAAACTGGCCACCTAGCATAGCCCAAAATAGAGAAAGTGGTTCACCTCTCTTAGACAAACCAGTCAAAAAATATATGTCCTCCAGCTCAATTTCGAGCCGGTGGCCTCCAATCACGAAACACTGGTCCTAAATGTCCCACTTGATTACCAACCAAGTGACAAGATCTACTTGAGCTCTCATGCCACTGATAGCCCGGAATTTGAATAGCCTACATGCTCTTAAAACTTGCAAAGTAGGTTGATGGATCATTGCTACTTCATCTACCTCCTCATGTTCTTGTTCTCACCAAATAAGCATTGTAGATATCCTAAATTGAGTAAAATCAAGGATTAGAATAATTTTAAAACAAAAATTTTGGGTAAATTTGGAGGAAATTGTGTTTTTAAATTCGTTACGGTGCCCCTGCACTTTACATTCAGAGAGATTGCATAGCTCCACACGGGCTCTGTGTTAAAAGTGGGGGGCCCCGACATTTTCCATTGTAATAAAATGTTGGGGTCCGCAGGTACCTAGTTTCCTGCCTACGGACCCCCGAGGGCAAATTTTTGAAACTATTTTCCTCCCAAAAATGAAATTTATACCCTAATTTAAGAAAATGAATGGATGAAAAGAAAGAGAAATAAGTTGTGGATTACCTGGAGCATACATTTTTCAATTCCAACGATCAGTTTGTCCAGAATATTCTCCGAAGCGTTTTTTGCCAAAAGCTCTAAAATTTTCACTCCAAACTCAAACGGTAAAAATGAACTTGAAAAACTCCTTTTTATAAGTTTTTTCGAATAAATGAAATTTAAATTTGTTTATTTTTCACTTTAAAAAGATGGTTTTTCAAAATATTTTTATTTTTGAAACATGTATATTTAATTTTTTGAGTTTTTTGTACAGAATACCGAATTTTTCAGGCAAAATGATCATTTTTGACAAAGAGTATACTTTTATCACTTTTTCGAGCTCTTTAAAATTTACGAAAAAGAAAAACCATGGAGTCCTCTTTTAAGCCCTTTTCAGACTCTCAAAAAATGAAAAGATTGCCGAGTACTTGACTATTCAAACTTGTTAAAGGAAATGAATGGTCGTCCCTTCAGTATAAGTTTACCCCTTTTCCAAACTGAAATGGACTATTTACAAAAAAGGTATACGTTGACTAATCATAATCAATATAGTTCTCTCTTGCATTATTTTATCCTTTTTCGGGCCTAAGAGACTAGATTTATGAAAAAGTACACCCATGGAGTTTTCTTAAGTTTTTTCTTCTGACTCCCTAAAAATGAAAAACACCAAGTTTCTCCTATATTGGACTTGTTAAAATTTAACAATAAAGGACCTGTCGATTACAAACAGGAACAAACCACTCGTTCTTAGGGTTCAATTTTAAACTAAGTTGGACTCATCCGAAGGATGAAATTATAAACAAGAAAATGTTATCCTCCTCAAGCTTGTCAAAAAATAAAGAGGTACTTGCCAGAAATGGTGGGGGAAAAGAGAGAAAACAGATTCATTTGTTACACTTTGATTTGTAAAAGCATTACACCATTCTTGAACACGACACTTTTTGTCACACTCTTACCTAGGTTGGGAAATCCTTTGCCTATCAGTTAATCAAACCATATTGAAGGTATTTAGCTGGTTTCTGGGTATTTTCTTAGGGCAACTGTCACCAAACCATCTGCAATGTCGTTATGTGTTCAAGAGGATAGTCAAACAAACCATTCATCTACAAACATTTTTCTCCATTCACGTTGACCATCCCTGAGTCAGTCCTTGCAAAAAATTTCTTCAAAACTTGATCTATGGTTTTGTGTCGTGAGCTCGCTTACGATGGATCACTTTCTATCGACGACAACTCATCATCTAGGAAGTTGATCTAGAATCCGTCAGTACCTTGGAATCTGCATGCCTTAATGGCAGGTTTCTCGCCTTCGATGACAGGTTGCGTCATTGACTTTTGATCAAAAGATTTCTTAAAATGTTCGACTTCAGACCACTTATTCACATTTCATGGATTGTACTATATACTTTGAGATCCATTGTCATTATTTGTGGTTTCTCTCACACTTGTTAACAGTTCACATCATTGACTGGTAATCAAGTGGTTTCTACCATGTTCCACTTCAACACATTTAATCACATGGATAGAATCGTACTAGTTCGGGAAGCAGAAATCAAGACCCTAAATCTAGTTTCCACCATCCAGGCTGCGAGGAGTTTTATTATTCATTATGCAGTAGAATATTCATTACAGATGGCTGCACCCATGTTGTGTCTACGCTATTGATGTAATATTAAAATCATTTCTGTATCAGAACAAGTTTAGTTAGTTTTGATCTGAGTATGGGAATGCCTACCTCAACGATGATATATATGTTTTTCATTGAATATTTTTACAGGGTTCTGACTGGGGTGTCCACAGGCTAATCCTTGAAATGATAAAGCACATCACTCTTCTAATGCTCTCAGACTTCGCACTTTAGGGCACAATTTTTTACGCTAAAATTTGTCACCATGACATTTCAGTACTCCCTTATAAGTCTACAACATCAAATTTTCTAAATTCAAGCCTTGAAATTGAGAGCAAAGCTCATAAAAGTTTTAAAAACACTTGTACCGCACTTTCTCTTAACATTGCCTACGGTCCCGCACCTTTTGGCTATAAATCATGCGGAGACAAATGCACTTTTTATTCATTAAGGGTGTCTATCCCTGTAAAAGATAAAAAGGGCGCAAGTAAAATATAGAAATTCAGTTTGAGTCATTTTTGGAAGCTTCTAGAAACATTCCTGCAGCGGAAAGTCCGCTCTTTTTTGGTTCATGCATTGAATCCATTAAGGAGCTAACCCCTTGATGTAAGGAGCTAATCCCTTTGAAGGAGGATTCTCTCCCTTCTTGTTTGGAGTTGTAGCCTCCTCTCTTTCACTATAAAAAGAGGCATAAGGCAGCCTCAAATAGAGTTCAAGATTTAGTATTTTTGGAGGTGAAATGCTGTTGGAACTTAGATCCATTTAGTTGAGATTTTATGTGGGAAATATTACATACCTGTATGTATCTCGGTTGGAAGAGTGCAAGGCTGGTCAGAGTAAAGGAAACACCTATTCTGGACCCTAGGAAGGCCTGTATGACATCAAGGCAGACACGGTTGTAAGCCTCTTCCTATTTAAGTTAATACGAATGCATATTGTTTTCTCAATGGGCTATTTAATTGATTATCTCATTTCTTGAATTCCTTGATCATCTTGATAGATGTTTGATTCATAAATTGATTTATTATATAGGTGATTTTGATATTTTCTTGTGTTTATGACTGTAGATTCTTGATGATGACTTTCTTCAAGCCACTGGAAAGAAGATCAACAGTGGGCTACAAGCAGGTTTCTAAAACCCTGTTATAATTAATTCCATGTCAAACAATGTCTAGAGAAAATGGTTTTTATTTGTTCATTTGTTGCTAATTGTCCGTAGGAAACTTGGGAGGTCTGTCTTGTCTGCAAGAACGACTTATCCATCCAATAGTGTGGAAAAATGTCGACTTCGCGGGTCATTTCTCTTGTGTCTCCATGTTCTCCATACATTACTTCCTCTTCAGCGGTTGCCACTTGTTCTTGTGGAATAGTGTCGACTTCCTGGGTTATTTCTCCTCTATCTCCCTATTCTCCATGCACTACTTCCTCTCCTGCGGTCAACACTAGTTCTTGTGGAACAGTGCTGACTTCGCAGATTAATTCTTCTTTGTCTCCCTATTCTAACTGAATCAGGGGTGGTTCTTGTGTGACACCCCCTCTTGTTTCGATATTTATATCTTCTTGGGCAGGTGATGTTGTTTCTTGCGTAATAACATTACTTTCCATCCCTCTGTCTGATGTTCCACCTTCCTGTTCTTCATTAATGAAAGTTGATGACTGTAATACAATCTCAACTTCATGCGCTATACCCATAATTCCTTCATCTGTAGGTCCTTCAAGTGAGGATGGTTCCTATGTGGCAGCCTCTACTGTATTACAAGTTGTCTCTTCCATTCCCATTTCTTCTGGTTCTTCCTGATCAACTTCCATCTCCATTTCTTCTGTTTCTTCCTGGTCTATTTCTATTATTTATGACTGTCCTTCCTCTGCTAAACAAGCTGGAGATACTGGTTCTTCCTCTCTAACAGCAATGACAACTGCTTTCTCTTCTTCCGATGACTCATAGAGTTCTGCCCGGGAAACTCGAAATTGAACTATTGCATTCATGACCAGTAAATGAACCAATCCATGATTGGAGAGAACTGTTGGCATCTGGCATGAACATCAAGTAGACTGTGCCATGTGCTGCAGTTGTTTTAATAGAAAGAAAGGAATTTTTAAGGAATGCACCTGAGCCTGCAGAAATCGAAGGTGAGCCAAGATTTTAAAATGATATTTGAATAGAGTTGTGGCACATCATTCGAAAATTATGTATTTCATTACAAAAACTGCTACTTCTTTCCATGGATGTGGTACTGACTTGTGCTCATATCCTCTACCATATTGAACGAACCTTTCTCCTGCTGCAAAAACAGTTCGGGAAACTCTGGGAGGGGAATTCTCCGAGAAAACCATTGTTTCCCTTGCTGTCTTAGGCCACTAACTTCTGCAATTACTTATTCTATGATGGGAATTTCTAATCCTCTAACCTGTGAGCAATTCTCATCCAAATTAAGCACAAACTCCATTGTGATTCCCTTGTCAAACCCCTACAATCTATCGAAGTAGATATCCCATCTTGCATTGACAAAAACTTGGCACACATCTAGATTGATGCGGACTAAGACTGTATTTTTAGGTTCATGCAGCATAGCCATTGTGTCCATCCTATGGAGACTGTAACAAGACTCTATAATGGCAGACCATTGGACAGAGTGGTGGGTACAAAATTTGGAAAAAACAACATGGTGAAAAATGAGGGGTAGTAATGGTAAATACAAATGATAAGTCTTGGGAAACAAGGAAAATCATGAAAAATTATAGTAAGTGTGATGAATGGAATAATAATTATTGCGTATGAGGTGGAAAAGGATAATCAATTCATATCATATGCGTATTTCAGATCCCAATACATATTTAATGATTATATGAAATATGGTAAGGATCGTAGGGTGTACCATCACACAAAGTTTTAATAATGGCTTTTGGAATCGTCATTACGTCGTCATCTAATTATGACAGAACCCCCCCCCCCCCAAATTAAAATTTTCTATCCACGGAATTAATTTCTTTCACATGGAATATTTAATTAAATCCATAAGATTCAAATGGACATATACCTAGTGGCCTACCTGGAGAAAGTAACGGTTGGTAGAATGACGGTGCAGTTATGATGCGGATGGAGTAACAGCAATGTGAGTAGCAGCATCTGGAGTAACAACATTGTGAGTAACATCATTGTGAGTAGTAGCACCCAGAGTAACAACATCGAGTAGCAGCAACTGACTAACAACATCATGAGTAGCAACAACCAAGTAACAACATCATGAGTAGTAGCAACCGAGTAACAACATCATGAGTAGCAGCAACTGAGTAACAACATGACGAGTAGCAGCATCCAGAGTAACATCATCAATACTTAGAAAAAATTTAAGCTCTAAAAAATTACTCCTTAGTAGTAACTCTTGCAAAAAGACAACAAATAAATAGTAAGAGTATTTATTATATACATATTTTTCTAATATATATATATATATATATATATAACAATTCTTTATTCCTTATTTATTTGTTTTTTATTTTAATTTTTTTTAGAGCGAGGATGTAGAGGAAGAGTTCTCTGCGTTGATAACCTTCAAACCAGATTTCTTAGCGAGATGGTTGATGAAAGCATCCTTAGAGGCTAGGCGATGATATAACCTTAGGCGATGTCCATTTTCTATGAATGAAGCATGTGTATGATCAATTGTAACTAGCCTAACTATTCCATTATTAAATATAGCATCCACCTCGTAAGGTCCCATCCATCGAGTGAAAATATTTCCCTTAAAATAATTAAAACGAGAGTCATAAAGTAATGCACAGTGTCCCCTATGAAACACCTTTTTTTTTATAAACTTATCGTGCCATTTCATTCTTTGCTGCTGAATAGTAGCAGTCCTCTAGACATCCATTGAACGGATTTCATCTACCTCACTAATTTGGGTCAGTTCGTGTTTCTGGGCATCTGACAGGTCCAAACCAACTTCAAGAGCTGTTCTCAGCCTACCTATTTAAAATTATATTGGAAACAACAGGGATTTCCCATAAACCAACTGAAATGGTGAAAACCCAGTTGTGTTTTGGCATGTTGTTCTATATGCCCAGAGAGCTTCGGTCAGCTTCTCAGCCCAATCCCGATGATGGTATGTCACAGTTTTTGTCAAGATATTTTCCAATGTATTTTTTGTGCTTTCCACTTGTCCATTCGCCTGGGGGTGGTATGGAGATGTCAGATACCACCCTGTGCTTGACCCGATATTTCTTCATAAGCTTTACTATCATGTGTGATGTAAATTGTGCTCCTTCATCTGAAACAAACTCCCTTAGAGTACTGTTACAAGTAAAAACTTATTCAAATAGAAAATCTAAAACCACCTGTTCTGTTTCTTTCACAACAGCTTTGGCTTCTACCCACTTAGTCACGTAATCAATGCAGACCAAAATGTGAACCTTTTTCTGGGAGGGTGGGTTGAAGGGGACAAAAAAATAAATAGCACATTTCTCAAATGGTTCGAGGACTACCTGTGGCTGCAAGGGCATTTCATCAGCTCGACTAGGATAGCCCATGCACTGGCAACTATCACACCTCTGGACATAATTTTGTGCATCCCGAAAGATAGAAGGCCAGTAATATCCCATTTTTAGCACCTTATGGCATCTTCTTTTATCTACAAAATTCCCCCCACAAGGGCCATCATGAGAAGCGTTCAGTACTTCATAAATATCATCCTTAGATACATAGCTTCGAATCTAATTATCAACTTTCATATGAAAGAGTTACCTTGACATACAATAATATCGAGCATTGTGATGAACAATTTTTCAATGTTCCCTATACGAAAAATGATGAGGCGCCTTCCTCTAATGATGAGGCAATATAGTTAGCAATATCTGCATACCACTGAGGGTTAGTAGAAATTTCAAAAAAGATGTTCATCGAGAAAACTATCTTCTATAGTTGTACATTCATCATTGTTATCCATTCTAGAGAGAAAATCAGCAACTACATTATCTTTTCCTGGTTTGTCTACTATTGTGATATCAAATTGTGGAAGCAATAGCAACCATCTTGTAATGCGGCTAGGATTGATAGATTTATTCATCAAATACCTTATTGATGCATGGTCAGTATGTACAAAAGTAGGATACCCGATGATGTAGTGCCGGAACTTGTTGATAGCATATATGATAGCCAGGAATTATTTTTCCGTGACTGTGTAATTCAATTCAATAGGAATTAAATTCTTGCTGACATAGTAAACTCCATACGGTGTTTTTTCTACCTGCTATCCTAAGACTGCTCCTACTGTTGTCTAAGAAGCATCAACATGTATGTGAAATTGTAATTCCCAGTCAGATCCTCAAAGGATGGGAGCCTTGCAAACCAGTCCCTTGATTTCGTGAAAGCTGCTTCACAGTCTTCAATCCACAAAAATTCTGCATATTTTGTTAGAAATTGAAAAAGTGGATGTGTTATTTTAGCAAAATTTTCTATAAAGCATCTGTAATAACCAGCACAACCAATAAAGCTACGTACCTATGTAGGTGTCTTAGGTACCAGGAAGTGCAGCATTACCTCTACTTTGGCTGGATCAACTCGAATTCCAGCAGCTGAGAGAAAATGTCCCAATACTATTCCTTCTTCCCTCATCATATAGCATTTGACCATACTCAGAGATACATGGGTCAGCTTACATCTTTTGAGTACTTTTTCCAAATTTTCCAACCCTTTTTCAAATGAGTTTCCATATGGAGTAAAATCATCCATATATATTTCAACATTGTCATTGACTAAATTAATCGGAATACTATCATGGGATGAAGTTACAGGAATATATTCGATTTAATCTTTAGGTTCAAGATTTTCCTATGTCTCACAGCTCATAGTAGACTCTAAAATTGACAAGTTGAATTGGAAACAAAACCGGGGTCATTAATAAAAGTGTTAATGGTATCATCCTCAATTTCTATTTTGAATTGCAGGGCCTGCCCAATGGTGAGGATTGGTCTAACTTGTTCATTTTCAGGTTCAAGCTCTTCTACTGGTAGAGGTTTCTGTCTGGCTAATAATTTTTCAGATGGGTTGGGTTCTGCAAAGGGGTAGAGAGTAAGGTTCTTTGTAATCATCCCATTTGATATAATCATATGCCCAAATCGACACTTGATGTAGGCATCTGCGGTTGCAAGCCAAGGTCTTCCCAATATCAATGGATGACCACCAACTAAGGATCATGTCTATAATATAAGGAGGTCCACAAGATAGTGCCATGAATCCACCGAAATAGTCACATCTTACAATTTCCCTACCGGTTTAATTGTAGACCTATGTGCTAATTCCAAGATAGTAGGGGTTGGCTTAATTTTTTCAAGACCTAATGCATTCATTGTTTCGGAGGTAATAATATTGATGGAAACACCCAAATCTACCAGTACATTTGTGATTTCAACCCCATTGATTTGTACTGTTAGAATTGGGTTTCGTGGATCTCAATATTTTATAGGCATAGTCTTTCCTAGCATGATGTCAAACAATCTACCCATCACATGAATGGTTAACAGATCCCTTGGTTTCTTCCCAGGTTTCTTAGAGCAGTAGTATTTCATAGTTTTTGCATATATAGGTATGTCCCTCATAGCCTAGAGCAGGGGTATTTTGACAAAAATATTTTGCAACTCCCCCAAAAAGTCAAACTCTACTTGAGGGTTTTGTTTTTTCTGGGTCAATCTTTTAGGATATGGTGGAGTAATTGGACAACCCTGGTTAAGAAAAATTTAGGGAAGTGTTTGATTTATCATTTTTTGTTCTGGTTTATCTCCAACTGTTCTCTATTTTGGTTCTACAACTTCACTAATAATCTGTTTTATGATAATAGGTGAAGTGGGAGAATTTACTACCCACCCAGATCGTAAGTTTATCTCATTAATTCTTGTTGTATAAATGCTATATGATGGAAGGATAACAGTGTTTTTTTGCTGGAACCCTTTATTATTAGGATTTAGATTGTGCTGGATAGGAAGCTGGGGTCGAAGGAATGGGTTACCTAGAGGTACATTGGAGGGAAAATGAATTTGCTGTTGAGGCATAGATTGGGTAAATTTCCCAGTAGGTGAGGGTCCATGCCAGTTTTAATTCCATGAGAGATTCGAATTATTCTGGGGAACCCATTGTTGCCAGGGGGTATCAATACTGAGACCACATAGGTGAAAAAGGTACATACTAGGGACCCATATTAAAATTATTAAAATACTGAGATGGGTCCTGAGGCATACCTAGATTCATAGTTGGTGGTCGAGGTTTGCATGGCTTTTTTGGCCCATGAAGTATAGTTGATCTATCGCATCCTCTTCACTTGCCCCTTGAAAAACTGCCTTCAGTCCTGGCAAGGAAGCGCACAAACTGGTCGCATGAATCTATTCAAAAATTGCGCAGGCTTCCATTGTGTTTAATGGGCATTATTTCAAATGATGCTTCTTTACGCAATGTGGGTAGAATATAGCCATAGTATTCTCCAACTCTATTTGTTTCTATTTTTCTTGTAGAGTGTCCATCTAGGTGGATAATATGCTTAGGATATCAGTCCTTAGGTTATCCAGTAGATTTTTTATTTATGCCTTTGTAACCCCTCCACCAGATGTAATATTCCTAAATTAGCCTACATCTAATGGGAATATTAAAATTTTGTTTTGTCACTTAAGAAAGTGAATAAGTGGGTAGGGAGACCCATAAATTTCTTTATTGTGAATAAAACCAATTCTCATTTGAAAGTGGATCATATTTTCAGCTTAATGAAGCACCTTAAGGTGTGGATAGGGGCTAAATTTTTTTTACTAAGTGAACCTTGACCAAATCTATAACGTTGTCAAGGAGGAGTGACCATCAATGAGGCATAACGTAGTTTTAGATGGAGATGCCTTGTGTGAAAGAAGTGATATCTCTGGAAGTGGTTTAGGGTTTGCAAGCTCTTGTCTTATAAAAGGAAGGGGATGGAAGCATTATAAGGTTGTTGATGTTTATCATATTTTCTGAATATATTGTCTGTTTATACATATATATTTCTCTTTCTGTTTAGCTGAGAATGAATGTTGTTTAGCATTGGGTGTTCCTGGTCAGGAATCTCACCTCTTCCCATTGAGTATCATCTTGGGAGATTTTGTATTGCATTCTCCACTATTTGGCTTAGGGAAAAGCTTCTTCTTTCAAATATAGTGTAGACCCTATTGAGGGTTTGAATTTTTTTGCAAGTTGCATTAAGTGGAGATTAGGTCTTTTAGATCTAGTCCATTTCAATGCTTCTTTTCAGTGGAGGAGGTTTCCACTTCATTGGGAGGATTGTATTGAAGAATTTCAGCATCATTTCCATATCTTGGTTGTAGGCCAACTGTATTTTGATCCCTATAGTGTAGTATAGATCCAGATCTATGTTATTTCTATAGGTGCAGTTTCAGGGTGGTTCAACACACCAGTTGGAAAGTGATTTTCCTACTGTTAGGGACCTGCCCTTCACTTTGGAGATCTGTTGGAGGTGATCATTTTATTTTTTATATCAGATAAGATCCAATTTAAAAATTTGAATATTTCCATAGCTCTACAGTCTTAGATCTCAGATCTACATCTTGTACTTGGTTTTTTGCTGAAAACCCCAAGGGGGTTCTATAGAGGAGCTTGTATAGTGCATGGATTTTCTATAGATCTAAATTTTTGTCCACATACTTTCTCTAGATCTGATGTGTAATATAAAACTATTGTAGAGCCAATAAAATAACGTTGTAAGGCTTTTCCAGTCTTTGTACATGGTTGAAGCACCTCATTTTGAGGGATTTCTTTCGTTGGGGGCTATAGTTTCTTGTTATGCATGTTATGGGGAACTTTTTAAACATATTTTCTTCTCTAATAACAAATGAAATATTTCCATATTGGCCTCCTTATTTTTATATGATTATCTACATTATTTTCCTACCTTTCTGCATTATATTGCTGCATTCCCCATTTAGGAATATTACAGTGGTATCAGAGCATCATCTTGGCACAACCTGTGCTTTCTAAAAATCCAATATGTCTTTTGAAGAAGGAGAGCCTATTACTGACAGAGAGAAGAGGTATGAAAAGAGAATACACAGAATATTTGATTATACCGATGAGAAAGAAGACAAGGGTAAAACCCCATTATATGAAAGAAGGAAAGGGAAGGAGATCTCAAGATTTCTTCTTGAAACTATGCATGAGCTTAAAAGAGAAATCAAGGGAATTAGGAGGGAAAAACATGAAGATCCCTTAAGAATATTTTCACATGATGAAAGCCCCAGTTTTTGATATTATGTGTGTGAGCATTCAGCCACACAATCAGATCTGCAACATTATATTATGCCCAGATTTACTGCAAGAGATATGGAGGAAGAATATGCACCAAAGGAGGAGACTTTTAGTGACTACTTCAGGAGTATGAATCTCAATCTTAGAGATTCAAGGAGCACTTAAACTTCCAAAATTTTTGTCAACTCAAGCAGGAAAGAAGACCCAGAAAGCACAACTGAAGCAGAATAGGTAGATTCTTTCTGCCAAATTTCGATGGATCCTCCACATGCACAGCAAAGGATTGGATAGATCGGCTAGATTCATATTTAAATCTACATCAAGTGTCAGAAGTGGAAGCCCTTAGGATAGTAGCGCTGCATCTTAAAGGTAAATCTTATGCTTGGTGGTTATTCTAATCTTTTTCATTAAGAAATTAAAATATATCTACTTATGCAAGATTAACTAAGACATTAGTGAAGAGATTTCATGTAAAACAATATAGAACATCTTTGATTGAGCTAGCAAAGCATGAGAATTCAAAACCTTTGCATGAGTTGGAAATATATATTACACCAACTCCACTTCTGATTTCTATTGAAGGCGATAAAAACGTGTGTGATACCTTTCCAAGGGCAAGATCCCCATTGCATGAAGAGATTTCTTCTCAAAAGGAAGACATGCAGATTCCTCTTTCAAGGGAAGACCAAGATCTAGGGTCTCTCATTGTTGATGAGGTATTCTCAAATATTGATGAGGAGAAAGGGAAGGAAGGCAGTAAAAACACTTTCACTTCATCAGAAGAACCATCAACACATGGGGATGGGCACGAAGCTATTTCTTCAAGAGGAGGATCTTTTGCATTATTGAAAAAGGTTCCCAAGGAGCATCATGTGACATAAATTATGGGCAGTAACACCTTGATCTAAGGAGGAGGAGGAGGAAGGATGTATCAGCATCCAAGGATGAAGATAATGCACCCTTGTTTATTTCAAGGGGGTTATATTCAAAAGAAGGAGATTGATTTATGCAGTAAAGGGAGGGACACATTAGTCCACTCATTTATGCAGTCTACTTCAGATTTTGATGTCTCTTTACATGGAGGTATTCCACCAGGGAAACCCCCTGATTGGAAGATAAATAAAGTGTTCTCTCAACTTAGTGCATCAGTGACATATTTGGCTAAGAAAGGAGCCTTTGGAGGAGCTACCAAAATGCTGAGAACCTTTGATGGGTTTGAAGGAGAGATGATCAATTTTCTGATTTGGAAAATGCCATACCCCCCTTAGCCTTCTATGCTGGAAATTGATTCAAAAATCTATAATGACATGAGCATGGTGTCAAACGGCCACTCCATAGTCTTGGGGCAACAAATGATACTTCCACACATGAGAAAGATTTATGAATATGACAAGAGGGTATTAACACTCTTGCATGCATGGGCCAAACTAGGGAATTTTTGGAACAAAGAGACCTTTCAAAACAAGGTTGACTTCCATGTACTTCAATCTTGTCTTGAGCAAGATCAACTGCAAGAGAGGAAAAAAAGGTGGAGTGATATTACTCCAACATGTGGCTTTGGCATTGACCATGTCAAAGAGGAGAGTCATGACGTGACAACTACTTCATTTCAGAGTTCTACATCACTGTCATTGTTGGGAAGCCTGGATCCATATTGGGAGTCCCAAATCTTGGTAGAATATTCTAAGAACCTCTTCACATGTAAGGTTCTTGATGGGAAAATGGAAGATAATATGTATAGATTGGTTTATGGAGTCATTTATTTTCATGATCAGATCTATTTTACAAGAGTCTCAAAGCTCAAATATAAACTAATATATGTAGCCTATGATATCTTGCTTTCCAATCCCACTAGTTTCATTAGAACCTACCATACTATTTTAGAGGGATTCATGTGGGAAGACTTCAAATAGGAGATGCACAATAATATGAGAAAGTGCATGGATTGTTTTGAGGGTGAGGAGAAACACAACTCTTGGGAAGAGTTATCATCACCACCTCCTTACTCATGGGGTCTGCAAGGGAGCTCATCCATGAGCTATAGCACTGATTTAAACCAAGTGTATATTAAATATTTATTTCTGATCATCATGGTATATTTACTATATACTTGCATTTTCTTACCACATATGTGCAGGGAATTGCTCCAAGAGGGAGCACTCTTTCTTATTTTCTTCATGGGCTACTTGGAGCCATGAACAATGATATTTTGATCACTGCTTAGGAGATTTTGGAGAGATGACGTATTCTTTATGGTGTGCCTCATTGACACCAAACATTATACACTTTCTTCAAGTGTGTGAGGAGAATGGGGCAGCAAACAAGTGGTGGGAGGAACACTTGTTATATCATATTTTGTGTGAGTTAGGAGAAAAACTGCGTTGGTTGCACATGAGGGACCATTTTCCTTATCCTTTACTACACATGGCAGCTAGCATGACTTTGATTGTGATACCATATGTTGATGATGTTCTTATCTTTGTTGGGAACATGATTTGAGGGATGACACATTGGTTGGATGTGTCCATTGGGAATGAAACTTCCCACTTTTATTCATGCTTCAAAGGGAGTATGGGACATTATATGGCTACTACATTATATTACTTGTTTCCTTATGCAAGGGGCCATATGTCTGACTTATGTCTTTGGGAAAATCCTCTCACATGGGAGGATTTTTGGCAAGACATGTTTAGCTTGGATAATATTCAACCAACATATAATATCCTCTACTATTTTCAATATTTTGAGAAGCTTATGGCAGCAAGAAGGTGGTTCGATGGCCACTTATTATATCATGTTTTGAGACAGCAAGAAGAAGAACAATGCTCGTCTCAATTGAGGGACTACTTTCACCATCCAAGATGTCATAAGACACTTAGCCCATATTCCTTTTGGAGCCCATATGGCGATGAAACTTTGTTCACTATATGCATGGAGGATTGGGCAAGGAGGCTCCCTAGAACCAATGAGTGGAATCATAAGATTCCAAGTATATTTTGTTTTCATGAGGACTATATTATTGCAACCCAATATCAAAAGCTCCAAATTTATCATATATGGAGGGAGAGACAACGTAAGTTGAACAATATTGCCTCTCATATTTAGCCATCCAACCCCTACACATTGCAAAAGCAGGGGATTGGTGACTGCTTCTATGAGCTACCAAGAATGGCTCACTTTGTTTTGATGATAGCATGGAGATTGGAGTTTCTCATGGGGTTTGAAGCACCCAAATTTTATCATCTCTCATGCCTTAATGAGGCCAATGGACAACATATAACTCTTTCCATATATTTCCCACTTCTTCATGATGAAAGCTATTTGGTTTACTCACCAAAGGAAAACTTGTATTCTTGGGAGGAGACATATCCATTGGAGATTTTTCAATATCCTTGTAGTTGCTTGAGGACAAGCAACATTTTGGAGGAGAGGACTGTAATATTCCTAAATTAGCCTAAAAATAATGGTGAATAAGTGGGTAGGGAGACCCATAAAACTCTTTATTGTGAATAAAACCACTTCTCATGTGAAAGTGGATCATATTTTTAGCTTAATAAAGCACCCTAAGGTATAGACAGGGGCTAAAATTTTTTGACTGGGTCAACCTTGACCAAATCTACAACACTGTCATGGAGGAGTGAGCATCAATGAGGCACAAATCAGTTTTAGATGGAGATGCCTTGTGTGAAAGAAGTGATCTCATTGGAAGTGGTTTAGGGTTTGCAAGATCTTGCCTTATAAAATGAAGGGGATGGCAGCATTAGAAAGTTGTTTATGTTTATCATATTTTCTAAATATATTGTCTATTTAGACATATATATTTCTCTTGTTGTTTAGATTAGAATGAATGTTGTTTAGCATTGGGTGTTCCTAGTTGGGAATCCCACCTCTTCCCATTGAGTAGCTCTTGGGAGAGTTTGTATTACATTGTCCACTATCTAGCTTAGGGCCAAGCTTCTTCTATAAACTACAACACAAATCCTGTTGAGGGTTTGACTGTTTTTGCAAGCTACAACAAATGGAGATTAGATCTTTCATATCTAGTCCATTTCAGTGCTTCTTTTCAGTGGAGGAGGTTTCTACTTCATTGGGAGGACTGTATTGAAGACTTTGAGCATCATTTCCATATCTTAGATACAGGCCAACTATATTTTGATCACTATAGCGTAGTATAGATCTAGATTTTTGTTATTTTTGTAGGTGTAGTTTCAGGGTGGTGTGGCACACCAATTGGAGAGTGATTTTCCTAGTGTTGGGGATCCGCCCTTCACTTTGGAGATCTATTGGAGGTGATCATTTTATTGTTTATATCATATCAGATCCACTTTCTTGATCTAAATATTTTCATAGATCTTTAGTCTTAGATCTCAGATCTACATCTTGTACTTGGTGTTTTGCTGAAATCCCCAAGGGGGTTCTATATAGGAGCTTGTAGAGTGTATGGATCTGTTATAGATCTAAATTTTTGTCCTCATAGTTTCTCTAGATCTTATGTGTAATCTAAAGTTGTTCCAGAGCCAATAAAATAACATTGTAAGGTTTTTCCAGTCTTTACACATGGTTGCAGCACCTCATTTTGAGGGATTTATTTCATTGGGGGATATATTTTCTTGTTATGCATATTATGGGACACTTTTTAAACATATTTTTCTGTTGTAATAACAAATTAAAGGTCTCCATATTGGCCTCCTGCTTTTTATATTATGATCTCCGTTATTTTCGTACCTTTCTGCATTGTATTGTTGCATTCCCCATTTGGGAATATTACACCAGAAGCATTTAATGACCGAATTCCTTGTCCACTCCTCTCATCCCCCTGTGAAAATTGAATGCACAACTCAGAGATAGCGTCGAAATCTTCTTTCAAAATTTCCCCCTTTCCTACTATGTTCAAAATTTGTGGGGAATCTTCGCTAAGTGCCCGGAGAAGGATGATCTTCATAATATCTTTATCCAGGTCACTATGGCCTGATCTCTATAGTATATATTTGAATTGTTCCACACAATCTTCCATATTCTCATCCTCTTTCTGTACAAAATTAAAAATCTCCTCCTTCATATCACGGGATTTACAGTAATCCTCATATTTCTCCAAAAATAATTCCTTCATCACATCCCATGAGAAAATAGTATTTCCTCCTAAACCCATGAACCATCACAGGGTTGTCCCTTTTAAGGTAGCAGGAAATATTTTTTGCTTCTAAGCATTGGTGATATAATCCTACCCTCGACAGATAATGTCAAGGGTGACGCAAAATCCTTTAGGAACTCTCTTTCCAAATCAGAATTTCTTAATTCAACTGTAGGAGGCTTCACAACACTCCCTTGGTCTCGTGGTGAATAAAACCCTTTTGGAGGTTCTTCTTCCCAATTGGAATTTCTCAATTCTTCTGACCCTCTCCTTGCTATTTCTTCCCCTTCCGCTGGCATTAGGTATATCTCCTCCATCGATACTTTATTTATTGCTCCTTCCGTTGTCGAAAGGATTTGCTATGGTACCGTAGATGGCACTTGCTCCTCAACCAACTACCCTTCGGACTTCATCTACACCCTTACCCTGACAGTAGCACATGAATATGCTTTAGATTCAACCTTTGCGATGATCTCCTGGATATATTTATTCCTTCCAAGATCCCTTCCTTTCTTTGGGGGTCTTCCTCTGCCCCTCTTATTCAGATATTTATTCATACAATTGTTGGGAGGAATTCATTAAAATAATGGAAGCATTGAAGACCTGGAGTAGGATAGATACTTTCCTCCCCGAGACGAGAGAGTAGGTTTAAAAAAAAGATCAGATAAACTAAAAGAAAATAAAAGTTCAGGACCTGAAGTAGGGTGATAAAAAACCCTCTGTAGGATGAGAAGTTGGCCCTTTGAGGGAAAAAAAAAAAAAACAGAAACAAAAAAAATAGAAAAGTGGAATACTATGCTTAGGACTTAGAGTAGGGTAATGGATTCCCTCCCCAAGACGAGAGATCATTTCTAAAAAAAACAATGGAAAGACCAAGAAAACAGAGTACTACGCTTAGGGCTTGGAGTAGGGTAACAAATACCCTCCCCAAGATGAGATATCGACCCTTAGATCAATTGCAGATCGTGTTCTTGCACCTTGTTAGCCTTCCCTGGCAACAACACCAAAATGTTTGTGTCCAGATGTGAACAATATTTAAACCCTTTTTCCACATTAATTATCAATCCAGGTGCATTAGTTATTTCAAGACTAATGTGCATAGTATATTCAAGAGAAATAACATAATCTGCTATTGAATCATAGGCTTAATTAATCAAAGCAAGAAAAAATATTGTAACAATAATTAAAGATGGATTGCAGAATTAAAAAGACATTTACAAAAATTACAGAATTATACCAGAACAATAGTTGCAATAAAAAACAAAAATATGAAATCAAAAAAGGGAAAATAATGCAGCACCTGATCAAAGGAGTGAGTCCAACTCACTGATTAGGGTTGCGGCAAATGCACAGCTTACAAATGGAACAACAAAACACTGTGTATTCAATTAATTGAAAACGCTTTTGTTACAATATTTGTCCTTTTCTTATTAACCCTGATTCACATCCCTAATGCCCTCTTTATACAAATGTTCAGAAAATCGTATCTTTCCTTTAACAAATAAATATCTACTATTATACATTTGTTACAACAAAAAACCATGAAAAGCCTGAAATAGAGCTAGAATAAGATGGGATATGTTGCGCTGTTGCAGCAGGTTGAGATAGTGTTGAGAGTTAGGAGTTTTCCCATGGCTTGCAACCGTAATCGCTTTACTTTCGTCAAATCTGTGAAAATAACGAAGTTAATACTTGTAAAGGTAAAACCTCCATGACTATTACTTCATTAATCAAATATTCCATCTAAGATAGTGGGAAGGGGTTTAACTCATGTGTTTTAGAACAATTAATGATGCAAAGATATAGAAAGGTTGGAGAAAATAGGAGAGAAAAGTATACAAATTTGGTACCCAACACCTGATAATAAATATTTTCATGACTATGTTCAAGGAGATTTTGGACATGTTCTTTTGGGTGATGATAAACCCTATAAAATTGTTAAAATGGGAAAATTTCTTATAAAATAATAGAATAGAAACCAATGGTTATTAAAGGAGGTAAGGCATGTTCCAAATCTAATGAAAAATCTCATTTCAACAAGGAATTTAGGTGGTGAAGGTTGTGTGACAACTTTCACAGATAAAACTTGGAAGGTCACCAAAGGAGCCCTGGTAATAGATAAAGGCGAAAAGGTTGGGACATTGTATTTATGAAATGGTATTTCTAACTATGTTAATGTGTTAACTTCCAAAGGAGTAGATGCAACATTATTGCATCATAGGCTCGGACACATGAGTGAGAAGGGGATGAAGATTCTTCACTAAAGAAATTTATTGTCGAGTTTGAAGAATATTAATTTGGATTTCTGTGAGAATTGTATTTATGGAAAACAGAAGAGAGTAAGATTTCTCAAAGTTGGGAAATAAAATAAGAGTGAAAAATTAGAGCTTTTTCATACAGATGTATGGGGACCTTCTCAGGTATCATCTCTTGGTGGCTCTCATTATTATGTTACTTTTATTGATGATGCAACTAGAAAACCTTGGATTTATTGTATTCATAATAAGTATGATGTATTTGATACTTCCAAGAAATAGAAAGCTTTGGTTGAGATTGATCAGAAAATGGAGGTGAATATTGGAGCAAAGAGTTTGATAGGTACTATTCAGAGCATGTCATTCATAGAGAGAAGACAGTTCCAAGTACACCACCAGAAAATGGTGTGTCAAAAAGGATGAACAGAACATTCATGGAGCGTGCAAGGTGCATGAGATTTCATGTTGGATTGCCTTTACAATTTTGGGCAGATGTTATAGATACTGTTTTTTATCTACTAAACAGAGGGAAAAGAAACAGGAAAAATAATTAGTTGTAGGAAAAGAAACAAGAAAAAGAAAAGAAAGAATACACAGTTCTTGATGAGATCACATAAAAAGTAAACGTGCTTGAAAATAATAATAATCAACAACCACATCAACAACAACCACCAAAACAAAAACAGGCACCTCAATCACTTGAAATTGGTGTCAGAAGATCTACCAGGATAAGTAGACCCCCTGAACGATACTCTCCTTCATAATATTATTGATTTTTGATTGATTCTGGTGAACTCGAATGTTATGAAGAAGAAATGCAGGTTGAAATGAGGAAGAAGTGGGAGCTAGCCATGAAAGAGGAGATGGACTCCTTAATACATAACCAAACTTGGGACATAGTCATGTTGCCTATAGGTAAAACAAAATTGCAGAATAAATGGATTTACAGGATGAAGGAAGAAGATGGAGGAAAACAAGGGCACATAGCTAGACTTGTGGTGAATGGGTTTGCACAGAAGAAAGGTATTTATTTTGATGAAATATTTTCTCATGTTGTTAAGATGAATTCAATCAAAACTATTTTAAGTCTTGTAGTAGCGGAAGATTTTCATCTTGAACAGTTAGATGTAAAGACAACATTTCTCCATGGACATTTGGAGGAAGAGATCTATATCCAAGAACCAGAAGGATATGGGGTCAAAGGGAACGAAAAATTAGTGTGCATGTTAAAGAAGAGATTGTATGGCTTAAAACAAACTCCAAGGCAGTGGTATCTAAAATTTGACAAGTTTATGTCTAAACGAGGTTATACTTGATGTCACTCTAATCATTGTGTTTATCTGAAAAAGAAAAATGATGGTAGCTATATTATATTTTTATTTTATGTAGATGACATTCTTGTTGCAGGGTCTAACATGCAGGAAATAAATTTGCTCAAAATAAAACTAGAAAATTCATTTGAAATGAAGGATTTTGGAGATGGAAAACAAATCCTTGGTATGAGAATAACTAGAGAGGACCATTGTCCAAAACTACGCTGGTTGAACATGAGTGACCATTGTCCTTCTCCTTTACTACACATGGTAGCTAGCATGACTTTGATTATGATTCCATATGTTGATGGTGTTCTTATCTTTGTTGGGAACATGACTAGAGGGATGACACATTGGTTGGGTGTGCCCATTGGGAATGAAACTTCCCATATTTATTCATGCTTCAAAGGGAGGATGGGACATTATATGGCTACTACATTATACCACTTGTTTCCTTATGCAAGGGGCCATATGTTTTACTTATGTCTTTGGGAGAAGCCTCTCACATGGGAGGATTTTTGGCAAGACATGTTTGGCTTGGATCATATTTAGGCAACACCTAATATCATCTATTATTTTCAAGCTTTTGAGAAGCCTATGGCAGCAAGAAGGTGGTTGGATGACCACTTATTATATCATGTTTTAGGACAGCAAGAAGAAGAACAACGCTGATCTCAATTGAGGGACTATTGTCACCATCCATATTCCATATTTCTTTTGGAGCCCATATGGTGATGACAATTTTTTCACTATATGCATAGAGGATTGTGCAAGGAGGCTCCCTAGAACCAGTGAGTGGAATCATAAGATTCCACGTATCTTTTGGCTTCATGACGACTATATTATTGCAACCCAAGATCAATAACAAAAAAATTATCATAAATGGGGGGAGAGAAAGCGTAAGTTGAAAAATCTTACCTCACATTTTCAGCCATGCAGCCCCTACACATTGCATAAGAAGGGGATTGGTGACTGTTTCTATGAGCTACCGAGGATGGCTCACTTTGTTTGGATGATAGCATGGAGATTGGAGTTTCTCATGGGGGTTGAAGCACCCAACTGTTATCATCTCTCATGCCTTAAGGAGGCCAATGGACAACATATAAATTTTCCATATATCTCCCACTTCTTCATGATGAAAGCTATTTATTTTACTCACCAAAGGAAAACTTGTATTCTTGGGAGGAGACATATCCATTTGAGATTTTGCAATGTCCTTTTAGTTTCTTGAGGACAAGAAACATTTTGGAGGGGAGGATTGTAATATTCCTAAATTATCCTACAACTAATGGGAATATTAAATTTTGTTTTGTCACTTAAGAAGGTGAATAAGTGGATAGGGAGACCCATAAAAATATTTATTGTGAATAAAACCACTTCTCATGTGAAAGTGGATCATATTTTTAGCTTAATAAAGCACCCTAAGGCATGGACAGGAGCTAAAACATTTTGACAGGGTCAACCTTGACCAAATCTACAACACTTTCATGGAGGAGTGGCCATCAATGAGGCACAACACAGTTTTATATGGAGACGCGTTGTGTGAAAGAAGTGATCTCACTGGAAGTGATTTAGGGTTTACAAGTTGTTGTCTTATAAAAGGAAGGGGATGGCAACATTAGAAGGTGGTTTATGTTTCTCATATTTTCTGAATATATTGTCTATTTAGACATATATCTATCTCTTTTTGTTTAGATGAGAATGAATTTTGTTTAGTATTTGTTGTTCGTGGTCGGGAGTCCCACCTCTTCCCATTGAGTAGCTCTTGGGAGAGTTTCTATTGCATTGTCCACTACCTGTCTTGGGGCCAAGCTCATTATTTCAACTAAAACATAGATCCTATTGAGGGTTTGACTGTTTTTGCAAGCTGCAACAAGTGGAGATTAGATCTTTCATATATAGTTCATTTTAGTGCTTCTTTTCAGTGGAGGAGGTTTGTACTTCATTGGGAGGACTGTATTGAAGACTTTGAGAATCATTTCCATATCTTGGTTGCATTCCAACTTTATTTTTATCACTACAACGCAATATAGATCCAAATCTGCATTAGTTATGTGGGTTTTGTTTCAAGGTGGCTCAGCACACCAGTTGGAGAGTGATTTTCCTAGTGTTGGGGATCTGACCTTCACTTGGATATCCGTTGGAGGTGATCATTTTATTTTTTTTACCAGATCAGATCTAGTTTCTAGATCTGAATATTTCCATAGATCTCCAGTCTTAGATCTTAGATCTACATCTTGTACTTGGTGTTTTGTTGAGAACCGCAAGGGGGTTCTATAGAGGAGCTTGTATAGTGTATGGATCTGCTATAGATATAAATTTTTATCCACATACTTTCTCTAGATCTGATGTGTAATATACAACTATTTCAGAGCTAATAAAATAATGTTGTAAGGCTTTACCATTCTTTATACATGGTTGCAATACCTCATTTTGAGGGATTTCTTTCATTCGGGGTTATCCTTTCTTGCTATGCATCTTATGGGCCACTTTTTAAACATATTTTGCTGGTGTAATAAAAAATGAAATTTCTTCATATTGGCCTCCTACTTTTCATATGATAAATGCGTTATTTTCCTATCTTTCTGCATTGTTTTGCTGCATTCCCCATTTGGGAATATTACATCAGAAGTCTTTAATGACGAAATTGCTTGTCCAATCCTTATAGCCCCCCATGAAAACTAAATGCACAACTCACAGATAGTGTCAAAGTCTTATTTTGAAATGTCCCCCTTTCCTACTATGTTTAAAATTTGTAGGGAATCTTCCCTAAGTGCCTAGAGAAGGATGATCTTCATAATATCTTTATCTATATCACTATGGCCCGATCTATGCAGTATATATTTGAATTTTTCCACACAATCTTCCATATTCTCATCCTCTTTCTGTACAAACTTAAAAATCTCCTCCTTCATATCATGAGATTTACAGTAATCCTATTATTTCTCCAAAAATACTTCCTTCATTGCATCCCATGAGGAAATAGTCTTTCCTTCTAAACCCATGAACCTTTGCAGGGCTATCCCTTTTAAGGTAGCAGGAAATATTTTTAGCTTCTAAGCATTGGCGATATAATCATACCCTCAAAAAATAATGTAAAACTTGAAGAGGAATGTATCAAGGTCTTCAGAATAAAGCCCATGAAAATTCGGCAGATTCGTTAAAGGAATGGGCTTCATAGGTGCATCACCTATAATGTTTCCAATTGGAAAATCAATAGAAGAACTTGTAGGTGCCATAAATATCTTGCAATACTCAACCGAGATTTCAACTGGTTCTGCGATTGGTACTTAGGGTGACTCGACTGTAGGAGGTTTTACCACACTCCGCTGGTCTTGTGGTGACGCAAAATCCTTCAGGAACTCTCTTTCCAAATTGAAATTTATTAATTCAACTGCAGGAGGCTTCACAATACTCCCTTGGTCTCGTGGTGACGAAAAATATTTTGGAGGTTCTTCTTCCCAATTCGAATTTCTTAATTCTTTTGAGCCTCTACTTGATATTTCTTCCCCTTCCACAGACAACATGGATATCTCCTCTACCAATAATTTACTTATTCCTCCTTCCTTTGTCTAATGGATTTCCTATGGTACCATGGATGGCACTGGCTGCTCAACTGATTAACCTTCAGGCTTCGTCTACACCCTTACCCTGACAGTAGCATGAGAAGATGATTTAGATTCAGCTTTTGCGATGATTTCCTGGATATATGTCTTCCTTCCCAGATCACTTCCTTTATTTGGGGGTCTTCCTCTACCCATCTTATTTAGATGCTTTTTCATACAATTGTTGGGAAAAATTCATTTAAATAATGGAAGCGCTCAAGACCCGGAGTAGGACAGATAGTTTCCTCCTTGGGACAAAAGAGTAGGTTTAAAAAAAAAATCAGATAAAATAAAAGAAAATCAAAGTTTAGGACCTGAAGTAGGGTGATCGAATACCCTCCCAGGATGAGAAGTTGGCCTTTTTAGAAAAAAAATAAAAATAAAAAAATAAATAATAAAAAAATAAAAAATTGAAAAGATGAATACTATGCTCAGGACATAGAGCAGGGTAATGGATTCCGTCCCCAAGACGAGAGATCAGGTTAAAAAAACAAATGGAAAAACCAAGAAAACAGAGTACTATGCTTAGGACTTGGAGGAGGGTAACAAATACCCTCCCTAAGACGAGAGACTAGTTCTAAAAAAAAAAACAATGAAAAGTGAGAAAACAACAGAACGCTATGCTCAGGACTTGGAGCAAGGAAATAAATTCCCTCCCCAAGACGAGAGATCTACCCTTACATCAATTTCAGATCGTTTTCTTGCACCTTGTTAGCCTTCCTCGACAACGACGCCAAAATGTTTGTGTCCATATGTGAACAATATTCAAACCATTTTTCCACATTAATTATCAATTTGGGTGCGTTAGTTATTTCAAGACTAATGCACACAGTATATGTAAGAGCAATACCATAATCTACTATTGAATCATAGGCTTAATCAATCAAAGCAAGCAAAACTATTGTAACAACAATTAAAGATGGATTGCAGAATTAAAAAGGCATTTACAACGTTTACAGAATTATACCGGAACAACAGTTGCAATAACAAACCAAAATATGAAATCAACAAAGGGAAAATAACGTAGCACCTAATCCGAAGAGTGGGCCCAACTCGTTGATCAGGGTTGCGGCAAACTCACAGCTTACAAATGGAACATCAAAACACTCTGCATTCAATTAATTGAAAATTCTTCTATTACAATATCTGTCCCTTTCTACTTAACCCTGATTCATAGCCCTAAGGCCCTCTTTATACCAATTTTCAGAAAATCGTATCTTTCCTCTAACAGCTAAATATCTACTATTATACATTTGTTACAACAACAAACTATTTTCAAAAAGGAAACCATGAAAAGGCTAAAATAGAGCTAGAATAAAATGGGATCCGTTGTGCTATTGCAACAGGTTTAGATAGCGCTCAGAATTAGGATTTGTTTCATGGCTTCCAACCGTAATTGCTTTACTTTTTCCAAATTTGTGAAAATAACATAATTAATACTTGTAAAGGTAAAACCTCCACGATTATTACATTATTAATCAAATATTCCATGTAATATAGTGGGAAAGGGTTTAGCTCATGTGTTTTAGAACAATTAATGATGCAAAGAGATAGAAAGGTGGGCAAAAATAGGAGAGAAAAATATACAGATTTGGTACCCAACATCTGATAAGAAATATTTTCATGACTATGTTCAAGGAGATTTCAGACAAGTTCTTTTGGGTGATAAACCCTGTAAAATTGTTGGAATGGGAAAAGATCTTGTAAAACAACAGAACGGAAACCAATGGTTATTAAAGGAGGTAAGGCATGTTCCAGATCTGAAGAAAAATCTGATTTCAATAGGGAAGTTAGGCAGTGAAGGTTGTGTGAAAACTTTCACAGATAAAACTTGGAAGGTCACCAAAGGAGCCCTGATAATAGATAAAGGTGAAAAGTTTGGTACATTGTATTTCGGAAATGGTATTTCTAACTATGTTAATGCTTTAAATTCCAAAGGAGAAGATGTAACATTATTACATCATAGGCTCAGACAGATGAGTGAGAAGGGGATGAACATTATTCACTCAAGAAATTTATTGCTGAGTTTGAAGAATATTGATTTGGATTTCTATGAGAATTGTATTTATGGAAAATAGAAGAGAGTCCGATTTCTCATAGTTGGGAATGAAAAGAAGAGCGAAAAATCAAAGCTTGTGCATATAGATGTATGGGGCCCTGCTCAGGCATCATCTCTCGGTGGCCCTTGTTATTATGTTACTTTTATTGATGATGCAACTAGAAAACCTTGGATTTATTGTATTCAGAATAAATCTGATGTATTTGATACTTTCAAGAAATGGAAAGATTTTGTTGAGATTGAGACATGAAAGAAGTTGAAGTGTCTGATATCAGAAAATGGAGGTGAATATTGGAGCAAAGTGTTTGATAGGTACTGTTCAGAGCATGGAATTCGTAGAGAGAAGACAGCTCTAAGAACACCACAAGAAAATGGTGTGTCAGAAAGGATGAATAGAATAATCATAGAGTGTGCAAGGTGCATTAGATTGCATGCTGGATTTCATTTACAATTTTATGAAGATGCTATAGATACTATTATTTATCTACTAAATAAAGGGCATTCAAGTTCCTTGGATGGTGGTATTCCAGAGGAGGCATGGACAGGTAAAATGTTTATCTACTTTTTTAAATCCTTTTGGTTGTGAGGCCTTTGCCCATATTAATAAAGAAAATAGAACAAAGCTTGAGGCAAAATAAAAAAAATTACCTTTATTTGATATGGTGTTAATGATTTTGGTTATCGCTTCTACGATTATGAAAATAAAAAAATCATTAGGAGCAGATATGTAATATTCAATGAAAAGGTTTTCTATAAGAACTAGTTGCAGGAAAAGAAACAGGAAAAATAAAACAAAGAATACACAGTTCTTGATGAGATCACAGAAAAAGTAAAGGTTCCTAAAAATAATAATAATCAACAACCACAACAAAAAAAACCACCACAACAGAAAAAGGCACCTCAATCACCTGAAAGTGCTATCAGAAGATCTACAAGGATAAGTGGACCCCCTGAACGATACTCTCCTTCATTATATTATTTATTGTTGACTGATTCTGGTGAACCTGAATGTTATGAAGAAGAAATGCAGGTTGAAACGAGGAAGAAGTGGGAGCTAGCCAAGAAAGAAGAGATGGACTCCTTAATATATAACCAGAATTGGGCTATAGTCAGGTTTCTTGCATGTAAAACAAAATTGCAGAATAAATGGGTTTAGAAGCTGAAGGAAGAATATGGAGGAAAACAGGGATATAAAGCTAGAATTTTGGTGAAGGGGTTTGCACAAAAGAAAGGGATTGACATTGATGAAATATTTTCTCCTATTGTTAAGATGACTTCAATCAAAACTATTTTAATTCTTGTAGTAGTGAAAGATTTGTATCTTGAACAGTTAGATGTAAAGACAACATTTATCCATGGACATTTGGAGGAAGAGATCTATATGCAACAGCCGAAAGGATATGAGGTCAAAGGGAAGGAAAAATGAGTGTGTAGGTTAAAGAAGAGATTTTATGGCTTGAAACAGGCTCCAAGGCAATGGTATCTAAAATTTGACAAGTTTATGTCTAAAAAAGGTTATACTAGATGTCACTCTAATCATTGTGTTTATCTAAAAAAGAAAAATATCGACAACTATATTATATTGTTATTGTATGTAAATGACATGCTTGTTGCAGGTTCTAACATGCAGGAAATAAATGTGATCAAAAGAAAATTGGAAAATTCATTTGCAATGAAGGATTTGGGAGCTCAAGAACAAATCCTTGGTATGAGAATATCTAGAGATAGGAAAAATCTCAAATTAACACTGTTTTAGAATTATTACATACAAAAGGTGTTGAAAAGATTTAATATGAAGAATGTAAAACAAGTTAGTACACATTTTGCTAGCCATTTGAAACTTAGTAAGGAGATGTGCCCCAAGACTGAAGAAGAAATGGATTATATGTCTAAAGTTCTATATGCATCAGCAGTTTGAAGCTTAGTGTATGCAATGGTCTGTACAAGGCCTGATATTGAACATGTAGTGGGAGTTGTAAGCAGGTACATGAACAATCCAAGAAAAGAACATTGGATGGCAGTGAAATGGATTCTCAGATATTTGATAGGTACCACAAATCAAGAATTATGCTTTGGTGGTTCAAACAATGTTCTACAGGGATATGTTGATGCAGATATGGTAGGTGAAAGAGATAATTGGAGGAGCACTATAGGGTATGTATTTATTTTAGGTGGAAGAGTTTTCAATTGGGTTTCGAAAAATCCAAAGTGTTGTTGCACTTTCAACAACAAAAGCAGAGTATGTTGCTGCTACAGAGGCTAGTAAAGAAATGATTTGGTTACAAATTTTTATGGATTAATTGGGTAAGAAGCATGATATGTGAACATTATATAGTGATAGAAAAAGTGCCATTCATCTTGAAAATAAATAAACATTTCATTCCAGGACTAAACACATACAACTCAAGTACCATTTCATATGGTCAGTATTGGAAGATGGGCAATTGAAGCTGGAAAAGATACACACTAGCCAAAATTCTGCAAATATGCTAACAAAATTTGTAACTAGGGAGAAACTGAGATTATGCTCATTTTCAATTTGTCTTCAAGTATGATGATGAACATGAGAAACAACTAAGTCCAAATTGGATTTATTTTCCAGCAAATGAAGCAACGGTTGTGTTGCTACATTCAGGTCTCCAAGTCGGAGATTGTTGGGTGTGGAGCGTGATTATCTTCTTTATTTTGTATCACAGCTTTGGACCCTTGTTCTTAATGGGGCGTCAACACCGTCCATAATTGAATCGTGCCTGGCGGGTCTAGGGGGGCCAGCTGCGATTTTATGGAGCTCCCCCTTGGCGGTGGGTTTTGGGGGCAGTGCCCTCGAAGCTAAAAAATGATGTAAAATTTCCTTGAAAATGTATTGTAATTTTTGGTCAATTTGGGCCATTAATTAAGTGGATTATCTAAAAATATAAGTTGTGTTTAATTTAGGGTTTCTTTCCCTAGAAGGTAAACCCTCCTTTTGTATGCAGGTATTGTATTGCGGTTTTGTAATGTATGTGTATTATCAGAGCGAGAAACAGATAGGAAGACTATGAGAGAGAACAAAGGATATTACAATAGATCTGTTGTAGGTTGTGTCTCTTCATTTTGATGGATAATAGAAAGGAAGGACTAGCTGTTCGGGGTGGATGTAACCCAAAATGAGTGAACCACATATATTTGTGTCTCTCTGGTTTTATGTGTTTCTTGTGTTTGTGTTTCCACATATATATTTTATCTGTTCCATTTCTCTATAATATATAATTTTCTAACAACTGGTATCAGATCCGAAGTTCTATTTGGCTGATAAACTTGCAGGAAAGAAGGGTTCCTAGTTCGAGTGGAAGCAATGGCGGAAGATGGTAAGTTTAGGGTAGAGAAATTTAACAGGAAAAAAATCCCGCTGTGGAAGATGCAGATGGAAGATTATCTGTACGAGAAATAATTGTAGCTACCATTGAGCATAAAATCAAAGAAGCCGACGACTATGATAAACGCATAATGGGATATTCTGAATAGAAAAGCACTCGAAATAGTATATTTGAGCCTCACGGCATCGATGGCCTTGAATATTTCAAAGGAAACAACAACAAGGGGTTTGATTATGGCATTCAAAAAACTATATGAAAAACCCTTAGCCTCAGACAAGGGATTTCTTATGAAACTTTTATTTAATATGAAGATGTCGGAAGGTGGAATTCTTACAAACCATTTAAATTATTTTAATATAGTTACCAGTCAATTAGGTTCTGTAGGGGTAAACTTTGATGATGAAGTTAGGGTTTTGTTATTTCTTTTCTCATTTCCAGAAAGTTGGAATGGTTTAGTTATGGCCATTAATAACTCTGTCTCTGGATCTAGTACTTTAAATTTTGATGATGTTGTCGGTGCTATCCTTAGTGAGGAAATGTGATGGAAAAGCTCTGGTGAAACATTGGGTAATTCTTTGAGTGCAGAGTCTAGGGGAAGAAAAATGGAAAGAGTAAAGAGCTCAAAATATCATAGTAAATCAAGGAAAGGAAGATCCAAGTCTAGATCGCGTATAATGTGCTGGAAATGCGGAAAGAGAGGACACCTGAAGAAAGACTCTAGATATCGGAAGGGAAAAGAAGCAGATGCCCAACAAGAATATAATCATGAAGAAAATGTGAGAGGTGATGTGTTACAAGATGATTTTATTCTCTCTTTAGAAATTTTTACTTATTCGTGAGTGGTAGATTCAGGGTCCTCATTCCATGCCACACCTAATAAGAAATATTTTCATGACTACGTTTAAGGAGATTTTGGACAAGTTCTTTTGGGTGATAATAAACCTTGTAAAATTGTTGGAATGGGAAAATTTCTTGTAAAACAACAGAATGGAAACCAATGGTTATTAAAGGAGGTAAGGCATGTTCTAGATCTGAAGAAAAATCTGATTTCAACAGGGAAGCTAGGCGGTGAAGGTTGTGTGATAAATTTCACAGATAAAACTTGGAAGGTCACCAAAGGAGCCCTGGTAATACTAAAACATGAAAAGGTTGGTACATTGTATTTATGCAATGGTATTTCTAACTTTGTTAATGTTTTAAATTCCAAAGGGGTAGATGCAACATTATGGCATCATAGGCTCGGACACATGAGTGAGAAGGGGATAAATATTCTTCACTCAAGAAATTTATTGTTGAGTTTGAAGAACATCGATTTGGATTTCTTTGAGAATTATATTTATGGAAAATAGAAGAGAGTCAAATTTCTCAGGGTTGGGAAAGAAAAGAAGAGAAAAAAATTAGAGCTTGTGTGTACAGATGTATGGGGAACTGCTCAGGTATCATCTCTCAGTGGCTCTCGTCACTATGTTAATTTTATTGATGATGCAAATAGAAAAACTTGGATTTATTGTATTTAGAATAAATCTGATGTATTTTATACTTTCAAGAAATGGAAATCTTTTGCTGAGATTGAGATAGGAAAGAAGTTGAAGTGTCTGAGATCAGACAATGGAGGTGAATATTGCAACAAAGAGTTTGATAGGTATTGTTAAGAGCATGGAATTCACAGAGAGAAGACAGTTCCAAGAAGACCACAAGAAAATGGTGTGTCATAAATGATGAAGAGAAAAATCATGGAGCATGCAAGGTGCATGAGATTGCATGTTGGATTGCCTTTAAAATATTGGGCAGATTCTATAGATACTGTTGTTTATCTAATAAAGAGAGGGCCTTGAATTTCCTTGGATGGTGGTATTCTGGAGGAGGCATGGACAGGTAAAAAGGAAAACCACAATTTTTTAAATGCTTTTGGTTGCGAGGCCTTTGTCCATATTAATAAAGAAAATAGAGAAAATCTTGAGGCAAAATCAAAGAAATGTACCTTTATTCGATATGGTGTTAATGATTTTGGTTATCACTTATATGATTATGAAAATCAAAAAATCATTAGGAGCAGAGATGTAATATCCAATGAAAGGGTCTTATATAAGAACCAGTTGCAGGAAAATATACAAGAAAAAGAAAACAAATAATACACAGTTCTTGATGAGATCACAGAAAAAGTAAAGGTGCCTAAAAATAATAATAATCAACAACTACAACAACAGCAACCACCACAATAGCAAAAGGCACCTAAAACACCTGAAAGTTGTGTCAGAAGATCTACCAGGATAAGTAGGCGCCCAGAACGATACTCTCCTTCATTATATTATTTTTTGTTGATAGATTCTATTGAACCCAAATGTTATGAAGAAGCAATGCAGGTTGAGACGAGGAAGAAGTGGGAGTTAGCCATGAAAGAAGAGATGGAATCCTTAATACATAACCAGACTTGGGACTTAGTCAGTTTGCCGGCAGGTAAAAAAAATTGTAGAATAAATGGTTTTACAGGCTGAAGGAAGAATATGGAGGAAAATAGGGGTACACAACTAGAATTGTGGTGAATGTGTTTCTATAGAAGAAAGGTATTGATTTTGCTGAAATATTTTCTCTTGTTGTTAATATGAATTCAATCAGAACTATTTTAAGTCTTGTAGCAGCGGAAGATTTCCATCTTGTATTGTTAGATGTAAAGACAACAATATTTCTCCATGGATATTTGGAGGAAGAGATGTATATGGAGCAACCAGAAGGATATGAGGTCAAAGGGAAGGAAAAATTAGCGTGCAAGTTAAAGAAGAGATTGTATGGCTTAAAACAGGCTCCAAGGCAGTGGTATCTAAAATTTGACAAGTTTATGTCTGAAAAAGGTTATACTTGATGTCACTCTAATCATTATGTTTATCTGAAAAAAAATGATGGAAGCTATATTATATTGTTATTATATGTAGATGACATGCTTGTTGCAGGGTCTAACATGCAAAAAAAAAATGTGCTCAAAATAAAATTGGCAAATTCATTTGAAATGAAGGATTTGGGAGTTACAAAACAAATCCTCGGTATGAGAATAACTAGAGACAGGAAAAATCACAAATTAACATTGTGTTAAAATGAGTACATACAAAAGGTGTTGAAAATATTTAATATGCAGAATGCAAAACCAGTTAGTACACCTTTTGCTATCCATTTCAAACTTATTAAGGAGATGTGCCACAAGACCCAAGAAGAAATCAATTATATGTCTAAATTTCCATACTCATCAGCAGTTGGAAGCTTAATGTATGCAATGGTATGCACAAGGCTTGATATTGCACATGTCGTGGGATTTGTAAGAAATTACATGAAAAATCTGAGAAAAGAACATTGGATGGAAGTGAAATGGAGTCTCAAATATTTCAGAGGTACTGTTAGTGTCAGTATTTTCATAACTCCACCAGGGATCAAAACACATTTTGCATGTGCATCTTAGTTTTCCCACTCTAAAGAGTTTTCAATCATTCCATTAGGTCATGATATCAAATTATTCCACTGGTGGTTTTCCTTGTCAAGTGTCCCGTTTTTCGTCACAAATTATCATTTGCTGGCCCACCTTCATGTCTTGTTGAACATAGAAAACACTTTTGAAAAGCTTATTTCACTATGTCTTATGTCAGTCGAAGTCAACCATGGATTCAGGTCATTAGGTTACATTTTTCAAAGTCCAAAAATGCACCTTTCCATCTCATAAGGTCAGAAAAAGGTGTTAGAGTGATCCCAATAATTTCTCTTTACCATGTAAAGATGATTTCAAGTGTGAGTTTCATTTGAAGATGTAATTTTATTTTTATCCATGTAAATTTATCTCAGTTCAAATGTGATAAGTACTCAGTCTCCCAAGGCTTCCAACTCAAATTTCCATATGCCAACACATCAAATTTCAAATAAAAAAAGTGTCCACTTCAGCAATTGATCAAATGTCAAAGGGAGTTGTCTTTTTCGAGGGTACCTAAGTCATCATTTTCCACAAGCACTAAACCCTAATTTCCTCTCCCACTGAGCTAGGGTTTTCCATGGAATCAGAGACATATGAGTAGAGGAGGCATAATGTAGGTCATATTAGTAAGTATGAGGTCATTTCAAACTTATAAACATCATGTCTACTTCATTTTTCAGGAAATCATTCCAAAAGTAAAGCCATTTGCCACTCATAGGGCCAGTTTCGCTTCAAACTATGTTTCCCACCAAAAAAAGATGAATTTGACAAAAGTGAGAGTGTTTTTTTTCCATAATAGGCCAAGGAAGAAAAAACTCCTTGTTTTACACAGCTATCATGGTTTTTGAGAAATTTCAAAAATACAGGTGCTATAAGAGAGCTTCTGTACTTCTGGAGTGACCTTGGGAAAATCAAGTTTTATCATAGCTGGAGTGTCCAAATGACTTTCTTGATGAGTCAAATGATCACTAGACAGAGACAGATTCCCAATGAGCTATCATGAGATTAATTTGGAGTTGAGGAAGTCCTCCAAAAGTTTCCTTCACCAGCACTCTACATTTCTGCACCCTCATTCAACACATTTTGACCAGTCTTGGAGAAATCACTTTTGTGAAAAGGAAAATCAACTCCAAACTGAAAAAACAGAGTATATTTCCAAATTCTACAGGATACTCTTTCCAATGAGCTATCAGGAGCTTATTTGGATACTGGGAAGGCACTCAAAACCAGCTTGGACAACAGGCTATTTTTCTTGCTTGGACGCTCTGCATTTGCCAGAAAATTGCAAATTTTTACAATCTTCAACAAAACTTCTCCAGTTTGAATTTTCACTTTGGGAAATGTAATTTTACTGATGTAAATGTCCAATATGAATATAAAATTAATTTTTTTACTTTTATATAAGGTAGATACATTAGGTAAGTCATCAATTGAGGTCAAATTAATTAGTTCTTAGAGATAGGAATGAGTCACTTTCCTCATCCTACACTCTAGTTGTCAGTTCAGTCTTTCTTGGAACATCTCCTCCGCTCATGGATTCAACCCCATGAAGCTAGGTTGAGTGGGTTTGAGGTCTATATGATGTACTTTCTCAGTCATTGTAATGGTGGGACTCAGTTGGATGTTTGGCTTTTGAAGAGACAAACTTTTGTATCAGTTCTGAGCAGGAATATTAATCAAATTTGCAGCTATTTTTATGGGATCCATGTGGTATGGTGTTTAGTTTCAGTTTCTCCTTTTGTGCTCAATTATTATAATGTTTTTTTTTTATTTCATACATCATCTAATTTCTATTAAGTGAATTTTTTCAAGTTTGATGAACATAATCCATAATTTATATGCTCTGTTTTGGGTAAATATTCACAGTCTGTAATTCCTTCAGTTTAGAAAGAAACCATGCTTTTACCATGCTCTGTGTAGCTCCTCACCTCTATTGATCACCTCACCATTGAAATCCTACAGTGCTAAACCACTGTACCTACCTTGCCCCATAGAACAACCTTCAAATTTTGACCTAATTTCCCTTTCCCTGAGTATTTTGCTGCTTCTGATCCAGCACAACCTTATACAATCAAAATCAAAACCCTAAGCTACTATACCTAGCCCAATATCCTCTTTCCTCAGTCATCTTGGTTGTGATATATAGCGAGAGATCCCTCTCCTTCCCTAGTAGGGCTAGCTTCTTGACTAAGCGTGGTTTGTGGTTACCTCAAAATTTCCTTTTTTAGCCCGAGGTTTAATCCGAGTGATAAAATTTTGGCAACCATAGTGGGGAAGAAAAATATCATATCTTCCCTATGAAATAACGACAAAGTTTAGATCTGATTTTAGATGGTGGACAACAATCAGATGCATATGACAGCTGAATTCTTCACCTGGAAACTCCAACTTGATGTAAAGACTCCACTGGAGGATCGACCTTGCCAGCAGGAAAATGGAAGTATCTTACACAAAGGTCAGATATTCAAAGTGGAATTGTATTCAAGATCTAATATTCTTTCTTGTAAATTACTTATTTTCTTTTCCTGAAACTACCTTGAAATTTTTCTGGAGTTTGTTGTATGATAAAGATGATCAAAATCTTGATTCTACCTATTTGAAAAGTGTAAATAATGAGTTTTCCTTGAATCTTGGTCCACATCGTTTTTCTAAATCTTATGATGACCATATTAAAATTAATGATCCTAAAGATATCAAGACTGATCCTACAACTTCTGTACATACTCCTACACCTTGTAAAATTCCAGATCAATACAAACCACTCATATTACCTCCTATACTCCATGTTTTCCCTGAAAACCATTACCTATATCTGCCAAGGTTTGATGGTGAATATGACAACATCACTGTTGAGAGACATATGCAGAATTTTGACACTTTCCAAGACCTTTTTTAATTTGAAAAAGAGGATGTCAATATCAGGCTATTTTCTCTTTCTCTACAAGGCAAAGTCAAGAGTTGGTTCAAAAACTTGCCTACCATGAGCATCTCAAATTTCCCATAGTTCTTCAAATTTTTCCTCGATAGGTGGGTGGTCAAACAAAATCCTTTCCTAATTCTAGAAGATTATGACCAGCTGAAAAGACAACTAGGGGAGACAATACAACAGTTTACTTGCTGATATAGGACCCCCTCCTGGCTCATCTCTTTTACATTACCTGGATGCCTTTGATCTAGAAATGGAGTTTCACTTCAGAGAAAGGAACTTTGCAACACTTGAAAATATGTAGAATAGTGCAGTAGATGTCGAGGCTAATCTGTTGATCAGAAGGGAAAAGCTCAAGGAAGAAGTGAAGAAGAACATTGCAGAGCACCTAACATCTTCAGAGGTAAATCTCGGCATTTTGGTAAGTAAAATAGAGGAAATTATGCAAAGGATCACCATGAGAGATGTATTTTCCATTCAATATCATCATGACCCACTTATCCAAGAAGAAGAAGAGATTGCAAGCCCTAATAATTTTCCTGCTAATCCCAACTACCATAGATCATAAAATGGACTGGTAGATCAATCCGAGGAGAAAAAATATGATAGTCTAATGTGTATGATTGGTGACATTACTTATATTGATGATTTTCCAAATTTTGATCAGTATGATGATGATTATGTTCTCCAAACTAAAGCTAATCTTGCAGAGCAATCAACAGTTGGTTTGTGGGAGGAAGTTTAGTTTTAGAAACTTGAAAACTATGATCAACCAATGCATATCATCTATGACAGTGATGAGGAAAGTCTAGAAAATTAGGAAGTAAGTGAAGGATATTTGCCTCTTTTTTTACTTCATTTCAGTTCATCAGAGATAACTTTCATGCAATAAGAAATCAACACTCATTAAGGTTTGATCTTGATAATTAAGCGGATAATCAAATTTCTGATTAGAGCTCCTTACCCTTGTGTTTCTCCTCATTTTCAAAAATAAGAGAAAACTATAAGAAAGAAAATAAGTGAGTGGCCAACAATATAAATGATGAAAATTCTCCTAAATTGGTTGAGAAAATCATTTGTGGCATAGAATCCTACTTAGCTCCAGATTTGCAGCCACCAAGTTCCATTGAATTTCAAATTGCAGATGAAGGCTTGGAAGTTGAAACATATGATCAAATGATACCGAATGATTCTGTACCACTATGGTTTGAAGAATTTCATTTTTTAAAGGAAAATTTTCATAATATCTCTAAAGGAAAGGATGAGCAACTAGTATAAAGTCATGCAGTATCATTAGAACCAATGGAAAATAGGTTGCAGTAGTTTTTTCAAAATTTTCATGACCCTATAGCTTATGTGTTGGATGATATCTGTCATAAAAGTCCTTCTCCATTAGCTAACTATGAGCATGAAAAGAGTGTTGATATAAAATTGATCTGATAGTTGACTTCATTGTCTTGTTCAGCAGGTGTTTCATTACAAAGCTCATACCAAGATTTGAAGTCATATCAGGAGAGTAATGAAGAATATTTTTGTTTTGTTTTTTAATCATCAAGAAAAAATAGCCATTCACAAGTTTCAGGATCCTTTTGTCAACTTGCTATAGTCATTAAAGAAAGAAAGCACAGATGTGAGGAAAAATTTGAAACCAAGGTACGAAGACTACCTAGAGCAGAGCAGTAATGTATTAGATGGGATGGAAATCAATATGTATTCCTATGAATATCCTTTCGCAAAATTCTTGAGGTCATCCGGTGGGCTAATGCTTTGCAGTTTCATCAAGATTCAATATGTTGACAAGTTTTCATGGGAGTTACCTTTTAGTAGTTCTTTATTCTTGATCATAAGTAAGTGCTTGCAGAAAATTCAAACAATAGCTAGAATGCTTACATGGTTGTATTGGTTGTTCCATTTCATTTTATCAGGGGATGAATGGATTAGTTAAGGTAGGTTTTGGTGAATAAGCTCAATTCCGAGCATCTTTTGAGTCAGTTTATTGAGTCAAGTTTTAAGTATCCAGTTATTATTTATATTTTGGCTCCACACCCAATGGATAGGCACTTGGTCTACGGTTTTCTTGGAACCTCCAAGGAGCTACCATCCCATGTTGGAGCTAATGTTAGTGTCAGTATTTGCATACTTCCACCAGGGATAAAAACACATTTTGCATGTGCATCTTAGGTATCCCACTCTAAATAATTTTGAATCATTCCATTGGGTCATGATATAAAATTATTCCACTCGTGGTTTTCCTTATCAAGTGTCCCATTTTCCCTCACAAATTATCATTTTCTGGCCCACCTTCATCTCTTGCTGAACATAAAAAACACTTTTGAAAAGGCTATTTCACTATGTCTTATGTTAGTCAAAGTCAACCATGGAGTCATGTCATTAAAGGTCCCATTATGTCATTAGGTGTCATTGTTAAAAGTCCAAAAATGCACCATTCCATCACATAAGGTCAGCAAAAGGTGTGATATTGATCCCAATAATGTCTCTTTACCATGTAAAGATGATTTCAAGTGCCAGTTTCATTCCAAGATGTAATTTTATTTTTATCCATGTAATTTTATGTTAGTTCAAATGTAATAAGTACTCAGTCTCCCAAGGCTACCAAATCAGAATTCCACATGCCAACACATCAAATCTCAATTACAAAAAGTGTCTACTTCAGCAATTGATCAAATGTCAAAGGGAGTTGTCTTTTTCCAAGGGTCCCTAAGTAATGATTTTCCACAAGCACTAAACCCTAATTTCCTCTCCCACTGAGCTAGGGTTTGCTATGGAATCAGAGACATATGAGAAGATGAGGCATAATTTAGGTCATACCAGTAAGTATTAGGTCATTTCAAACTCATAAACATCATGTCTCCATCATTTTTCAGGAAATCATTCCAAAAGTCAAGCCATTTGCCACTCATAGGGAAAGTTTCACCTCAAACTATGTTTTCGACCCAACATAGATGAATTTGACAAATGTGAGAGTGGTTTTTGTCCATAATAGTCCAAGGAATAAAAACCTCCTTCATTTTTTACACAAGTATCATGGTTTTTGAGAAATATCAAACATAAAGGTGCTACAAAGAGTTGTTTCACTTCTGGAGTGACATTGGGAAAACCACGTTTTCTCATAGCTGGAGTGTTGAAATGACTCTTGTGATGAGTCAAATGATACCTAGACAGAGAAATATTTACAATGAGATATCATGAACTCAATTTGGATTTGAGTAAGTCCTCGAAACGTTTCATGCACCAGCACTCTACATTTATGCGCCCTCATTCAACACGTTTTGAATAGTCTTGGGAAACTCCATTTTTGACATGGAACATTAACTCCAAAATGAACACCAAAGTTATATATGGAAATTAGACAAGATACTATTTCCAATGAGCTATCATGGAGCTGATTTGGACACCGGGAAGGCACTCAAAACCAACTTTCACAATAGGCTATATTTCCTGCTTGGACGTTGCGCGTTTGGCAGAAAATTGCAAATTTTTACAATCTTCAACAAAAATTCTCCAGTTTGACCTTTCACTTTGGAAAATGTAATTTTACTGATGTAAATGTTCAATATGAATTTAAAATTCATGTTTTTACTTTTAGCTAAGGTAGATACATTAGTTAAGTCATTACTTGAGGTCAAATGAATCAGTCCTTAGAGATATGAATGAGTCACTTTCCTCATCCTACACTCTAGTTGTCAATTCAGTATTTCTTGGAACAAATTATCCTCTCATGGATTCGACCCCTTGAAGCTAGGATGAGTTGGTTTGAGGTATATATGATGTATTTTCTTAGCCATTGTAATGGTGGGACTCATTTTGATGTTTGGCTTTTGAAGAGACACACTTTTGTATCAGTTCTGAGCAGGAATATTAATAAAATTTGCAGTTATTTGTATGGGATCCATGTGGAATGGTGTTTAGTTTATTTTTCTTCATTTTTGATTATTTTTTAGAATTTTTTTTTTATTTCATCCATCATTTCATTTCTATTAACTGAATTTTTTCAAGTTTGATGGACAAGATCCATAATTTCTATTCTCTATTTTGGGTAAATATTCATAGTTTGTAATTTATTTAGTGTAGAAAGAAACCATGACTTCACCATGCTCTCCCTAGCTCCTCACCTGTCTTGATCATCCCACCATCGAAATCCTAAAGTGCTAAACCACTGTACCTACATTGCCCCATAGAAGACCCTCCAAATTTTGACCTAATTTCCCTTACCCTGACTATTTTGCTGCTTTTGATCCATCATAACCGTATACAATCAAAATCAAAACAATGAGCTACTATACCTAGCCTAATATATTCTTTCCTCAGTCATATTGGCTGTGATATATAAGGAGAGAGCCCTCTCCTTGCCTATTACTACTAGCTACTTGGGTAAGCATGGTTTTTGGTTACCTTTGAATTTCCTTTTTCAGCCTAAGGTTCAATCTGAGTGATAACAGGTACCACAAATCAATAATTATGCTTTGGTGGTTCAAAAAATGTTCTAGAGGGATATGTTGATGTAGATATGGCAGGTGACAGAGATAACAGGAGGAGCACTAGAGGATATGTATTTACTATAGGTGGAACAGTTGTCAGTTGGGTTTAAAAAATATAAAGTGTTGTTGCACTTTCAACAACAAAAGTAGAGTATGTTGCTAATATAGAGGCTAGTAAATAAATTATTTGGTTACTGTCAAACCAGGAGGTAACTCCTCAAATCAGAATGTGTATTAGCTGAAGAATGTACATGCTCTTATAGATGGGAGGTGAGGCTATTAGGATTCATCTCCCAATGACTCTTGGCCTTCCTTATTTACTAATATTAAATAATATACAAAAATACATATGCACACCCACCCATAGGATTAGGTGTCAACATTCCCCCCTTTAATCTGAAGGGATGTTGGTGAGTCCAAGCATCGATCTGAACTTTTCAAACTTTTCTCTTCCAAGTGCTTTGGTGAAGATGTCAGCAGTTTGCTCATTTGTGGAACAATGATGTAGATGGATGGTTTTGGCCTCGAACATGATGTCGAATGAGATGGTACTTGTATTGATGTGCTTTGTTCGATCATGGAACTTTTTGGGTTCTTGGCCAACTTTATTGGCAAAAGGCATGTTGTCGATCATGAGTGGAGTGGAATACATTTGTTTCATCCGCAAATCTTCCGTGATTTTCCGAGCCACACAATTTCCTTTGTTGCTTCGACCGTCGCCACACATTCTCGCCCCTGGCCGTGGAATCTGCTGGAACTAACTGTTTGCATGATCTCCATGAGACAGCTCCTGATCCAAGACTCATGGTGTAACCTGTAGTAGACACCCCTATTTCTTTGTCTCCATCAAAGTCTGAATCAGAGTATCCGATCAAGCTGAAGTCGGCTACCTATGTATATTTGAGTCCAAAGTCTTGAGTCCCCATCAAGTACCTTAACACTCTTTTCGTAGCAGACCAATGTCCTTCACAAGGTTTTTTCATGAACCTTGAGAGGATTCCAACATCAAATGAAATGTCAGGTCTGGTGGTGGTCAGGTAGATAAGACTTCCTAAAAGATGTTTATACTTAGTTGAATCCTCAAATTCCTTCCCTTCAATAGATGTGAGCTTCAAGTTTTGTTCCATTGGAGTGGTTAAGGGATTACATTCATCCATGCCAAACTTGTTCAAGAGATCTCCAATGTACTTTCCGAGAAATAAATATGAATTTAGGATGTTGAATTTACTTCAATACCCAAATAGTAATGAACATGACCCAAATCAGCTCATTTAAAAACCTTTCTTCAACTCTTTCTTCATGGATGCAATATATCTCTATCGTTTCCGTTATCAAAACATCATCTACATACACCACAAGATATACAACTGTTTTTCCAACTTTCTTAACCAAGAAAGTTGCATCATCAAGATCAAAATGTTTGAAGTCAAGTTTCAGAAGATGCTCGGTTAATTTCTCATACCAGGCTCGTGGTGCTTGCTTGAGGCCATACAAGGATTTTATAAGCTTGCAAACTTTGTGTTCTTGACCCTTTACCACAACTCCTTCTGGCTGGGACACATAAACTTTCTCCTTTAGATCTCCATTCAAGAAGGCTGTTTTTACATCCATCTGATGGACTTTTTATCCATTCTGAGCTGCTAGGGCAAAGAGTGTCCGGATGGTGGTCCATTTTGCCGTGGGAGCAAAAGTTTCTTCATAATCGATTCCTTCTTTCCGTGCTAATCCTTTTGCCACAAGCTCGGCCTTGTGCTTGTCAACGGAGTCGGCCCCCGGGCTTTTGTACTTGTTCTTGTAGACCCACTTACGCTCAATTGGTTTCATTCCCCAAAGGCGGATCAAATCAGCCTTCCAAGTGCCATTCTTTATCAAGGCATCATACTCCTTTTGCATTGCTTCCTTCCATTCATCATGAGAAGTGGCTTCTTTGAAGGAATTTGGTTCATGATCTGTAGACAAACTCAATTCATAGTTATAAGCAATATCCATATCAATAGGAGAATCAGAGTTATCTACGTCACCTTCATTTTGTTTAGTGGAAATTCTTGTTCCTATTTTTCCAACCTCATCAGGATGAACATTCTCCAGTGTCTTTGTTAGCCATTTGGGAGGACCTTTCTGAGATGGCCCAGGCTACTCATTTGAATGAGTTGGGATTGATTCAAGATCTGTCTCCTGACTCGCACATCATCCAATCCGTCATCCGTGGTTGTTTTCCGCTATGGGGAGAGAGTGCTTCGTGATATGATTCCGCCGCCTTGATTCAATATCGCGAATCTCCCTTCAAGGTGTGGAATCACATTATCAAACTCTTTGGAAAGACTTTTGCATGTGTGAATCTGTTCCCAGTGATCAAGTTTCCGCTCAAAAACCTTGTCACTCTTGGAAGATTCAAGAACATGACATCTCTCTTGCTATTACAAACTTCTTATTGACTCCATCATAGAGACGATATCCTTTCGAAGTATTGGAATACCCCAAGAAGATACATTTTTGACTTCTAGCACCAAGTTTATTCCTTTGTACCTTGGGCATCGAAGCATAACAGGTGGAACCAAAGACCCTAAAATGCTTTACCGAAGGAATGTGGCCATGCCACATTTCATAAGGAGTTTTGTTTCTGATTGAATTTGAAGGAAACCTATTCTTTATGTATACAACACATAGAACAACATCAACCCAAAACATCAATTTTACATTCTTAAAAAACATCATGGAGTGAACCATATTTAAAATGGTCCTGTTCATTCTTTCACCTACACTGTTTTGTTGGGGATTATAGGGCACAATTGTTTGATGTTTAATCCCATGTTGATGAAGATAATTTTTAAATTCGTTTGAGGTGTATTCTTTTCCATTATCGTACGTTGAGAGCCAATATGTGTTTCAGCATCATTTTCAATCCATGCATGAAAATTCTTGAATGTTTGAAAAGCATCGTACTTATCATTTCGTAAGTAAATCCAACACATTCTCGGTGTAGTCATCAATAAATGTCATCATGTATTTGTTTCCATTTGCAGAAGAAATAGGCATAGGGCCACGTAAATTTGAATGAACAAGCTCAAGTTTTCTATGTGCTCTGGAGTGTGAATCATGAAATGGCTGTTTGCTATGCTTTCCTAGAATACAAGCATCACATTCCTTAGGTTTTCTAGGAATTGTAGGCAGTCCATTAACACCATTTTTCTTCAACAAACCAAGGTCACATAGCTATGTCCAAATCTAGCATGCCATAAAAGACTTGATGGAAATGTACCTTCACCATGATAAGGAATCGAATGCAAAGTTTTGAGCATGAGCATGAACCTTCGCACTTCAAGAGTCTCCTCTATTCCCTCCATGACAAGTGAGTGATCCGATGGCCGATCCGACCTCTCGCCCTTGCCATCAAAAAATGAATTGAAAGTGTCCTTGTCGCCGCATTTCGATCGTGGACAAAGCAAGTTTCTCTTTTTCAACTCAGGGAGGTATAGACCCTCATGTAGGATATGATCTGGAAGACCAGGAAACTTAAGCCTGACTATGCCAAGCCCTGATGGCTTGAGTTTGGATTTATCTACGAAATATACCGCTCCATCAACTTTGTCAGTGAATTCTTCAAAAAAATGTTTTCTAAATGTCATGTGACATGTTGCTCCTGAATCTAGAAACCAACCATCTCTCCATGAAGTAAATGAAACATCAAATAAGTCTTCAGTTACCCCATTGTTACAATGTGCTAGAACAGAATGAGCCGATTCAAACTCGGTTTACCCTTGTCTTTGTCATCGCTTTACCTTCCGTATTAGGTTGTTTTCTTCGCCGAGCTTTTGTATTTTGTCCCCATTTTCTCCAAGTTTCTTCTTCGTCTTCTCCTCGCTCTTCTTCCTCGATGGACCCGAAGGACACCCTTTTATCTCCTCGTGCTGGCGAGACAGCCTCTTTAGAAGATGAAGGGACTGTCATCTTCTTTTGAAGGAGGAGAGAAAAAAACTCTGCTGGAAAATTTCTCTTGAAGGAGAGAAAAAAAAAATATTTGCTAGAAAATGTACTGAAAAAATTCTTTGCTGCAAATATGCTGAATTTTAAAAGGACAGAAACACTTTGTATTCACGTAAACTCATTGCTAAAAAATCACACAAAAAAAATGTATTTTTTTCAGGAAAAAATGTATATGAAAAAGGTGGAATGGTATTGTAAAGGGTGGAATGGTATTGAAAAGGGCATAATAGCATATGAGGGGCGGTATATATGGGAGGCAACGTTGTATGGAATAGCGTTGAAATAGTGGTGTTGGAATGGGTGGAATGATACTATTGTATACAAATGGTGGTGTAATATATGAGGTGGTATTAGAAATGGTTGGGGGGGCGGAAATATAAGACAAAGCACTGTATTATGGTGAGATAACTTTGAACAGTCAACTTTGGACAATCGATATTGTAACTATGATAGCGCATGGACAAAGCTGTATCATATGGGCAGTGTATTATATGTTATATATGCAGCGTGGAGTGTTATAGTCGACAGGTCACAGGAGTAAACACAGTGGGGAGTAAACGAGAGCGGAGTGGTATACAACGGAGCGGAGCGGAGTTGTGTTAAACCAGCGTGGAGTTGTGTTATACCATGATGACTGTGCGTTAAAACGCTGGAGGGGCGGACATATGACTGTATATAAGTGATACAATATGACAAAGCGTTTGAATATGAGTCGACAAATGGGTTAATAAACGCAGACAGCGTTTGGATATAAACCACAACGTTTGGATATAAACCACAGCGTTAATAAACGCAGACAACATTTGAATGGAGGTAGTATAGCAACGTGGAGGGCGTTGTATATAAAACTGGAGTTGACTGTAAACACATGGAATTGAAAAACTGGAGCGATATGTATTGAATCGATAGCGTTTAAATATGATGCGTGGGAATGTATGACAGGTAGCCTGTAATGAATATTAAGGAGGAGGCATATGGAGGCGTGGTATGACAGCGTTGTATATATATGAAGGGGTGTGTTAAACGCAGGAGGGAGCGTTGTACTGCAAAGGAGGGAGAGAGTGAGGGGTGAATAGGGAGTCGAGGGTGAGGGAGAGGGAGGTGAGTGAATGGAGAGGAGCGCAGGGATGAATGGAGAGGAGCGCTGGTCTATGGAGAATGAGGAGGCCCAAAAGGGCGTTACAAAAAAAATTTTGAAATTGAATCTGCAGAATGATAGAGTTGCAGGACTGCTGGAATTGCAGAATGGCAGAGCCTGCAATTTGCAGATTGACAGAGCCTGCAGTCTTCAGGAGCTGCAGGAGCTGGAGATGCAAATGTCAGTACTATATAGGGAAAAAAAAATGCAGAATAACAGTCTAGCAATTAAGAGCAGCAGAAAACTATTAAAAAATATTGACTGAGCAAAGGATAGGGAGTTACACCACCGGGCAGAAATGCCAATTGTGGGGCTGTCTCTGATACCATGTCAAACCAGGAGGTAAATCCTCAAATCAGAATGTGTATAAGCTGAAGAATGTACATGCTCTTATAGATGGGAGGTGAGGCTATTGGGATTCATCTCTCAATGATTCTTGGCATTCCTTATTTCCTAATATTAAATAATATACAAAAATACATATGCACACCCATCCATAGGATTAGGTGTCAACAGTTACAAAGGTTTATGGATGAATTGGGTGAGAAGCATGATATGGGAACATTATACAGTGATAGCCAAATTTCCATTCATCTTGCAAATAACTCAGCATTTCATTCCAGGACTAAACACATACAACTCAAGTACCATTTCATGTCGTCGGTGTTGGAAGATGGAAATTTGAAGCTGGAAAAGATACACATTAGCCAAAATCCTGAAGATATGCTAGCAAAAGTTGTAACCAGGGATAAACTGAGATCATGGTCAGTTTCAATTGGTCTTCTAGTATGATGATGAAGATTAGAAATAGCCAAGTCCAAAGTGAAGTTATTGTACAACAAATGAAGCAGTGGTGGAGTTGCTACAATCAGTCTCCAAGTGGGAGATTGTTGGGTGTGGGGCGTGATTATCTTATTTATTTTGTATCACAACATTGGACCCCTATTCTTAATGGGGCAGCGACACCACCCGTAATTGAATGCTGCCTAGAAGGTCTAGGGGGGCCGGCTGCGACTTTATGGAGCCCCCCCTTGGTGGGGGGTTTCGGGGACAACGCCCCCAAAGCTAAAAACAGATGTAAAATTTCCTTGTAAAATTATTGTAATTTTTAGTCAATCTCGGACATTCATTAAGTGGATGATCTGAAAATAATGTTTAATTTAAGGTTTTTTTCCCTAGAAGGAAACCCCTCCTTTTGTATGAGGGTATTTCATTGTGGTTGTGTAATGTATATGTATTCTCAGAGCAAGAAACAGATAGGGAGACTGTGAGAGAGAATAGAGGATATTACAACGAATCTATTGTAGGTTGTGTCTCTTCATTTTTATGGAAAATAGAAAGGAAGGACTGGCTGTTTGGGGTGGATGTAGCCCAAACTGGGTGAACGATGTATATTTGTGTCTCTATTGTTTTATGTGGTTCTTGTGTTTTTGTTTTCGCATATATATTTTATTTGTTCCATTACTCTGTAATATATAATTTTCTAACATTGTGAAACATGTTGCCACCTTGACCAATTGCAATATAATACCATAGTGATTTGCGACTTAACAAAGATATGAACTAGTAAACTCGATATTCTTTACCTTCCTGGAATGTGGAAGTGTTGCTTCAGAACTAGATGGAACCATTTACGATCACCAAGTCAGAGGAACTAAGAAAAATATACTTGTTATCTTGGAGAACATCCAACATGATGGCCAATTTCCTTGCAAATTTACATGCATTCAAATTAGGTTGGATCTCGGGACCATCACACCCTGGAACTGCGAACTTGGGAAATCTCAGCAAGCTTTTAAACATTTTGTTAGCTAGGATTTTTTTCCCAGCAACGGTATAGGAGTGATATGATGATGAATAATGTCCCAACCACCAATGCCTCTACAGTGGGAATTCAAAGTTTCATTTGTACAAATTCACAAACTCTTCTTGCAAGCCAAATATTCAAAAAATGAAAATCTTCAAGGAGGAAAAACCTATGTGGACAAATACCTCTTGAGGAAAAATAAATGAGGGGTTTCTCTAATAAGAAAGTAATATATATAATAAAATTCCTATTGACATGACAAAATAATGGAACCTAGATTTGGCCAAAAACATACATTCTGCCAAATTCATTTTCGTTTCGGAAGAATCTAGGATTTGTTTGGTTCTTCTTAGTAGATTATAAGATATTTCACTTTTCAGAGTCTAGGTTTTTGATGTTTGTGTTTGAAATAATACGGGTCGACGCATGCAAGAGATGGGAATTCATAGGTTTATTGAGAACACACAATATTTGCACATAAATTTTTTTGAACCAAAAGTCGATAATGAAAACCAAAAACCCCTCGCACAGATTTAAATTCCATGTGTTGAAATTTGATAATGAAAAAGTAAAAAACTATCGAAATTTTTACACCATAAGAATCCTATAACACCCCATTGATGTAAATACTTATTATTGGTTTTCGTTTACTTTCACCGTATGAGACTCTAGTGATTGGAGGCGTAGGTGAAAAGCCTAGTAAAGCTTTAAATTTTTAAAGGTTTATTTTTATTTGTTTAATATAAAAAATTGTGATGAGTCTTGGGAACTCTCAGAAAATAGAAATTAATTTTCAAATTTCATTTTCTCTAAGTCCTTAGAGATAAAAATATCTGAGTGGGAAAACAAGGAGATTGGCAAAAGAAAGAGAAAAATATAAGACACCTCGAGAGAGAAGAGGAAGCCTGAACATGACAATAAGAACGTGAGGAAGGACGCTATCAGAGGATTATTTCTTGAAGTAGACTTGAATTAGTGGAAAAATCAGAAACATACATAAGCTTGTAAAAGGTGACGAAGGATGCTATCTGAGGATTATTTCTTGAGCTAGACTTGAACCCGTGGAAAACTAAAAAACATACATAAGTTTGTAAGTTATAGGTTAGACAGAGGGGAATTGATGCCTATAAACTAACCTTGATAGGTAGTTATCGAGATAATTGTTCTGGAAATTGAGAAGATCAAGGGTTGAATGAGTTGTAATTTTCATTCTTGTTGGAAGAGTAGAGTGGTATTTTCCTAGCTGATTTTTCGAGACAATCTAGATTATTAAATATTTAATACATGAAATATTTTTCTAAACACTATGAATAATTTAAAATGGAGAGAGTTCCTTACATTTAGAAAATTTATAGAGCTCAACATGGATAAAAAAACATGGGATCCACAAGAGGTATAAAAACTAATAGAAGTAACAAATAAAAAAAAGGGTGTTGTACTCTGTAATGTATTGTGTTTTTGCAATTGGTTCTCCATCTCCAAAATTTTGTGCATGAGTTTTTCAAAAAAATACTTGAAAATATAACCATCATTTTAAATGAATAAGAAGGAAATTTAATAAAAAAATTTACCAAGCAAATATTCTAGTACATGTATTTCATTCGAATGTACAAGAACACTCATGTTCATGTCCTATAGAACCTCAAATTGCATCCTAATCATCTAACCATTTGCAAAGAAATTTAAACTAGATTGAAACCCTCAAAGTAGTTGGGTGAGACTTGTATTTTGTAGTATTTTCATATCATTTTACTTTGATGTCATTTTATTTGTGTGAAAAAATATCAACATTGATTTGTTTTATTTCTCTCCTCTCTCACCTAAGCTAGCTTTGTCTTTGTCTTTGTTTTCTTTTTAATATTATATTTGTAAATGTTTGTATCATTTTAATATTTTTTAGAGACACTAATATTACTTGAATTTATATGTAATTAAACCCTCATACTCTTCACAATGTATCTTAGTACTCTGTATATACTACTCTCCCTCACCCTTGTTATTGTGGGTATTTTCCCTCTCTCTATGTAACTTATTCTCCGGCTTATGAACCTTTGTCCTTGGAAATTTGATTACGTATAATAATCATAAAATTATGGGAAACTCGATCATTTGAAATACTCAATATTTTCATGGCTCATGTGTTGCTCAGAACGTGACATATGGCTCATTAGTTTTAAACACCATCCACAAAAAATCTTAGTGCACAAACTTTTAATGCTCATATATATATAGAAACAAACTTGAATAAGAAAAAATATTGCACATAATTTGAATAAAAAGACTCGTCAACACTTTCCACTAATCATACAATTAGATAAAAACTTAGCCATTCTAAAAAACACTCTGCCATGACCTATAACTACTTAGAATTAAAACATATCAAAACTTGGCCACACTTGTCCATACCAAACCAAACTTGCCCATGGACTATCACTACTAATATACATATAGATATCAACTCATCCATCTTAAACTAGACTTGGCCATGGTTCGTCACTACTCACAAACATATACTTAGCCATGGTTGTCCAAACCAAGCTAGACTTAGGTAGGGCCTATCATAAATCACCAAAATCATGATTAGGGTTTGTAATTTCTCACATCAAACATATGTATAACCAAAAATCGTCCATTATCCATCACTAATTTGAGAATAACACTCCATTCTTAACAAAAATCGGTCATAATCTGTCACTAGACAAAGCTCAATCATGCCTCTTCATGACTTAGAACTAGAATAACCAACCATCACATATAATCTAAACTTCGATCATTTGACTACCCAAATTAAAACTCCAATCTCATACCAATGGCCCTCGGAATCGAACACATAATCATTTATTGCATGAATTAATTGTTTTTATCAATCGTGGAGTGGGAATTTACATACAAAATTGTTGATCAAAGATGGTGAGCTGACCATGGTTGTTCCATCAAGTTTTTGGACCCGACAATGGGTTATACCATTCAACGTGTGGAGTTAGCAATAGGTCGTGCCATAAATTTGGAATATCCTCCTTAATGTCTTCACCATGACGATATGTGACCATGCCTTTGAATTTGGGGTTATATGATGGTCTTGATTTTTTGGGTCCATGTCTCCACGACCCATCCACATATTTTAATAACATTTTTTGTTTTATTTTATTCCCCCATATTTTGATCCTCCATTTCAAGTGATCATAACTTATTTTATGAGGGATATTTTTCAAAAAATTATATATTGTTGGAAAGGCCTCGATGACAAAAATCCAACCATGATATCCATAGTTCTATTAGGTTTTCATAGCTTCCTCAAAACTTCATAATATTCAAAACTCTTAGATGTCCAGAAATGAGAGTGAAAAAGAGATCAAGTTTTGATACTACTTCATAACTGATGTTGCTAAAATGTGCATACCTCCATACCATTTTGTAGGTACTCCCTTATGACATCAATATAACTTGTTGTAATCAATGACAACACTATGTGAAACATATGCATGCGATGATAGTAGTTATTGTTTTCAAAAGGAAAGTGTCATTTACAACTACTAATGGCTAATTTCTATAGCCCTATGAACAAGTGATACCTTCAATCATTCCCTCAATTTTTACCTATTCTGACCTCTATATTCTGCCGTAATTATATAGAATTCAGGAGGTATGGGGAAACTCTACCTAAAACCCCTATGGTATTTAGAAAAGGAGGATGGGTGCACATTTAAGAATGGATAAATACAAGGCACACCAATGGAGTTTGGATCCACATTATGAATAAATACAAAATATAAGCTTCTTAATAAAAAGAGAGAGGAATAAATGCTTAAAATGATCAAATGCATCGGCCATTTTGATTTTAGTTATCACTCCCTTTTCTTTTTTAACCAAAATTGAATGTATTTCTTCCTATACCAATATGGTGTTATCTAATATTTACCTTTTTTGGATGATGCCACCATAACCTTTTAAAGAGTTTTTCACCAATAAACTCCTTGAGTCTCAAAGAAATAATTTTTATTAATTTTTTGTAAGTTGTATTACAAAGAGAGATAGGATAAAATCATGGAAAATAAATTGGATAGTGATCATTTGCGATATGTGACAAAAAAGTAGAATTTTGAAACCTCATAATTTTTCTTCTTTAGGGTATAATTAATAATATTCTTTATATTTGTTATAAAAATGACCTAAAAATCCCTCTAAGAGTGGTTTCGAAATCCATCCAACCTAAGTCCTTCATATTTTTCCATGCTCCATATAACTTGAGTTTCAATTTACTCTAGTTATTTATTAAATATACATTTATTATTTTCATATGGAAGTTAAAATATCTCTAGAATTTTTTTAACCTAATATAAACTATATTCCTCCTTTTCATAATAAAATTCCTTTAAAATGGATATTTGTAGCTTCTTTAATCTACAGAAAGGTATGAAGCTTTTTACTATCTTCCACTACAAGGAGAAGACCATCTAGTGGATGTTTTTGAGGAAACCCACAGAAAAATACCCCATACATCCGTTTCTAGTGGAGGTTACTAGAGGATGTTGGCGGGTGGAGGGTTTTGCAGATGTTTTCCGCTTGGTGTGCTTATCATTAAACGTCGCCCTGGTGCTCTGCAATACCAAAAGCATTGGTCGGTACAAAAACATTGGCACACTAGACATCGTGCACTCCATACACACCCACCCGATGTGTTGTATTATTCTATAGCACTGGTGTGTCACACATCTTCAGTGTCGGTGCATTATAGAACACTGCGCAAAAACCGAAACTGCCCAGTGTGGTAGAATGAAACCGCACCGGTGCATCATAAAAAAACACACCAAAACACAAACCGATCAGTGTTTTTGTAAGAAACAGCACCAATGCGCCTATAAACCACCTTCACCGGTAAAGGGTTAAATTAAAAAAAATTACGGCAAAAAACCTAGTTTTTTCATTTTTCCAGTGCTCCTAAGCTCTCAATTACTGGTGTGCGCTGTACCATAGAACACACCAATGTGCACAAATCATTGGCACACCGGATAGAGTGCGCGATGTACACACCTGACCGGGGCGTCTAATTATGGTAACGCACGGGTGCTTCACTACTCTTCCGCGTTGGTGCATCATAAAACACTGTGCCAAAACATAAACGTGTCGGTGTGTTCTTATCCAAGAGCACCGGTGTGCCTATAAAACGCATGCACCGGAATAGCGTTAAATAAAAAAAAATAAGGCCAAAAAACTAGTGCTTTATGACTATTCTGCACTGGTGCTTTACGAATATTCTACCCTGGTGCACCATCAAAACAACGTGCCAAAACTAAAACATCCTGGTGGGGTGTTAGGGAACCACCCCGGTGCATTATAAACAATGCGCCAAATATGGCACCGCCCGGTGCGGTTGTAAGTAAGCATACCAGTGAACCTATAAAACCTCGCGCACTCGAACAGGGTTAAATAAAAAAAAAATTATGGCCGAAAAATCACATTTTTCACTTTCCTCAGTGCTCTAAAGCTCTCAAGCACTAGTGCCATTTCCCATTCTCTTAGGCACCCTGACATTGGTGCTCTCATTGTACCCATTGCACGCACTGCTACTCTACATTGGCCACCAATCTCCAGCTTGCATTTTGAAAAACGGTGGAAAAATTTTCTTTTGCAAATTTTATAGCCAATATGCCTCCTTGATGGCGAAATGTACAAGCATTTTTCTAATTTTTCCATAATTAAATATTTTAGCAGATTAGAATTTGAAATAACCTTAAAAATAACCATTAAAAAAAATAAAAAATTTGTCGTGTGGTGTGCCTGAGCCGTTTGGCTCACCGCCACCGGTGCTAACGGTATCCGCACCATTTCCAGGGTGGTACCGAAAGGCACCCTGCATAATTTTAAATTAAAGAAAAATAAAATGTTGTGCACTTATTTAGCCAGGCGCACTGTTGACGAAGGGAATCCTAGTGCGGTGCATTGACGGTATTATTCGCCCCAATATATGTCAATGCACCGCATTCTTCATTCTAGGAGGGTTAATAGTGCGGGTGGGTAAAAGACCGCACCATTGACTATGTAATTTTGATGAAGTCGGTGCATTGACACGACTATACGCTCCGAGGCATATATTTCAGTCAGCGCATCGCTATTATGAACCTAGATATAGTCAACGGTGCTTGAAAATAGATAGTTGCACCGAGGCCGAAGCATTGTATTTCATTAAGGGCACCAGCACCGGTGCGCTACAAACTTAAGCCGCACCGCCACCGTTGCATCACTGTTTTTGTGGCACACCGACTGGTCTATTTGTTTTTTATTTAATATATATATATATATACATATATATATATATATATATGTGTGTGTGTGTGTGTGTGTGTGTGTGTGTGTGTGTGTATATTCCTAAATACATGTATGTTTTAATAAAAAAAAATTATTTAATATGTCAATGATTCGGAGAGAAGAGGAGGAACAACATCAAGAACAGGCTGAACAGTATGACATGATTCACCAATGGGAGGCCCAAGAGAGGGAGAGAGATGCATACCCTCGCCCTATTACAGCAGATACCTGGGGATCCTTAGGCAGGTAGGCCTCCTCAAGTTTTATGAGGAGGCTACTTCCCTAAAGGCCCATAGTGTGTTTTTGAGATATCTTATCCGCAGGTGGAATGCCCACCGACAGGATTTCTAGGTTTGTCCTGACTAGTGGTACACACCCATTGAGGAGGATATTTAATTTATTACAGGAATATCGAGGAGAGGGGTGGATTTTCCCTCATTCCCAGACGTGCCAGCTAGTTGTATAGCAAGGAGTCAGTTAGTTTACTCCCAGAGATACATTGTAGCATATGTACTGTCTCCTTCAGAGTTTCAGGTACCTGGAGGTCAGTTGCGTATAGGTGCATTTGGTAGATAGGACGTGCAGTGTCTCTCACTTATCATTTCGACCATTTCGAACAACACCAGTGATAGGAAACACATTAGTTTCTCGCTTTTATATTATGTTGATTCTTTAGTACAACAGACACAGCTTTTCAAGTGGTCTGCCATTTTTTTGCGGCAATTTTTTACGGCCTTAGATAGATGTCATGCTCATGCACAAGGGAGGGTCAACTTCCCTTTTTCTTCAAAGCTGTTTTGTTTACTTTTTGAGAGGTTTCCAGAGATGAGACCTAGTTTTGTTCGACAACCTTGTAGGCCGATGTTTGAGGCCCAGATGCACATGTGGGGGTAGATGATGCCCAACAGGGGAGACACTGTGTTTCCAACCAGGATATCGCATGATACACTGGACTTACTAGCCACTGTTAACGGGATTCATCCCTTCATTTTGGTCCCATGTCCTTATGCTTGATTAGATTGGTGAGGGTGTTCCAACATCCTCTTCACAGATGATGAGTTAGTAGATACATACAGGTTGATGCTAGGCTGTTTTGGATGTGAAGAGGCATGCCACGTGACATGTATGACCTGATGCGCCATGTTGTAGGAGCTACAACAGTTGTTACGCGACTGAGGACTATCTGTAGCTATAGGCGTAGTTGAGCCACAGCGCATCATGGATAGTCCGCGAGCAATGACTCACATGCATCTCATGATCATGCACCTCGCATCATACCTGATGAGCATGAGGCTCCACTAGCAGCATCTAGTAGTCATCATGGAGATGAGGCTAGACCATCAGCCACGTCTATTCAACGACTGCCCGGCGTCAGGTTAGTACCCCGAGTCATGATCATGACTGGACCATCGACCATCGGTACACTATTAGTGATAGGCCTCACTACCCTACTTTGCTTATATTCATGTTGTACTAGTACCACCAGCTATTGCATCCATCAGTACTAGTGATCATGATCATGAGCAGGCTTGACTGTCGATTGTTGAAGCTACACCCTTTACTGAGCAAGCCTGCACTTGTACTACTATTGATGTTGTTATACTACCACCAGCTGATCCATGAAATTTATATTACAGTTGTGTATTTTTAACATTATTCAGTTATATATATATATATATATATATATATATATATATATATATATATATCTGTATATATATCTATATATCTATATATATATATATACACACACATATATTTGCAAGCTAAACATTAAATGAACATATCTAACATGATCTAAAAGTATGCGCCACATCATGATGATCACCAACATGTAAATTAAGTACAATGCAGATTTACGTATTTGGTGATCATCATGATGTGTAGATCATGTTATATATGTTCATTTAATGTTTAGCTTGCAAATAGATGTGTATATGTGATAGAATGATTTATTTGACATGAGATGTATATTTGATGTTTGTGGTGCGATGATGTTAATATATAATGTTAATTTGATGTTTGAATGTGTTTTTTAGTCGAATATGATGTTTGTACGATGGTTATCATGATCATGATGATGTTTATTAATTGATTTAAGATTAAATGACCATGATATTTATTAAATATTATGGCATGATTGTAATTGAAATTGAAATTTTAATTGTATGTAAAATTGTAAAATTGTATTTGTATTGGTACTAATCGTAATTTTAATGTAAAATATTTATTAATGTAAAATCTTAATTGTAATTGTAATACTTAATTTATTGTGAAATGATTGTAATTGTATATATGAAAAATTGTAAAATTGTAATTGTAATTCTAATTGTATGTCAAATTCTAAAATTGTAATTCTAATTGTATGTCAAATTCTAAAATTGTAATTGTATTTGTAATTGTAATTTTAATTGAATTGTATGTAAAATATTTGTAAAATCGTAATTGTAATTGCAATTGTAATTCTATGTAAAATTGTAAATGTAATTGTATGTAAAGTTCTAAAATCGTAATTCTAATTTTAATTGAATCGTATGTAAAATATTTTTAAAATTTTAATTGTAATTGTAAATGTAATTCTATGTAAAATTGTAAATGTAATTGTATGTAAAATTAAAATTGTAACTGTAATTCTATTCGTAATTCATGTATGTGAAATTAATGTAAAATTGTAATTCTAATTCTAATTCTAATTGTAAATGTAATTTTAATTGTCATCATATGTAAAATATTTGTAAAATTGTAATTGTAATTGTAAATGTAATTGTATGTAAAATTAAAATTGTAATTGTAATTCTAATCGTAATTCATGTATGTGAAATTAATGTAAAATTGTAATTCTAATTCTAATTCTAATTGTAAATGTAATTTTAATTCTAATTGTATGTAAAATATTTGTAAAAATTTAATTCTATTAAGGTGAAAATTTTAATTGTATTAATGTGAAATGATTTTATTAAAATATTTAAATTTGTAAATTTGAAAATAATTGTAAAATAACAAATCTAGAATAATACAATTTTTTGTAACATAATAAAGTTTAGAAAATAATGAAAATAAATTCATGTACATTAGAATTATCATTATTTTATTATGAAATTACATACAAAAAAAGAGAGCTTTATACAGTTCGGTGCGCTTATCATCATAACACGCACTGGTGCGTCATATTATGAAGACGCACCGGTGCTTCCTAACTCTTCCGCACCGGTAACGAATAAATGCAGATAAAAAAAATGCAACTCTATTTTCTTTAAGTGAAAAAAAAATGGCAATTTGAAAAATGGGCGGCAAAATATTTTCATAAATCTAATTTCATAAAATAATTCTTTAAATACAAAACACTTTACTTTTTCTGCAGTTTTATCCATTTTTACCCTAAACCCTTGATTTTTTTTTTCCCTTTATTCTCCATGTTTCTGTGATTTCAGAATTAGGATTTTTCATTTTAGATTTACGTCCAACCCACGAGATGACTTGCATAATCAGATCCCAATCCATTCAACCATTCCGTGAATTTTTGGAAAAAAAGGATTTTTCTTTATCAGTGCGCCCTGCGTACACTACTGCACTGGTGCACTATATTATACAGTGCACCACACAAGTACTGTGTAGTAAAAAAATTGGAAACATTTTTTCTGAATTTGTGTGCCATATCTGAAATAGGGCACTGGTGCTCCATTTAACGAGGATAGCACCGTACGTTGTATTACACCATTTTTGCGGTACGTTTTCATGAACCCACACACCGTACAATCTATTACACTATTTTTGCGGTGCGTTTATAATACCCAACACACCATACGATCTATTATACTATCTTGCGGTGTGATTTTAGTATCCCCATGCACCGGCTGATGTGCCTACCTCATGAAAGTCGCACCAGTGTCTTGAGATTTATTTTCTACCTGAAAAGTTGAGAATTTATTTATAAATATATTAATGAATGATATGGTACAGGTTTCAAATTGATAAAGAAATGATTGACAAGAGATCAAGTAACAAAAATACTGTGAACACATCAAGAAAAGAAAAAAAGGCAAGTTCTTTGTAAATTCTTTATAAAAAATATTAGTTTTGAGCTATATGTAAGTTTAAATAATATGTATTATTTACTATGTATCATGAAAAGCCACAAAATGATGAATCTCGATATTATTATTTTTGATTTAGGACCAGAAGAGCGTAAAATTTTAATGGAAAAAATGCAAAAGGATGAATCAGGTGAACGAAAAATTAGTATCGATCCAATATGAGTTTCTTTTTTTAATTATCATTAATAATATATTTAACATTATTAGATAACTTGTGTCAAACATTATACTAATTCACATCTGTTTAATGTTCTACAGGGACTAACAACTCAGAAAAGGAATGTTGTTCTAAGAAAAGAAAAAAAATAGAACATGCAAATGAAAAATGAATTGCTCCTTAGCTCATCTGGAGTGGTGCTGGAAGTTAACGAAAGGGGGAAAATTTTTTACAAAAGTTTGAGGGATCTAGTGGAACGAATGTATAGACGTTATTTCCGCTTAAAATACAAAAATTAATCCAATGATTCCAAGAATCAAATTTTTTCTAAACTACAAGAATAATTTCCAGAGAATTGGTCAATGAGACATGTCAGACTTTTAATAGCAAAAACGTACAAAAAAAAGAAGAAGGAATGAAAAAGTAATATTCCTTTAAATGTTTGTCTAGAATTATTTATAAATATCACTTTTGTTATATTTAATTTTCATATATCAATATAAAAATTAAATATTTTATTGTCATGTTACATTTTGAGGAAGATTATGAAAATCTCAAATGATGAATGAGCTGATATTAGAAATATGCCAGTAGGAATGTCAAAAAAGGTGTACAACAAGATGGTATAAGAAATGGACAAAATTGCATCACACGAGGAGCCATCTCAACAACAACGTGCTTCAAATGTAATATGTAATCATTGAATTTTTCAATCATTAGGTACAATAAATTAACAATTTAGCATTAAATATTATTTTTCAATAATTTTCTTGTAGAAAAGAAAATAAAATGGAACCCATTCAACACATAAAACAGGACAACATGGAAAAAAAGGGTTGATCTCTAAGTTTGTGAGTAATTGTTAATTCCTTATAACAACTTAACTAGATTTCATTTTTGTATTTTTTAAGTTGTTTTACAAAAATCATCATTGAATGTCTTCAAATAGGTGCTAACATACAAAGAAGAACCATCAGACGAATAGATTGAAATTGGGTTAAATATGTGTTGTGAGTATATGTTGGCATATCAGAATTTAATTGTGGAATTTGTAAGCATCTATCGATCTTGTTTTAATTAGCTACGTCTATAATTAATAGAGAAAAAACATATTTTATATTAAATATATGATTTGTTATGGGGTATAAAACTTGCAGGAAAAAAAGTATGGAACTACGCCAACAGATGAAATTTTGAAATATGGCATGGCACATGGTTTTGGAAGAATGTGTATAGTTTATGAGTCAATTGTTGCTATGGTACGCCATTTTTATTTTCAATTTAAATTGATGTATATTATTTAATATTGCAATTTTCATTATTCTCACCAATGTATATACACTCATTTCAATTTATTTTTATGTTTGTAGATGGAAGGTGAAGAAGAATAAAACAACCAATGTCGTGAAAAAAAACATTCCTGAAAATAACCCAAGTCAAGGAAGTAGCTCTAGCATTGACAGCAGTTCAAGCAAAGAATGATGATCACTATGTTTCGATATCAAAGTAAGACATTTTAGTTTTTGAAATATGTCTGTGAAATCATACATTTAGTTTAATGTAATGGACATAGTGTCCCAATTGAAAGACAAATGGATACGAATAACTGTCCCATTTTGTACGATAAATATTGTCTTATTCATATATATATATATATATATATATATATATAATCATCAAATATGTTTTAATTTATTCTATTGCGTTCTCCATTGTCATTCTCAAATGCACTAATAAAAATTTAATTCATATGAATATTGTTATAAGATATATATGTGTCGACTTTTGATGAATAATGAATTTAAAAAAACCAGAATAATTTTGATATGATATAACAAATTAATCCAAACAACACATTCAAATGCATTAGTAAAAATTTAATTAATATGAATATTGCTATAATATGTGTCGACATTTGATGAATAATGAATTTAAAACAATCACAATAATTGGACAGTCATAGGTAGATGTTTCTAAAAAAATCAAAGTGAAAACTGGTGCATGTAAGTAATGTTAATCTGTGTGTTTATGTGTATATACACACCGGTTCCATTGTACGATATATGGGCACTGCACAAATATCGATACCAGTTACAAATATTGGTGCGTTTGTGTGATACTGCGTACCAGGGCGTTTATGTATCTATAAGCACCGGTGGATTTGTACGATCCATGGGCATTACATGAATACCGATACCAATTATAAATCTCGGTGCCTTTCTGTGATACGGTGCACTAGTGCGTCATAAAGGTATATGCACCTGTGCATTGATACAACCTATGGGCATCGTAAAAATCCCAAGACCAATTAGAACAGCCCCATGCATTATATGACCAACACTACACCCGGTGTGGTTTTACACCTAAACATCTCGGTGTGTTCGTTCAACTTAGATAGCCCCGGGGCACCGTCTTCATGTACGCACCGGTGCGTTAAATCTAGAGTAGCACACCGATGAAAAAACATCCTTAATAACCTCTGGCCACCCATTTTTTTTTAGTTGTGTTGAATTTCCATTAAAAGCTCCACCAAAACCTCTGTAACCATAAACGGATGTTGTAGCAAATGCTTTTTTGATAATTTTGGCCAATTTTATAACACTAAAAACCTCATTTATAACCTCTTCTAGAGGGTCATTTCCTTGTAGTGTTCTATATAGATCCATTTTATGTTATTTTGATGTATCCTAGGTTTAGTTTACTTATGAGAAAAGGAGGTGTTATAGTATGTTAATTTTATCTATTAATGTTTAGATTTTAAGCACCATTCATCAACTTATTTTTTGTATTTTGGTTGCAACCTTCAAATCATTTGTTTTTATTTTCATATTAGCTCCCCTCATATTTACTTTTCTACTTTCTCCAAAAAAAATTGTTATTTTTTTTGTTCTTGCTCATAAGGAACGTATTCTTTCTTCACTAGTTCAAGTTCTTTTTTAACAATATTCAATCTAGATTCCCAAACAAAAGAGGTGAGTCCCACAATTTTGGATTTCCAAGAATATTTTCAAGTTGGAAGATATCATTATTATGCAACCAATTTGGATTGAAATTGAAATGCATATATCCATAATTACTTGGAACTTCTAACATAGGAGGAACTGGTTTGTGATAAAACATAATATTCTTGAGGATATTAGGAATTCAAGTAGAAATAAAATGTTGTTAATTAATAACCTATACATCCTTGTAGTAACATGCCTTAGATAAACTCATTTTTTTTCTCCATGTGTATTTTCCATTAGTGGGTTTGATATCAAGGACATCACAATAATAGACAAGATATTTCATTCTATCCCACATAAGATCCATGACAATGTATCTTGCCTTAGAATGAGATAATGATATAGGTCTGTCTAATTCTCCTCTAGTAATACAATTGTTAATTATATAATAATTTATGATCTCATGTAAAAATTCTAAAAACCATACCTTCTGAAGATAACAGACTAGAAAGTGCATAATGATTGTGTGGAAAACTTTCCCTATTTCTAAATGATGGAATCTATTAATGATCCAATTATTTTAAGAAAATATCAATGAATTTATAGTATAGTGGAGACCAATAAAATAAGTAATCCTCCTAAATGACCTTGGAATTAAGTAGTTATTATTTTTTACTAAAAAATTATCCCCAAATTAATTACTTATTATTTACATACCTTCATTTTTCTGATTAAAATTATAATTATAATTTAATATGTAATAAGATATTTTAAAGAATCCTCATTAATTATAACTCCCATGGAACTAAAATTTCATATCAATAACAATATTTCACATGAAATGAGTCGCACAAGGTTTGTTTCATGACCTTTTCCAATATTTTTCCCCATCACAATGGAAGCGATTGTTGCATTTCCAATGCTTTGCTGGAGTTTTCTATCTCTTCAAAATTATATTAGTTGGTCATAACCTTATTTTTGGTTATTTATTTATGGATTTATCCCTCCTCCATTACTTAATAATATTTCCTCGGTGGTGATATAATTTTTTGAGAAAATGAGAAAATATTTCAAGATCTACATGGGAAATGTTTTTTAGAAGTTGAACATAGGGAGAGCCAAGTCTATTATCATAGGATTTTTATTGGGTTTAAAGAGATGGCAATGTACCCTCATAGGACGAGCAAGTGCTTGGTAGGATAATATTTTTACCCCTCCACTCTGTTTCAAGCATAGTTACCAAATTCAAATTCGAATTCAAATATGATTCGATACGGAAAAAAATTGACCGTATAAAATCCAATATGGGAAAAATTAGACATTGTCCATCTTATAGATACTTAAACTTCCTATTTTTTAATTTAAATGAACAATCATTCTATTCAAAACTTTAATTAAAATTCATTAAATCTTTCTCTAATTTCCAACATTAATTTCCCTTGTCTAAGGTGTTATAGACCCCTTCTCTCTAAAATTGTTTAAAAATAATGAGGATCAGAATGCATCAAATTTATTATTATTGCAGATTGTAAAAACATGTAAAAGTAAAATTTAATAATATGAGTCACAAAACAGAGATATTGTATATTAAATGTATGATTTAAGTTATCTCTAAATATCATGAAATTTATGCCTAAATCACTAAATAGATCTATGTGAACTTGGAAATGTAAATTCCATCTACAAACATTGAGATAACTCCTAAAGGGTATTTTTGTAGATATCTATAAACTTTGAAATCCAACAATAATGATATCGAATTTAAGATTGAAATATCTACTTAGATAATTTACTTCATGCTTATTTACTATTATAGTAAAAACAATGTTACATATAAAAGAGACAATTCTAAACATTATAAAACACTACAATAAAAGTAACTAAGAATCACAATATGTCAAAGTAGAACAATTCAATCATAAAATTCCAAAAAGTTAAAACATAGTTTAAGACCTAACTGATTATACAAAATGCTAATAGAAATGAAAAATTTATGATCTTAAGGTGTGTAAGTCATCTCATCTCCATCGTCAACATCAAAATAATTCTAATGACTTGTGAGTGAGGCGTTATCACTACTAGCACTCCCATCTATAATATCTCTAAGTAAGACATCATTCTCATTGATGTGATGTGTGTATGTAGAAGATGGTCCCACAATTGTTGCTATTGATGTTGGAGTAGATGCATTGAAAATACGGGGAACCTCTCATACTATATTTGAAGTTGTTTTCTTCCCCTCGAAATATTTCAGCTACAAGTGTAAATTTCAATGAATGCTAGCCAAATTTTCCAATTTTCTTGCTCCTAAATGGTTCCTTTTCTTGATATAGATGAACTCACGAGTTCCCTAATTCCTTTCACATATTGATGCACTAGTGAACTATTTTTTTACATGAAAATAGTATTAGATTAGTTTAAAATTTACATGGAATAAATTTCAAATGTACATAAAAAAATATAAATAATTATGATGCATACATACCTGACTCAACACCCTTATTTCGAATGTTTGCAGTTGAGGTGTCTCATATCCATGGAGAAACCACCATTGAGTAGGGGTGACCTATAGATGTTGCATATATCCTATTACCATAGTTGTAGTGAAAGCATGACCGGTCCCTTACATATATGATATTGATTGTATTCGCATTTGATATTTTATCTCAGGATCAGGATACATCCTCTCCATGAAATTATAAAATGCCTCCATTACATATTTTTCCTTATGAACATGAAAATAATTAGGTTCCAGAAAAAAACCTGCAGCATGGATTGACGTATGAAACATACACCACATGTTTTCCACAATTTTCCATATTGGTTTATATATTGAACTATCATTCTTTCATATCAATGATATGTGTTGTCTTACTCTATCCATTCCCTCATATAGAAAACCCAATCATGCAACATTATTATCTACCATTCTAAATTTTCTTACAATAAGCTAATAAATAGAGATATTTTTTTTCTGCACACGACCAAAACATTTCATGGAGTATTGTTTTATCTACTATTTTGCCACCTTTAGACCTTGATAAAGGAGATTTAACTCACTCTTAATTACATACAAGTGATATTAATGAAAAAAAATTCTCTACCACCCTTTGCAATGCAATAAAATGTGTGGAAAACCTAGTGTCACCTCGTCTTAGTAGATTCCTTGTGCTGTATTTTCTAAATATATTCAAACTCAATCGGGGGCTAAGAATGAATTTGACCATTCTTTTTTCTTGAGATATATTTACTTTCATCCAACCTATTTTTCCAATGTCATGAAGGGTTATATCAATACAATGTGTTGCAGAAGGTGTCCGGAACAACTTAGGTAAATGCTCCATCAATAACTCACTAGCATGAACACAATTGGATGCATTATCAGTGAAAATATTGAGTACATTGTCCTATATTATAGATAATATGGTGTCCCTCAATATCTCAAATAAATATTCAACCGTATTTTTTTTTCATACAACTAATACTAGACAAATGGATAACTCCCTGAGGGCAACACGAAAGTGTGTTCACAAGAGGTATAGTGTGACGATCGGTCCAACAATTAGTAACTATAGTACCTTTAGAAATGACACATGAATCCCTTATTGGTTTAACTCTTTCCTCTATTCTTTGTTTGATCCTCTCAATTCCTTTAGTCCTAAGACTTTCATAGCTTGGAAGAACATATCAAGGACCAAAATGGCCAATATTTTTTAACATATCATGAAATAATGGGATTGTCATATGGTTGAGAGAGATATCACAACCAATGAAAAATTCATAAATTACATCATCTACCTCATTTCGCTCCAACAGTTTTCAATATTTATTCAATGTTTGTTGTGTTGGATCAACATCTGGTAAAGTAGGTTCTCCTTGTGATCCATATGGCATAGAAGATATTGTATATGCCACGAATGAAGGGAAGGAGCTTGGTGTTGAATTAGTAACATTTATCTTCCCATGAATGTATATTATGTTCTTTTTTTTCTTGTTTCTTGGACTACCTTTCATTTCTTATGAGGATTTATTTATTCACTTAAAAGTTTCCTCACGTCTTCCTCAATCTTAGTACATTTTTCCACTCCTCCACTAGTTCCACATACATTTCCAAGCAAATGATCTCTTGCTTTAGCCACTGATGTCCCACAAGTGTTATTGCAGAACTTGCAATGCATTTTTCCATCAGTTTTTCTTTCAAGGTATTTCCATTCAGGGAGTTTTAATCTAGGTTCCATCAATGTTCTTTAGAGGATATCCAAGTATCCTGTTTGGAAGGAAAAAAAAAAAAATCAATTTAAATTTAATTAACTCTATCTATACATATTTTGAGAAACAAAAAATTATCAAACTATACGGAATACAAAGGAGACAATGCATAGAATCCTAATTATGATATTACCTATAATTGGATTCAAAACAAGGAATTCTATGTGAATCTAGAACACATTAGTTCCAAGGAATCTAGTAGAAATTTGAAAATATGATCATGATATACAATTTAAAAACTATTACAAGACTGATAATTGGCTCGATACAAGGAAAATAATATTTACATGTATATTAACAACTAAGAAAAAAATATTAGAAAATAAAAAATGATAGGTTTCATTTAATTTCAATTTGGTACACGTCCCTATGGAATCCAAATTTATTGAACAATATGTATGAGTTCCTACCTTTCTTGTGTACTACGGAAAATGAACCCCTCTATTTGAATTCCACACCAATAGTGGTAATCACTATCCTCCAACCTGGTAATGCATATCATCAAAAAGAATAATGAGAATAAAAATAAATCTATTTTAAATATTTTATCAATTTTTTTAATATAAAAATTATAATTCTGTGTCTTTTTTTAATTCCAACTCTACTTAGTTGATGCATTGATCCAAAATTCATTGTTGAAAAAGAAAAAATTCTTAATTCTAACTAATTTTTTCTACTAAATTTACCAAATATTCTTTATTGAAGAGAATAAGGTTTTAATTCTAAGTATACTTTGTTGCTACATTCAGACATAATTCCATATTAGTTCTCATTACTTGTTGAAGGTTTCAAGAAAAAATAAGATTAGTTGGTAAACTAGTTTTATTGCAATTTAACAAAAATAGAACTTACCATTATCTATCTTAATTTAATATGGAAAAATGTTTAACATTTGCAACTTATAATTCTCTACCATAATTTAATAAAAAAATGAGCATGTAAATTTATTTTATTGTTTTTATAGAGAACCTGTAGAGAAAATTCACTAAGCATACCAAACTTACTATACCATTTTTAACTATGTAATTTTTTACATTTAATTTATTATTTTATACAATAATTTTAAGATGTAAATTTACTTATTCAAAAGTGTAAACTTACCTCTACTACTATTTTATGAAATTTTCATGCAAATTTAATTATTAATTTATGCAAAATGTACCTTTACTATTTGCAATTGTACTTGAACATAAAAATAACATGTAAATTTACTTACTATTATTTTCACAACCGCAAAATTATCTTTAGGGAACTTCAATTTCCCATTTTATATTTTTTTGTAATATATAAGTTACCGTTTTTCTATTCTTTTGTATAAGAGTTATGGATTTGCAACAATGGTTTTCCATTTTATAATTTTTTTTTAATATTGGATTTATCTTTTTTCCATTTTTTTTCTTGGAGTTATCCATTTGAAACTAAATTTTGCCATTTTATAATTATATTTCATATAAAAGTTATTATTTCGCTATTCCTTTGTATCATAGTTATGGATTTGCAACTAAGAATTGTCATTCTATGTGACAACTGGCTTAAGTGCTAACTATTTGTTATGCTATTTTATTTTTAAGAGGCGAAGACATTTATTTATTTTGAGGAAAATATTACATGATGATCATGACTTAATTATGTTATGTTGAAATGAAATCTAATCATGGGATAGTGTTTTCATAAAAAAGGTAAAAAAGAGTGATGATAAAAGTATTCCATGAACTGAGAAGCGGTTGAACAGAAAAACAGTTAAAGAGAGTTACCTTTCCTCTGAGGATAAAAAGTACATCCCAGTGAGGAAAAGGGGCTCAGTTTGGTGACTGAGGAAGGGAAGAGAGTGATGATTTCTTGAGCTCGTAAATACCAGTGGAAACACTCAACATTCATGTAAAAATTCCCAGAAAAGAAGACTGGACTCGGGGTCCTGAGGTCTCGTTCGGAATCTCTATCAACCTACTCGTCTTAGGCGTGGAGCATGGGGGCAGTGAGGAAGGAATTGCCTCGCTCATGGTAGGGAGTAAATCATCAACAGAGCTGATGTGAGATAGGTAAACAAATTTATTTTAATGCCATTATGTATTCAGATTTGTTTGAATTAGAGAAATGTGGTTATACCGAAATAGTTTCGATATGGATGTTGTTTCTTAGATTATGGAAAGAATAATTTTACACTGGGCATGTCAAGTATAAAACTTTATCTTTCTCTGTTATATTATGTGTCTCTACTATATTATGTTTTGCACTTGTTGTGGAACTATTGAATATTTTTGGAATTTGCAATAAACTATATGAATAATCTGTAAATTATAGCGTGACTGTTAAAGTAGAAATCCAAAAATGTCAGAACCAGAGTCTGGCCTATATAGAGACAGATCCATATATATTAGTTTAAATCCCAGAAACTGTTAGTTTTAGGGAGCTTCTGTCTATGACCTAGAAACTATTACAATCAAGATAGCAGAAAAGTCTCCCTTATACTTGATACAATAGATTAATTTATGGACTAGAAAGAAACGCCTGTGAGAATGAAACCCAAAAAATAACAGTTGATACCTATAGGTATCTACCACACATAAACCCGTGCACTTTACTTCGTTGAATGTAATACTATGTTAACCGCAAATAACATATTCATCATATTTGTGGGCACGGCGGGACCATAAAATTTTATTATTCCTTGTTGAGTTGAAAAATGTGTTAACCTCAGAGTAGATATCAATAATATTGACAGGCGTGACGAGAGTCGTTGGATCCAACCGATCAACAACGGAGGATCATACAGCAGGCAGAGTGACATCGCATATCGCAAAGGTTAGTGATTAAGACTCACTTCGCAAGTTAATGAGTTTTTTTTGTGATGCGAAGTGTTGTGGCGAGGCATAGCACAGGCCGTCGGATCCAACCGAGAATGAATGGTGAAAATTGGAAGTGGCGATCGAAAATCATAATCTGTGAAGGTTAATGCTAGGGGATATCGTAAGGGAATTTAAGATATTTGTGATGTGAAGTGCGGGAAGCCACGTGTCGACGCGGTGCAACATCGCATCACGTAGAACATAATTTTTAGCTCTTAATGTTTTAATCTTATATTGTCGGGATCGCGAAGTGTGATTTTCCATTGATTGGTCGGAGTTATGGTGGGACCCTCTGGTAAAGAAATTCTGTGTATTGGATTTTTGTTTGACCTATGTATGTTATAAAAACTTAGTTGTTGATTCACGCAAGGTATGTATGTGGCTAACTCTCGAATCTTAATATTCGTTATGAATAAAGGCGAATTTGTATTAAGACTTAAGAAATGTTATATTTGCTAATGTTAAGTATACGCATAGATATGTATCATACTTATGTCATATATAATTGCATAGAAGCCCGTATGAGATAAAGTTTGTATGTAGCCATATGCAGAATAATTTTTATGTATAAATTGTAGAAAATCAGATAAATATGGTTGGTAATTATATGTGTTCGCATAGTTAGTTATGACATGGTAAAAGAAAATTTTGTTTTTTTTTTTTTTTCATGTCTGATTATGGTGAACATTACAAGTGGCATCAGAGCAGTGTTCGCACACTGGGACCCTAGGGTTCACCTAACATGATAAATTGTGTGTAAATGATGCACATAAAAGAAATAATATCATAGAAGACAATATGAGGAGGGGATCGACAAAACAAAATCCTTGGAATGTAGGGGAACATACACCCCAAGCCCAGCCAGAAATGAATCCTAAAATGTGGATTCAACTCAGTGTGGATCAGCACCAGCAGACTAGTAGACTACTGGAGAAACAAAAGCACCAAACCAGTATTCTGGTAAGCACTGTGCAGAAGTTATAGGAATAAATGGTTCGGGTTAGGAGTGACAATGAGCATTTAATGCAAGAGAAATAAAGGATACTCAAGAGCCTTTGTGACAAATAGAATCATGGGGTGATACAACTTAGTCTTGATAGAGACATGCATGAAGGAAATGAACGAAAATCCAATGCCCAAACCACTGAAAGAATGGAAAGAAGCCATTCACAGTGAAGTAACAAGAATAGAAGCCACAAGAAGGGTGAGTCTAGTAATGCATTAGAATAGCAAGAAATTAAGAAACAAAAGGTGGATCTACAAGGTGAGTTCTAGAAGATTAAACCACCCATGTTTGATGGAGAAGCGGAGGAGGTGGTTGAGGCATGGTTGATTAATATGAAAAAGTACTTTGAATTTTATGAGTACAACAACAATCTTAAAGCGAGACTGGCCATATATCAGTTGAGAGAAAAGGCCACCTTGTGGTGGGAGGAAGTCAAGAATGTAAGTCAAGAATGTCTGCAGCATTGAAGATCAAGACGTGATTTGCGACTCGTTCCTACAATATTTTAAAGAAAAATATCTAAAATAATGCTTCTATGATCAAAATTCCAGCGAATTCCATGACTTGATGTTGGGTCAGATGACGATGGATGAGTACTTAACCAAGTTCACTTCCCTACTAAGATATGTTCCATATATAAGGGATGAAAATTCTAAGGTTGAACAATTATTCAATATTTTTCCAACCCACATGAAAGAATCAATTGAATTCATGAATCCAAGGGCCATGGATGAAGCGATTCGTAGAGAAAGAATGTGTTACCAATTTTCCAAGGAAAAATGAGAACTGGGCAAAAATTGTTAACCAAGGAAAGGGCAGAAGAGAATTTCAAATTTCGAAGATACTAGGACTGGTAAGTTGAAGAATTATGCAAGGAATTCAGTAAGAAAATAGTTTGGAAGGAACCACCAACCAACCTAGTGGCCTATAGAGGCTTCCAGCAAACCTGAACAAAGACAACCCTAGAACCACCTCTAAAATGTTGGGGACGTGGCGAGGCTCATTATTATAGGAACTGTCCATAGCGGGAAATGAGTGAAACAATTTCTAATCTACAAGAAGCTTATACAATGGGAGATGTAGCCTGAAATATACCCAGAATTAATGAAGCATTTGAAGATTGTTAGACAGATTATAAGACAATGATGATAGAGTTGTAACGTAAGCTACTTTCACAACCTGTTTCTATTTTGGTTGACCCAGGTGCAATTTTAAGTTATGTAAACCCAAAAATAGCATAATTATGTAAATTAAAAAGTTAGAAATTCAAAAATCCATGGCTAGTACAGCTAGCCACGGGAGCAAAGAGAAAATTTTGTGCCATGTTTCCAAACTGTACACTGGAAATTGGAACATAGTAATTAAATGTGGATCTGAATGTATTTCCTTTGGGATCCTACAATGTGCTACTAGGCATGGATTGCTTCGAGAAAAACTGGACACTGGTAGACTGTAAAGAAAATATTATATATTATACAATGCAAGATGGGACTCATAAGGAGATGCAAGGATTCAGGAAACCCCTACAGTTGCGTCCTATTACAACCTCTCAAATGAATAATTGTATTAGAAAAAGATGTCAGTTATATGCCATTCAGGTGGGTTTTACTAATTCTAAGGAGAAGACTCCTATGATGGAGAACATACCTGTAGTGCAAGATTTCAAGGACGTGTTCCCAGAAGATGTACCACGTTTTCCTCTAAGAAGGGACATCGATTTCACTATTGAGTTGATGCCAAGAGCATCACTGATTTCAAGGGCACCATACCGAATGAGTGTATCGGAGTTGAATGAACTGAACATGCAGTTGAAAGAATTGTTGGATAAGGGGTATATTCAACCAAGTGTGTCCCCTTGGGGAGCACAAGTGTTGCTTGTAAAGAAGAAGGATGGAACCATGCGAATGTGCATGGACTATCGACAACTCAATAAATTTACTATCAAAAATAAATATCCACTACTGTGTATTGATGACCTATTTGATGAGGTGAATGGGGCCACTATATTTTCAAATATATACTTAAGGTCTGTATACCACCAGATCCGGATAAAATATGAGAATATCTACAAGACTGGTTTCCGTACCAGACATGGGCATTACGAGTTTGTGGTATTACTGTTTGGTTTAACTAATGCACCAACAACATTTATGAGGTTGATGCATGGCATATTTCAACCATTTTTGGATAGTTTTGTACTAATACTCATTGACGATATTTTAATTTATTCAAAGAACATGGAAGAGCACAAGTATCAATTAAGAATAGTGTTGGATATGTTATTAAAACATCATCTGTACTCCAATTTCAGCAAATGTGATTTCCTTACGGAATAAATCCAATATCTAGGCCATGTTATTTCCGCTAAGGGAATAGCGGTCGATCTAGAGAAAATTAAGATGATTATGGAATCGCGAGTACCCCAAAATTTGGAATATATCCAATCCTTTATGGGACTGGCTGGATACTATCGATGTTTCATTCAAGGGTTCTCAAAGACTGATTTTCCAATTACCTCTTTATGAAGGAAGGGAAAAGTATTTAAATGGACTAATGAGTGCTAGATAAATTTTGAAAGGTTAAAAAACTTGTTGACCACTGCCCTGGTGTTGAGGGTAGTTGATCCCAATAAGGAATTTGAAGTCTGTACCGATGCTTGTAAAGAATGAGCTGGGGCAGTCTTGTTGCAAGAAGGAAGAGTGGCTGCTTATGAATCAAGGAAGTTAAAAGAGCATGAACAGCAATACTCAGCTGTTGGCTTGAGGGGTCCTGACCCAAGTTTGGTGTGCAAGGTTTGCCAACAAACCCCTATACTAATGGCCCTTTCGGCAGTGACCTGCTTGCGCAGGTCACAGTCTCACCCGAAGTAGTATGGGTGGGTTCTGGAACCAGGTTTCCGCACCCTGAGAAAGGAAGGGTAAGGAAAGAAGTGCCGCGTTCTATTCATATTACCTCTGTGCAAGGTCAATTATATGTCCAATTTCATTTACGTGCACTAGATCTAAAATTATATGCTTCTCATAACATTAACACAGCATTACGTACCCGAACAGAATAGATCTAGATTTACTTTAATACACAGACTTCCGCAGCATGATATAACCAAATTAGAATAGATCAATCATTCAATATACATATATTCACAGCATAAGATAGAGAAATGCATAACACAGTGATTACCAACAATCCATTCAATATTACTCACAGATTTAGATCCAATAGTCTTGCACATTCATTCATTCGTTACCCTTACAATTTCCTTCCCATCCTGTGCACACAGCAGTAAGGTCCGGACACAGCTGGACTAGGATCTCCGCACACACAGCCAGCATGAGTCCGTTCCCCAAAAACCCCAATAGATTGCTTACACAACAGATCGCATCAATAGCTTAGCCAATTCTTACCTTTTACAATCCGAAATGCCTCTCTATTTATAACAATCTAGCTTTAACATTCCTATGTTCCGCAACCCATGGTTTTTGGACACCTTGTTTACCCTTTAACCCCATTACAATGCTTTTCAGGGCTTTGACCCACCCCAAAACCCCGACGCTATACTAAATATAACAAAAATAACCAAAATTGACCGGTTTCGTGGCTTGTAAGGAGACCTTGTTCCAACATTCCCCCAACACAATCTTGTGACTCGTCCCGAGTCACTTTGGTGGTGCACCTTCAATCTATGCGTGTAAGGTAGCCAGGGAGTGAAGGATGGGTGGAAGCACTTCCTTTCTTTGGGCTGCTGCATGTTGCGCAATATTGATCATTTTCAGATAAGCAGGCCCATCAAGATCCAGACTAACGCGTTCCAAAAACCGTTGGAGGCTTGCAATGGCAGACTGTGCATCATGTGAAAGCTGGAGTGTAGCATCATTCCATGGTTTCAAAATTTTATACGCAATCTTCTTGGAGTGATGAAGGTGTAACACCCCTAGTTTATGTTTTTATTTCAAAGCTAGACATTTGAACTTTAATCCTGAGGGGAGTGGACCCCAATGGACAAGTATGTGTGGATGTAATTAAATATCTAATTATGAAAAATAAATAAAATAATTCTATGCAGATTGACCAAAATGAGAATTATGAGATCAATTGCTAAATCCATGAGGATGGAAAGAGGCAAATATTTCCCCAAAAATCTTTCAAAAAAATTCCTTGAAAGAATTTATTTCCAAATTAGATTTTGAGGAAAATCTAGTTTCCCCAATGATATGGAGAGTAGTTGGGAAGAGGTAAAAAGATGGGAAAAGCAGAAAGCAGCTTTAAAAAATCCCTAAATAAGGGAAGCCTAGGCAAACAGGAAGAAAAGCATCCTATAATTCTGAACGCAGAATTAGAAACAGGCTTTGGGGAGAAAAGGCTTAAATAAGCTATTCCTGAACAGATTATGGGTTGGTCTGGAATGGAAGGGGTCTTAGCTTGGGGGTGAGTTCTAGAGATAAAGGGACTCTATGGTTGGGAGGACTGGTCAAGTACCTAAGTGGTATGCTCAGAGTATTCGTGAATGATTAAAATTAATTGTTGTTAAGTGTAAAAGTTAATGACTGTAGCTGTATACTACTTGCAATGTTTTGATGTGTTGTTATTCCATACATTTATAGAAGGGTAGAGTAATTAAAATCTCTCTCAGATCTGCATGGTTGTAGGAACTAGAAATATGAGGACAAATCAGGCAGAAACTCTAAACCAGTTTCCTGGTTTAAATCTGGAGATTATGTTATCTCATAATTTGTAAAAATGTAACTTTAATCTGTTTCTGTTAAAAAAAATATAGACTTAATTCAGTGAATATTAGGGAAACCTACAAAACCTGTGTGTAGGAGGAATTAAATACATACAGGGCAGATCCTGAGATCTGTTGAAGTAACTAAGCGAGGTGCAGACATAAAGATGCCAAAATAGCAGTGCTTGGTTATTTATAAAATTCCTTTGAAACTAAGGATAGAAAGAAAGAATATATAGAATTGAGTACTATGGATATCTTCAGATAGCAAGGGAAAAAAATTAAACAGGTCTGCCAACTTGTAAATACTTATGAACTTAGAGTTATGCATAAAAATATGTGATTACTATCCTTTACCAAGGAATGTTACAACTGCATACTTATTGAGAAATTATATAAAATGCTTGTAACCACACTAGCTATGAAAAGGTAGCACTTAATTGTTATCAGATCTATATGATATAGTAATGCTAGTCTAAACACCAGAGACATTGGAACTGTGATACTATAGAAAAAATTTATACATATATATAGTTGCATAGAATGTTTTTCTTGATATCCGCAACTTGTACAATGGAGTTTCAAACCCATGAATATAAAGAAAGTCTACTCTGGGAGTCAACTAACACACAAAATTATAGAATCTGTAGGACTCGAAATTATTCAGTCACTTCACTACTGTAAACTTTAAGACTCCTTTAATAGACAAACATATATTCACTGATGCCATTATTGTGAAGAGCAATAGAAAGGAAATATAAAGCCAGTGTACTTATTAATCTCTCATTCAAGTTCAAGAAAAATTTTATTGGACAAAAACAGATATATAATGAGGAATAATATAATATAGAAATCTGGACATTGATAACAGAGACGAATGAGCGATAAATACATATATGCAACTCTGGAAACCAATTACGGAAATTGATTATCATGATCTCATGATAATAATTCAGAACGTAAGTACTTCGGGAATTTCAGTGTCCCAAATAAAAAAGTTAAACAGTCCCTGTCTCTGGAAAAAGGTATTTACTACAACAGAAACTTCTATGACAATAACAACTTAAATTTTCTGAACAATTTTGTAGAATAACAAGAGAGGACCAGCTCAAAATTTAACTCAGGACGCATCGATACCGACCTGAAATTTCAGAACGCACCGACGTCAATTTGAATGAAACACCAATTCACAAAATACCAATTAAGAAAAAACCCTCGACGCTATTCAGACCTACCTGCAAGAGAATGAGGATGTCGTTACCATAAGAAAATAGGAGGATCCTTAGAACATAAAATATGCGAAGGGAATATAAAAAAAACTCAGGTTACCTTGAGAAACGAAAAGGGTTATCACTAAATACGACCTGCAAGAAAAACACATGTGTATTGTAAAAACATTCACCCAAAATGAAACTAAAACTCTAGAACAATTTTACTCAATTAGGTCGATGGCTTACCGAGGAGTGATTGCTTGCTACAAGCCAAGAAAATTTGGTGCATAAAATGGACGGCCCCAGTCAAGTCACCAAGACGAAACAGGGTAAGCCCTATCAAGAAACAATTGGATAATCGTATTAAATATCGTTATCAGTAAACGAAAATCTCCTACACGAACAGAGAAATCTATACGAGAGATTTTGTTGAACAAACAAAATCAAAAATATAACGCCACGAGTCTAGATAGAAAATGAGACCATAGATAAGAAATGGTGGATTTTAAACTTAGTGCTTGTACTGTAACCAACTGTATTAACATAAATAGCAATAGTATAAGCCACAGTAACATAGTGTGGTGCTCAGATTGCCATACCTGTGTTTCGACACAATGGAAAGATGAAAGCTTGAAGCCTGGGAGAGAATGACTCGCTTCTCCAACGTGCAGATACTCGATACCGAGAGGAGAGAAAACAAACGAGGAGCAAAAAGGACAGTCTCGATAATAAGTTATATATTTATACAAACGCATCCAAAACCAAAACATCGAAACCCTAATGAGATAGGGGAAATCTACACCGTCCAAGTGGCACAGGATCTCCAGTGTGTACATGGATCGATTCGATGGGATTGACAATTAAGACGTAGCCGTCCAACATTTAATTAGCAATCTCTGTAATCGATCCCACAGTACTTATGCTCATGGCGTGTAGTCTGCACAATTCCAAGGGTAGGCTGGCGTGGCATTCAAATGAAAATGTAGATCCCTACAGCTCGAGCATGAACGCAATGAAATCCAACCAAATGCAAACCACGTCAAGAGAGAAACCTTGCGTATAATGACGTGGATACTTAGCACAAGTTTAATTGCCACAATACATTAAACCGACGTTGCTAATGACGGAGTACGAATATCCTGAAGTTAATGTGCCTACCTATACAGAAAAATCACCATAAATAATGTGTACGAGAGATATCCTGAAGGATTTGGGAACATGCACTATACATTCGCATAACCATAAGCCATTCATACTAATGACATAAGTGTTAATGGTATATAGCCCAATCGATACATTGAAACAAATTGAAAATTTAACATAGGATTATCGCTCATGGAGCTATATGAATAAATGAGCCCAATGATATATATAATGCCTTGAAAACTTGTTATATGACAATTCGATGCACTTAGAATATCTAAAACATAAGTCGAATTCGAACATGGTCAAACGTTACATGGTGAGGTAAGTAAGGATCATAAAGAAACTCACGAAATGATCTTGGGATCAAACAAAAAAAAAATATATCCTATAAGAGAGTATAAGGTATGAGTGTATTAAGGATTCAAGAATATTAGTAAGGTTAATAGTCATAGAGGAAGTCTAACAGAAGTTGAATAAGGATTAAAAAAAAACACAACTCTAAAAGCAAGGTATAAACATATAGTTCAAATATATCCTATAAGAGAGTATAAGGTATGAGTTTATTAAGGATTAAAGAATATTAGCAAGGTTAATAGTCATAGAGGAAGTCTAACAGAAGTTGAAAAAGGAAAAAAACAAAAAAACAAAACTCCAAAAGCAAGGTATAAACATACAGTTTAAAGACCAGTACAACATCTTGATACAAGGGTAGTAACCCAAATAGTTAACCTGGGAGGAATGTAACCTTCTAAGACAGGGTTAAAGGTATCGTGATATTGACTATATGAATCGTGGATCTAATTTATTATTAAGCGAAAAAAAAAAAAAATTTGTTGTGTGACGGAGAGACATTACAAATGGTATCAAAGCTCATGTTATAAAAAAAATGGGTTGTTGTAGTGTGTCCTCACTGTATAAATGATTTCATGTTGAAAAAAAATAAATTATTTTAACTGATCTGTGTTGTGTAGTGTACAGTGGTGCTAGAATGGTAGAAGGTGAGGAAATTTATGTTGATCTACGTGATAAAGATAATACACCAGATCCCAACTCTCCGGTGATGGCGATGTTGCACAGTTTGCAACGAGAAATGGCTGAGCTAAGAAGCCAGAATGAGAGATTGTCATTAGCCAGTGAGGAGCAGGAAAAGCTCATCAGGGAACTAACTTCGCGGAATAGCCTAAAGGGTAAAGGTTCCAGGAAGAGGAATAATGATGAGTCTGAGGATGATGATGCTGTTAGGCATCAATATAAGCAGAAAGATCAAACCTCCCTCCTATGATGGGGAGAAGGAGGAAGATGCTGAAGCCTGGTTGTTGAACATGATTAAGTATTTCCGGGTCTATGAATATGAAAGCAATATGAAGGCGAGATTAGCTATTTACCAGCTACAAAGTAAGGCTACCTTGTGGTGGGAGGAGACGAAAATGGTTCATGCCATTGATGAAAAGACAGTTACTTGGGAAGATTTTCAGGTTAAGTTTAAAAGCTGTTATTTAAATGAACGTTATTATGATGATAAAGAAAAATAATTTCATGAGCTTAGACTGGGACAACTTACTATTGATGAGTTTGTAAATTTTACCAATCTGTTGAGATATGTCCCTTACATTAGGGAAGAGAAGGCCAAGGTGCAAATATTTTTGAACTATTTTCCTGTTGTGTATAAAGAGAAGATCGAGTTTGATAACCCAAAAACTATGGACGAGGCAGTGAGGAAGGCTAGATTATGCTACCAGCGGTTCAAAGGAAAGGCTGAGCATGGAAAAGGCTGGCTAAACAGAGGTGAAATTAAAGGAAAGAAACGGAAACCAACTTACTTAAGGAATTTTGGTAGGGACCATCAGAGGAAAAAGTTTAATAAACCAAAAGAAAGCCAAAGAGCTCAGTCTCAAATTGGTTCCAAACAACTAGATGAAGGGAATAAGAATGAAGGCACAGTCAAAATGAGGAACCTTTGAAATGCTGGGGATGTGGAGAACCCCATATTTTGAGGAATTGTCCCCACCCAAACATTTAGTTGATTATGAGAGATCGAGAAGCTACCACAGTAAATGGCATAGCAAGAAATATACCCACTATTAGTGCAGCCTTGGAAAATAGACAAGCAAAACACCAAGCTACCATGGTGGAAATGGAGGGTAAGATTTCTGACCAATATGTTACTGTTTTTATTGATCTGGGTGCTTCTTTGAGTTACATTAGTCCAAAAATTGTAGAAAAATGCAATCTCAAAACTGAAAAATTTCAGAAGTCTTGGTTGGTCCAGCTAGCCACTGGCACCAAAAGGAAGGTAACTCATAAGTTACCTCAAACACCAATTAAATTAAATGATTTTGAAACAGAAGTAAATCTAAACATTCTGCCATTAGGTTCGTATGACTTGCTGATAGGAATGGACTGGCTGGAAAAGTGAAAGGCGATGATGAATTGTTGGGATAAAACTCTGCATTGCATAGATGAAAAAGGGAAACCTTTTATTCTCAAGGGAAAACCAAAACCCATCTCTGTAAGAAAAATATTAGCACTGCAATTAAAAAAAACAGCTAGGAAAGGATACTAAGTATATGCGGTACATGTAGAAGAGACAGAACGAAAACCTGAAGAAAATCTGCTGGATACCTTGCCAGTGGTGAGAGAGGTTAAGGAAGTCTTTCCAGATGAGATTCCTCATCTCTGCCCCAAAAGAGAGATTTAATTTTCAATCGATTTGGTGCCAGGAGCAACACCTTTTTCCCGAGCCCCTTATCGAATGAGTCCCCCTGAACTCATGGAACTGAAAATGCAATTGCAAGAATTGCTGGATAAGGGCTATATCCGACTGAGTGTATCTCCTTGGGGAGCACCAGTTCTATTTGTGAAAAAGAAGGATGGAACCTTTAGGATGTGCATTGATTATCGTCAACTGAATAAGTTGACCATTAAGAACAGATACCCTTTGCCCAGAATTGATGATCTTTTTGACCAAGTGAGAGGAGCTTTAGTATTTTTGAAGATTGACTTAAGGAATGGTTATCACCAGCTCAGAATTAAGGAAGAAGACATTAGTAAAACAACTTTTTGAACCAGGTATGGTCACTACGAATTTGTAGTCCTACCTTTCGGTTTGACAAATGCCTCTGCCACCTTTATGTGCTTAAAGAACAACGTATTAAACAAGTACTTGGATAAATTTGTACTTTTGTTCATAGATGATATTTTAGTTTACTCAAAAAGTGAGGAAGAACACAAAGAGCACTTGAGGATAGTATTTCAAACTTTGAAAGAAAACCAGTTATATGCCAAATTCAGTAAATGTGAATTCTACAAGGACAAGATCCAATACTTGGGTCATATTATCTCTGAACAAGGGTTGGATGTTGACCCTGAAAAGATAAAGGCTATTAAAGAATGGCCTATGCCAACTGATTTTTCCGCAACAAGGTCATTTATGGGGATTGCAGGTTATTATCGCAGATTTGTGGAGAGATTTACTGCTATAGCATATCCCATAACATCACTACAAAAGAAGGGTGTCAAATTTGAGTGGACTGAAAAATTCCAAAACAGTTTTGCACAACTAAAACCAAAACTCACTACAGCCCCTATACTAAAGATTGCAGACCCTGATAAAGATTTTTTTGTATGTACAGATGCCTGTAGAGAGGGGTTGGGAGGAGTCCTTTTGCAGGAAAATTCAGTTATTGCATATCAATTGAGGAAACTAAAGACACATGAACAAAATTATAGTACATATGATTTGGAGTTGGCTACTGTTATTCATGCCTTGAAGATGTGGTGACACTATCTCCTTGGAAATAAATTTACATTGATGACAGATCATATCAGTCCTAAATATTTCTTTTCCGAAACTGATTTGAAAGCTCAACAAGCCAGATGGTTGTCTTTTCTAAGTGAATTTGATATGGACATAAAACATATCAGAGGGAAAAAAAATAAAATTGCTGATGCTTTGAGCAGAAATGCTTGCCAACACATAAACAACATTGGAAGTAGTGTAAAGTTGGAGTTAGAATATTTAGTGAACCAGGCAGCAGACCAGGATCCAAATTATGAAACACTACAGGCGAAACTACTAAAGAAGGAGATAGCTGACTACACTCAAAATAAAAAAGGGTTAATCTGCTACAAAAATAGATTGTACATTCCCAATGTAGAGTCTTTGAAAAGAGAGATTTTAGATGAATATGAAAAACAGCTATATGCAGGGCATCCTGGATATCAGATAATGTTAACAGCTATGAAAAAGAAGTTGTTTTGGCCAGGAATTAAAAGAGAAGTAGCAGAGTATTTAGCTAAATGCATGGAGTGTCAACTAGTTAAAGTTGAACATTAGCATCATGCTGGTCTTCTAAATCCTTTGCCAATTACAGAATGGAAATGGGATACAGTTTCTATAGATTTTATAATAGGGCTACCCAAAACCAAATACCAACACGATTCGGTGATGGTAGTAGTAGACACTTTAACAAAAGTTGCACACTTCATACCGGTGAAATCTACTTTCAGGACAGCCCAAGTAGCAAATGTGTTCCTGAAGGAAGTAGTAAGGCTCCATGGGGTCCCAAAGGTGATTGTTTCGGATAGAGATGCTAAGTTTACCGCAGCCTTTTAGAAAGGTTTGTTTGGGGGCATGGGCACTAAGTTGAATTTCAGTACTACCTATCACCCTCAGACCGACGGTCAGACAGAGAGAACTAACCAGATTTTGGAGGATATGCTGAGAATGTATGTGATGGATAGACCATCAAAGTGGGAAGACTACTTGCATTTATCTAAATTTGCCTATAATAACAGCTATCAATCCTCCATCAAAATGAGTCTGTTTGAGGCACTCTATGGAAGGAAATGTCGTACACCTTTGAGTTGGAGCCAACCTGAGGATAAGCTAATATTGGGACTAGATGCTTTACAAGAGATGGAAAGAATTGTTAAACAAATACAAAGAAAAATCAAGACAACACAAGATCGCCAGAAGAACTATGATGATAAGAAGAGGGTACATCAATAATTTAAAGTGGGGGAACATGTGTATTTGCGTATTAAACCCAAAAAGAGCACACTTTATACTAGAAGTTGTGCGAAACTGGCTCCTAGATATTGTGGACCTTTTGAAGTGTTAGAAAGGGTGGGACCAGTGGCTTACAAGCTGGCCTTACCACCCCATGTTAAAGTTCATGATGTATTTCATGTTTAATTATTAAAAAGATACATACATGATGCTTCTCACATTGTTGATTGGAATGTGATACAGGTGGAACCAGAAGGGGAGTTCCTTCCAGAACCGCTTTAAATATTGGAGCGGGAAGAAATTGAATTAAGGAATCGGATGATAGCAAGAGTAAAGGTGCAGTGGAAGCACTTTACTGCTAAGAAGCTACCTGGGAAAGAGAAGCTGAAATGATGGGAAAATATCCATTTTTGTTTGAAAAGAAATGAACTCTAGTAGTTAGATATCAACACTGAGGACGATGTTTTCTTTTAGAGCGGGAATATGTAACACCCCTAGTTTATGTTTTTATTTCAAAGCTAGACATTTGAACTTTAATCCTGAGGGGAGTGGACCCCAATGGACAAGTATGTGTGGATGTAATTAGATATCTAATTATGAAAAATAAATAATATAATTCTGTGCAGATTGACCAAAATAAAAATTATGAGATCACTTGCTAAATCCATGAGGATGGAAAGAGGAAAATATTTCCCCAAAAATCTTTCAAAAAAAGTCCTTGAAAGAATTTATTTCCAAATTAGATTTTGAGGAAAATCTAGTCTCCCCAATGATGTGGACAGTAGTTGGGAAGAGGTAAAAAGCTGGGAAAAGTAGAAAGCAGCTTTAAAACATCCCTAAATAAGGGAAGCGTAGGCAAATAGGATGAAAAGCATCCTGTAATTCTGGACGCAGAATTAGAAACAGGCTTTGGGGAGAAAAAGCTTAAATAAGCTATTCCTGAATAGATTAGGGGTTGGTCTGGAATGGAAGTGGTCTCATCTTGGGGGTGAGTTCTGGAGATAAAGGGACTCTACGGTTGGGAGGACTGGTCAAGTACCTAAATGGTATGCTCATAATATTCATGAATGATTAAAATTAATTGTTGTTAAGTGTAAAAGTTAATGACTGTAGCTGTATACTACTTGCAATGTTTTGATGTGTTGTTATTCCATACATTTACAGAAGGGTAGAGTAATTAAACTCTCTCTCAGATCTGCATGGTTGTAGGAACTAGAAATATGAGGACAAATCATCCAGAAACTCTAAACTAGTTTCCTCGTTTAAATCTGGAGATTATGTTATCTCATAATTTGTAAAAATGTAACTTTAATCTGTTTCTATTAAAAAAAATATAGACTTAATTCAGTGAATATGACGGAAACCTACAAAACCTGTGTGTAGGAGGAATTAAATACATACAGGGCAGATCCTGAGATCTGCTGAAGTAACTAAGTGAGGTGTAGACATAAATATGCCAAAATAGCAGTGCCTGGTTATTTATAAAATTCCTTTGACACTAAGGATAGAAATAAAGAATATATCGAATTGAGTACTATGGATATCTTCAGATAGCAAGGGAACAAAATTAACATTAGGAGAATTTTGAGGTCTAAAATGGGCCTCCTAAGAAAAATGTACAACAAAAGTAAACTTTATAACAACCAATAGGATTCAAGATGATGATGTCAACCGTGGGGGATGATTTACCATTTTTTAAGTAAAAGGGTAAAAATATTAAAAAATAATAAAATAATAAAACTACTTTTTCATCTCATATTTTCAACTTATCTCCCACAATTTTTACTCAAATTTCGAGAGGGAGTACTCGTTGGATGCAAAATTTATTTCCTCATCCAAGGAGTACCCATGTTGCATACTTTCAATGAACCCTGCTACATGAAAAATGGGAAATACATAAAAAAATGTGATTACAATCACGTTTTTTATGTACTTTGTCATTTTTCGTGTAGTAGGACCCATCGAAAGTATGCAACATGGGTACTCTTTGGATGAGGAATTAAATTTCGCATCCAACGAGTACTCCCGCTCAAAATTTGAGTAAAAACTTTGGGATATAAGTTGAAAATATGAGTTGAAAAAGTAGTTTTTCTCATTTTTCCCTCTAAAATTTGATGATGTCATCAAATCTTATTTGATTTTTTCCACTATTATTTTATAATTTCCTTAGGAGGCCCATTTTAGACCTCAAATTTCCCCTAATGACAGGTCTGCCAACTTGTAAATACTTATGAACTTAGAGTTATGCATAAAACTATGTGATTACTATCCTTTAGCAAGGAATGTTACAACTGCATACTTATTGAGAAATTATATAAAATGCCTGTAAACCACACTAGCTATGAAAAGGTAGCACTTAATTGTTATCAGATCTATATGATATAGTAATGCTAGTCTAAACACCAGAGACATTGGAACTGTGATACTATAGAAAAAATTTATACATATATATAGTTGCATAGAATGTTTTGCTTGATATCCGCAACTCGTACAATGGAGTTTCAAACCCATGAATATAAAGAAAGTCTACTGTGGGAGTCAACCAACACACAAAATTATAGAATCTTTAGGACTCGAAATTATTCAGTCACTTCACTATTTTAAACTTGAAGACTCCTTTAATAGAAAAACGTATATTCACTGATGCTATTATTGTGAAGAGCAATAGAAAGGAAATATAAAGCCAGTGTACATATTAATCTCTCATTCAAGTTCAAGCAAAATTTTATAGGACAAAAACAAATATATAATAAGCAATAATGGAATATAGAAATCTGGACATTTATTTGTTATTGATAACAGAGATGAATGAGCGATAAATACATATATGCAACTCTCGAAACCAATTATGGAAATTGATTATCATGATCTCATGATAATAATTCAGAACGTAAGTACTTCGGGAATTTTAGTGTCCCAAATAAAAAAGTTAAACAGTCCCAGTCTCTGGAAAAAGGTATTTACTACAACAGAAACTTATATGACAATAACAACTTAAATTGTCTGAACAATTTTATAGAATAACAAGAGAGGGCCTGGTCAAAATTTAACTCAGGACGCGTCGATACCGACCTAAAATTTCAGAATGCACCGGCGTCAATTTGAATGAAACACCAATTCACAAAATACCAACTAAGAAAAAACCCTCGACGCTATTCAGACCTACATGAAAGAGAATGAGGATGTCGTTACCATAAGAAAATAGGAGGATCCTCAGAAGATAAAATATGCGAAGGGAATATCAAACAAACTCAGGTTACCTTGAGAAACGAAAAGGGTTATCACTAAATATGACCTACAAGAAAAACACATGTGTATTGTAAAAACATTCACCCAAAATGAAACTAAAACTCTAGGACAATTTTACTCAATTAGGTCGATGGCTTACCGAGGAGTGATTGCTTGCTACGAGCCAAGAAAATTTGGTGCATAAAATGGACGACCCCATTCAAGTCACCAAGACGAAACAGGGTAAGCCCTATCAAGAAACAATTAGATAATCTTATTAAATATCATTATCAGTAAACGAAAATCTCCTACACGAACAGAGAAATCTGTACGAGAGATTTTGTTCAACAAAAAAAATAAAAAATATAACACCACGAGTCTAGATAGAAAACGAGACCATTGATAAGAAATGGCAGATTTTAAACTTAGTGCTTGCACTGTATCCAAGTGTATTAACATAAATAGTAATAGTATAAGCCACAGTAACATAGTGTGGTGCTCAAATTTCCATACTTGTGTTTTGACACAATGGAAAAATGAAAACGCTTGAAGCCTGGGAGAGAACGACTCGCTTCTCCAACGTGCAGAGACTCGATACCGAGAGGAGAGAAAACAAACGAGGAGAGAAAACAACAGTCTCGATAATAAGTTAGAGATTTATAAAAACGCCTCCAAAACCAAAATATCGAAACCCTAATGAGATAGGAGAAATCTACACCGTCCAAGTGGCATAGGACCTCTAGTGTGTACACGGATCGATTCGGTGGGATTGACAATTAAGACATAGCCCTCCAAAATTTAATTAGCAATCTCTGTAATCGATCCCACAGTACTTACGCTCATGGTGTGTATTCTGCACAATTCTAAGGGTAGGCTAGCATGGCATTCAAATGAAAACGTAGATCCCTACAACTCGAGCATGAACGGAATGAAATCCAACCAAATGCAAACCACGTCAAGAGAGAAATCGTGCGTATAATGATGTAGAGACTTAGCACAAGTTTAATTGCCACAATACATTAAACCGACGTTGCTAATGATGCAGTATGAATATCCTGAAGTTAATGTGCCTACCTATACAGAAAACTCACCATAAATAATGTGTACGAGAGATATCCTGGAGGATCTGGTAACATGCACTATACATTTGCATAACCATAAGCCATTCATACCAATGACATAATTGTTAATGGTATATATACCAATAGATACATTGAAACAAATCGCAAATTTAACATAGGATTATCTCTCGTGGAGATATACGAATAAATGAACCCAATGATATATATAATGCCTCGCAAACTGGTTATATGACAATTCGATGCACTTAGAATATCTAAAACATAAGTTGAATTCGAACATGGTGAAACGTTACATGGTGAGGTAAGTAAGGATCATAAAGAAACTCATGAAATGGTCTTGGGATCAAATACAAAAAAAATATATCCTATAAGAGAGTATAAGGTATGAGTGTATTAAGGATTCAAGAATATTAGTAAGGTTAATAGTCATAGAGGAAGTCTAACAGAAGTTTAATAAGGAAAAAAAAAAAAAAACACAACTCCAAAAGGAAGGTATAAACATATAGTTTAAATATATCCTATAAGAGAGTATAAGGTATGAGTGTATTAAGGATTCAAGAATATTAGTAAGGTTAATAGTCATAGAGGAAGTCTAACAGAAGTTGAATAAGGAAAAAAAAAAAACACAACTCCAAAAGCAAGGTATAAACATATAGTTTAAAGACCAGTACAACATATTGATACAAGCCTAGTAACCGAAATAGTTAACCTGGGAGGAATGTAACCTTCTAAGACAGGGTTAAAGGTATCGTGATATTGACTATATGAATCATGGATCTAATTTATTATTAAGCGAAAAAAAAAAATTGTTGTGTGACGGAGAGACATTACAAATGGTATCAGAGCTCATGTTATACAAAACTGGGCTGTTGTAGTGTGTGCTCACTGTATAAATGATTTCTTGTTGAAAAAAATATATATATATTTTAACTGATCTGTGTTGTGTAGTGTACAGTGGTGCTAGAATGGCAAAAGGTGAGGAAATTTATGTTGATCTGCGCGATGAAGATAATACACCAGATCCCAACGCTCCGGTGATGCCTATTTTGCACAGTTTGCAACGAGAAATGGCTGAGCTAAGAAGCCAGAATGACAGATTGTCATTAGCCAGTGAGGAGCAAGAAAAGCTCATCAGGGAACTAACTTCGCAGAACAGCCAAGAGGGTGAAGGTTCCAGGAAGAGGAAGAATGATGAGTCTGAGGACGATGATGCTGTTAGGCATCAGTGTAAGCAGAAAGATCAAACCTCCCTCCTATGATGGGGAGAAGGAGGAAGATGCTGAAGCCTAGTTGTTGAACATGATTAAGTATTTCCAGGTCTATGAATACGAAAGCAACCTGAAGGCTAGATTAACAGTTTACCAGCTACAAGGTAAGGCTACCTTGTGGTGGGAGGAGATGAAAATGGTTCATGCCATTGATGAAAAGACAGTTACTTGGGAATATTTTCAGGTTAAGTTTAAAAACCGCTATTTAAATGAACATTATTATGATGATAAAGAAAAATAATTTCATGAGCTTAGACTGGGACAACTTACTATTGATGAGTTTGTCACCATTTTTTATCAATCTTTTGAGATATGTCCCTTACATTAGGGAAGAGAAGGCCAAGGTACAAAGGTTTTTGAACTGTTTGCTTGTTGTTTATAAAGAGAAGATCGAGTTTTATAACCCAAAAACTATGGACGAGGCAGTGAGGAAGGCTAGATTATGTTACCAGCAGTTCAAAGGAAAGGCTGAGCATGGAAAAGGCTGGCTAAACAGAGGTGAAATTAAAGGAAAGAAACAGAAACCAGCTTACTTAAGGAATTTTGCTAGGGACCACCAGAGGAAAAAGTTTAATAAACCAAAAGAAAGCCAAACAGCTCAGTCTCAAATTGGTTCCAAACAACTAGATGAAGGGAATAAGAAGGAAGGCACAGTCAAAATGAGGGAACCTTTGAAATGCTGGGGATGTGGAGAACCCCATCTTTTGAGGGATTTTCCCCACCAAAACATTCAGATGATTATGAGAGATCGAGAAGCTACCACAGTAAATGACATAGCAAGAAATATACACACTATCAGTGCAGCCTTGGAAAATTGACAAGAAAAACACCAAGCAACCATGGTGGAAATAGAGGGTAAGATTTCTGACCAATCTGTTACTATTTTGATTGATCCGGGTGCTTCTTTGAGTTACATTAGTCCAAAAATTGTAGAAAAATGCAATCTCAAAACTGAAAAATTTCAGAAGTCTTGGTTGGTCCAGCTAGCCACTGGCACCAAAAGGAAGGTAACTCATAAGTTACCTCAAACACAAATTAAATTAAATGATTTTCAAATAGAAGTAAATTTAAACATTCTGCCATTAGGTTCGTATGACTTGCTAATAGGAATGGACTAGCTGGAAAAGAGAAAGGCGATGATGAATTGTTGGGATAAAAATCTGCATTGCATTGATGAAAAATGGAAACCTTTTATTCTCAAGGGAAAACCGAAACCCATCTTTGTAAGACAAATATCAGCACTGTAATTAAAAAGAACAGCTAGGAAAGGATACCAAGTATATGCAGTACATGTAGAAGAGACAGAACAGAAACCTAAAAAAAATTTGCTGGATACCTTGCCAGTAGTGAGACAGTTTAAGGAAGCCTTTCTAGATGAGATTCCTCATCTCCCCCCCAAAAGAGAGATTGAACTTTCAATCGATTTGGTGTCGAGAGTAAAAACTATTTCCCGAGCCCCTTATCGAATGAGTCCCCCCGAACTCATGGAACTGAAAATGCAATTGCAAGAATTGTTGGATAAGGGCTATATCCGACTGAGTGTATCTCCTTGGGGAGCACCAGTTCTATTTGTGAAAAATAAGGATTGAACCTTTAGGATGTGCATTGATTATCGTCAACTGAATAAGTTGACCATTAAGAATATATACCCTTTGCCCAGAATTGATGATATTTTTGACCAAGTGAGAGGAGCTTCATTATTTTCGAAGATTGACTTAAGGACTGGTTATCACCAGCTCAGAATTAACGAAGAAGACATTAGTAAAACAGCTTTCCGAACCAGGTATGGTCACTACAAATTTTTATTCCTACCTTTCAGTTTGACAATTGTCCCTGCCACCTTTATGTGCTTAATGAACAGTGTATTAAACAAGTACATGGATAAATTTGTACTTGTGTTCATAGATGATATTTTAGTTTACTCAAAAAGTGAGGAATAACACAAAGAGCACTTGAGGATAGTATTGCAAACTTTGAAAGAAAACCAGTTATATGCCAAATTTAGTAAATGTGAATTCTATAAGGACAAGATCCAATACTTGGGTCATATTATCTATGAACAAGGGTTGGCTGTTGACCCTGAAAAGATAAAGGCTATTAAAGAATGGCCTGTGCCAACTGATGTTTCCACAATAAGGTCATTCATGGGGATTGCAGGTTATTATCGCATATTTGTAGAGAGATTTTCTGCTATAGCATATCCCATAACATCACTACAAAAGAAGGGTGTTAAATTTGAGTGCACTGAAAAATGCCAAAACAGTTTTTCGCAACTAAAACAAAAGCTCACTATAGCCCCTATACTAAAGATTGCAGACCCTGATAAAGAATTTGTTGTATGTACAGATGCCTGTAGAGAGAGGTTGGGAGGAGTCCTTTTGCAGGAAAATTCAGTTATTGCATATGAATCGAGGAAACTGAAGACACATGAAAAAAATTATAGTACATATGATTTGGAGTTGGCTGCTGTTATTCATGCCTTGAAGATGTGGTGACACTATATCCTTAGAAAGAAATTTACATTGATGACAGATCATATCAGTCTTAAATATTTCTTTTCCCAAACTGATTTGAATGCTCGACAAGCTAGATGGTTGTCTTTTCTGAGTGAATTTGATATGGACATAAAACATATCAGAGGGAAAGAAAATAAAATTGCTGATGCTTTGAGCAGAAATGCTTGCCAACACATAAACATCATTGGAAGTAGTGTAAAGTTGGAGCTAGAAGATTTAGTGAACTAGGCAGTAGACCAGGATTCAAATTATGAAACACTACAGGCGAAACTACTAAAGAAGGAGATAGCTGACTACACTCAAAATAAAAAAGGGTTAATCTGCTACAAAAATAGACTGTACATCCCCAATGTAGAGCCTTTGAAAAGAGATATTTTAGATGAATATCACAAACAGTTGTATGCAACGCATCCTGGATGTCAGAAAATGTTAACAGCTTTGAAAAAGAATTTGTTTTGGCCAGGAATGAAAAGAGAAGTAGTAGAGTATTTAGCTAAATGCATGGAGTGTCAACTAGTTAAAGTTGAACATCAGCATCATGTTGGTCTTCTAAATCCTTTCCTGATTTCAGAATGGAAATGGGATACAGTTTCTATAGATTTTATAACAGGGCTACCCAAAACCAAATACCAACACGATTTGGTGATGGTAGTAGTAGACACTTTAACAAAAGCTGCACACTTCATACCGGTGAAATCTACTTTCAGGAGAGCACAAGTAGCGGATGTGTTCCTGAAGGAAGTAGTAAGACTCCATGGGGTCCCAAAGGTGATTGTTTCGGATAGAGATGCTAATTTCACCGCAGCCTTTTGGAAAGGTCTGTTTGGGGGCATGGGCACTAAGTTGAATTTCAGTACTGCCTGTCACCCTTAGACCGATGGTCAGACAGAGAGAACTAACCAGATTTTGGAGGATATGCTGAGAATGTATGTGATGGATAGACCATCAAAGTGGGAAGACTACTTGCATTTAGCTGAATTTTCCTATAATAACAGCTATCAATCCTGCATCAAAATGAGTCTGTTTGAGGCACTCTATGGAAGGAAATGTCGTACACCTTTGAGTTGGAGCCAACCTGAGGATAAGCTAATGTTGGGACCAGATGCTTTACAAGAGCTGGAAAGAATTGTTAAAAAAATACAAAGAAACATCAAGACATCACAAGATCGCCAGAAGAACTATGATGATAAGAAGAAGGTACATCGAGAATTTAAAGTGGGGGAACATGTGTATTTGCGTATTAAACCCAAAAAGAGCACACTTTATGCTGGAAGTTGTGCGAAACTGGCTCCTAGATATTGTGGGTGGGAGCAGTGGCTTACAAGCTGGCCTTACCACCCCATGTTAAAGTTCATGATGTATTTGATGTTTCATTATTAAAATGATACATACATTATGCTTCTCACATTGTTTATTTGAATGGGATACAGGTGGAACCAGAAGGGGAGTTCGTTCAAGAACCGCTTCAAATATTGGAGCGGGAAGAAATTAAATTAAGGAATCAGACGGTAGCAAGAGTAAAGGTGCAGTGGAAGCACTTTACTGCTGAAGAAGCTACCTGGGAAAGAGAAGTTCAAATGATGGAAAAATATGCATTTTTGTTTGAAAATAAATGAACTCTAGTAGTTAGATATCAACACCAAGGACGGTGTTTTCTTTCAGAGGGGGAATATGTAACGCCCCTAGTATGTTTTTATTTCAAATCTAGACATTTAAACTTTAATCCCGAGGGAAGTGGAACCCAATGGACAAATATGTGTTTATGTAATTAAATATCTAATTATGAAAAATAAATAAAATAATTCTGTGCAGATTGACCAAAATGAGAATTATGAGATCACTTGATAAATCCATGAGGATGGAAAGAGGCAAATATTTCCCCAAAAATATTTCAAAAAAAGTCCTTGAAAGAATTTATTTCCAAATTAGATTTTGAGGAAAATCTACTTTCCCCAATGATGTGGAGAGTAGTTGGGAAGAGGTAAAAAGCTGGGAAAAGTAGAAAGCAGGTTTAAAAAATCCCTAAATAAGGGAAGCCGAGGTAAACAGGAAGAAAAGCATCCTGTAATTCTGGATGTAGAATTAGAAACAGGCTTTGGGGAGAAAAATATTAAATAAGCTATTCCTGAACAGATTAGGGGTTGGTCTGGAACCGAAGTGGTCTCAGCTTAGGGGTGAGTTTTGGAGATAAAGGGACTCTACGGTTGGGAGGACTGGTCAAGTACCTAAGTGGTATGCTCAGAGTATTCATGAATGATTAAAATTAATTGTTGTTAAGTGTAAAAGTTAATGACTATAGCTGTATACTACTTGCAATGTTTTGATGTGTTGTTATTCCACACATTTATAGAAGGGTAGAGTAATTAAACTCTCTCTCAGATCTGCATGGTTGTAGGAACTATAAATATGAGGAAAAATCAAGCAGAATCTCTAAACCAGTTTCCTGGTTTAATTCTAGAGATTATGTTATCTCATAATTTGTAAAAATGTAACTTTAATTGGTTTCTCTTAAAAAAAATATAGACTTAATTCAGTGAATATTAGGGAAACCTACAGAACCTGTGTGTAGGAGGAATTAAATACATACAGGGCAGATCCTGAGATCTGTTGAAGTAACTAAGTGAGGTGCAGACATAAAGAGCCAAAATAGCAGTGCCTAGTTATTTATAAAATTCCTTTGACACTAAAGATAGAAAGAAATAATATATAGAATTGAGAACTATGGATATCTTCATATAGCAAGGGAACAAAATTAAACAGGTCTGCCAACTTGTAAATACTTATGAACTTAGAGTTATGCATAAAACTATGTGATTACTATCCTTTACCAAGGAATGTTACAACTGCATACTTATTGAGAAATTATATAAAATGCCTGTAAACCACACTAGCTATGAAAAGGTAGCACTTAATTGTTATCAGATCTATATGATATAGTAATGCTAGTCTAAACACCAGAGACATTAGAAATATGATACTATAGAAAAATTTTATACATATATATAGTTGCATAGAATATTTTTCTTGATATCCGCAACCCGTACAATGGAGTTTCAAACCCATGAATATAAACAAAGTCTACGGTGGGAGTCAACTAACACACAAAATTATAGAATTTGTAGGACTCGAAATTATTCAGTCACTTCACTACTGTAAACTTGAAGACTCCTTTAATAGACAAACGTATTTTCGCTGATGCTATTATTGTGAAGAGCAATAGAAAGGAAATATAAATCAAGTGTACTTATTAATCTCTCATTCAAGTTCAAGAAAAATTTTATTGGACAAAAACAAATATATAATGAGCAATACTAGAATATAGAAATCTTGACATTTATTTGTTATTGATAACAGAGACGAATGAGCGATAAATACATATATGCAACTCTGGAAACCAATTATGGAAATTGATTATCATGATCTCATGATAATAATTCAGAACGTAAGTACTTTGGGAATTTCAATGTCCCAAATAAAAAAGTTAAACAATCCCAGTCTCTGGAAAAAGGTATTTACTACAACAGAAACTTCTATGACAATAACAAATTAAATTTTATGAACAATTTTGTATAATAACAAGAGAGGGCCTGGTCAAAATTTAACTCAGGACGCATCGATACCGACCTGAAATTTCAGAACGCACCAGCGTCAATTTAAATGAAACACCAATTCGCAAAATACTAATTAAGAAAAAACCCTCAACGGTATTCGTACGTACCTGCAAGAGAATGAGGATGTCGTTACCATAAGAAAATAGGAGGATCCTCAGAAGATAAAATATGCAAAGGGAATATCAAACAAACTTAGGTTACCTTGAGAAATGAAAAGGGTTATGACTAAATATGACCTGCAAGAAAAACACATGTGTATTGTAAAAAATTTCACCCAAAATGAAACTAAAACTCTAGAACAATTTTACTCAATTAGGTCGATGGCTTACTGAGGAGTGATTGCTCGCTACGAGCCAAGAAAATTTGGCACATAAAATGGACGACCCATGTCAAGTCACCAAGACGAAACAGGGTAAGCTTTATCAAGAAAAAATTGGATAATCGTATTAAATATCGTTATGAGTAAACGAAAATCTCCTACACGAATAGAGAAATCTCTACGAGAGATTTTGTTCAATAAAAAAAATAAAAAAATATGACGCCACGAGTCTAGATAGAAAACGAGACCATAGATAAGAAATGGTGGATTTTAAACTCAGCGCTTGTACTGTAACCAAGTGTATTAACATAAATAGCAATAGCATAAGCCATAGTAACATAGTGTGGTGCTGAAATTTCCATACCTATGTTTTGACACAATGGAAAGAGGAAAACGCTTGAAGCCTGGGAGAGAACGACTCGCTTCTCCAACGTGCAGAGACTCGATACAGAGAGGAGAGCATACAAATGAGGAGTGAAAGGAACAATGCCGATAATAAGTTAGAGATTTATACAAACACCTCCAAAACCAAAACATCGAAACCCTAATGAGATAGGAGAAATATACACCATCCAAGTGGCATAGGATCTCCACTATGTACACAGATCGATTCAGTGGGATTGACAATTAAGACGTAGCCGTCCAACATTTAATTAGCAATGTTTGTAATCGATCCCATAGTACTTACGCTGATGGCATGTAGTCTGCACAATTTGAAGGGTAGGCTGGCGTGGCATTCAAATGAAAACGTAGATCCCTACAACTCGAGCACGAACGCAATGAAATCCAACCAAATGCAAACCACGTCAAGAGAGAAACCTTGCGTATAATGACTTGGAGACTTAGCACAAGTTTAATTGCCACAATAATTTAAACCGACGTTGCTAATGATGTAGTACGAATATCCTGAAGTTAATGTGCCTACCTATATAGAAAAATCATCATAAATAATGTGTACGAGAGATATCCTGGAGGATCTCGGAACATGCACTATACATACGCATAACCATAAGCCATTCATACCGATGACATAAATGTTAATGGTATATAGACCAATCGATACATTGAAACAAATCACAAATTTAACATAGGGTTATCGCTCATGGAGCTATACGAATAAATGAACCCAATGATATATATAATGCCTCGAAAATTGGTTATATGAAAATTCGATGCACTTAGAATATCTAAAACATAAGTCGAATTCAAACATGGTGAAACTTTACATGGTGGGGTAAGTAAGGATCATAAAGACACTCACGAAATGGTCTTGGGATCAAATACAAAAAATATATCCTACGGAGAATATGGCACACTAGTACATTTGGCGGAAATTCATTGCACTTTGGATTTAGGCAACTTTTCGGCCAAATGTCGGAAATTTTCCCAAATTTTTCCATCCCGCACGACCGTCGCTATAGCGGTCACTATAGAATGTATGCCAATATGGCCGTTTTAGAATATACTTAGCTATGAGGTTTGAAGAGACGTCGGAATTGCGACACCACGGCCCCAAGCGTCGCTATAAAACTACTACATTGGCGGAAATTCGACACTTGTTTCGTCGCTTTTGACCAAATGTAGAAATTTTCCCAAATTTTTCCATCCGGCCATAACGTCGCTATCTGCAAGAAGCGTCTATAGAAACATGTATCTGAGCACGAAATTGCGCCAAATGTTCTAGTGAAGGTATGAGTGTATTAAGGATTCAAGAATATTAGTAAGGTTAATAGTCATAGAGGAAGTCTAACAGAAGTTGAATAAGGAAAAAAAAAAAAACACAACTCCAAAAGCAAGGTATAAACATATAGTTTAAAGACCAGTACAACATCTCGATACAATGGTAATAACCCAAATAGTTAACCTGGGAGGAATGTAACCTTCTAAGAAAGGGTTAAAGGTATCTTGATATTGACTATATGAATCATGGGTCGAATTTATTACTAAGCGAAAAAATAAAATAAAATTTGTGTGACGGAGAGACATTACAGAAGGTCCTCAATCTGGTGCATTGCGGCCAGGCACTTGGCTTGGCCCGGGGGGTGTGTGGAGGCCCGAAGTTGATCTAGAGAATATTTTGCCTGTGTCAACTCTATTTGGGCATGTTGAAGCATGGGGTGGTGCAGTGCTTTCATCCATAGCTACGCAGCCTCTTCAAACAATTGGGCCCCCTACACCAATTATTCTTGAATAGTGCGTGTGGCATTAGTGACCATGGAAATTCATTGGGCGCATTCTTCCAGGGTCAGGTCATATTGCTTGTGTCTTTCTTGGCCACGACGGTGTACTTGTTTCAGTACACTGGCAGACAGGCTTCGTAGTTCCATAGTAGAGAGCTGTGCTAAGTCGACTTGTATGTCCTCAGGTCTCGATTCAGAAGTGACAATGTGAGGGAGTGAACATATGTTGCTTCTAGTGGTAGGGCCTGGAAATGGCAGAGATGTCGTAGCAGGTTTCGATAGCGCAGAGTTCCTACCGAGCTCAGTTCATAGCTAATCCTTCCAGATGGCCTACGTGCACTCCTATTACTGCACTCAGCTTCTCTCGGGCCTCGTATCAGTTCTTCCTGTGTGTTGGGATCCATAACAGAGAGACAAGCGACATGAATCATAGAAATAAGTAGAAAAAACCATAATTTAGGTAGCCAATACCGCTTGATAGTTGAATAAATAGCCCGAGCCATCATCTTCCAGCCACCCACACCCCAATCGAAGCTACTTAATTACAAGGTAGCCCGTATGTGGCGCATACCCTGGATCGTGCTTATCATAAATGGTGAAAGTGATAATCTACCGCCCTTTTCCTGCATTTGTAAATGTCTTTTCACATTAACTCGGGATTTGTTGATATTCTTCCTTTCTATCCAAGGTTGCGTCCTTGTGACATCAGGGCGTGGCTCACATGTTGGAGGTCCTTTCGTACTTCGAAGGACGATTGACACACAGTGAAACTTTAAGTTGATCAAGAGTCTTTTCGAGGTAGTTATGGTGATCATGGAAGGATCAATGTTGTGCAGGACAACTGCATTATAGGTCCATAGGTTATTTAATTCTTCAGTCGTCTGTAAATTTTCTCAGATACTCATGATTGTAGACAAGTCCGTATTCTATTTTGGTAAGGGCCGATCGCACCACTAAGCGAGCAGGTTACTATGTGGGTCGACCAATTCAAGGGCCCATCTGGCTAAGGGGGTCTCTTTACGCAGGATTACAATATTCTAGTACTTCATTTGGGTAGGGGAGATAGGTCCCTGCATAGGTGCTTCATACTGAGTTAGTGGTAGTGCCGCAAACCTACATTCTGTGGAACCCTTAGGCTTCATAGGCTTTGAAATGTCATCTGTGGCCTCTGGGAAAGGCAAGGTTTTTTCCATGGTAGAGATGCGACGGAAGATTTTGACAGTTTGAAGGTTGCGAAGTGACGAAACCTCATGCAGCCGGCTCTGCCAATTCTCTAGTTCTTCATCAGAGTCAGAAAATAATTCACTGTCCTTTTCCCAATGGAGCAACCCTTCATCTGTGGGGTTAACCCAATCTTCATCTTGTGCAGTGATCTTATAGATATGATCTAATTCTTCCTTCATGTGGATAGGCTAGGTATACCGGGCACCTTCTGCAGGATCCAGGGGTACTTTGACATGAGTACTTCCGCTTTCAAACACCATGATTTGTTTCTTCAGGTTAATAATGCCTCCCATGTCCATTGCCCAATCTAGTCCGATGAGCGCAGGGTAGGGGTCCGCATCTTCAACTATCTCGATTACTTCAAAGTCAGCTAGGACCCTTGCCCCTGCAATGTTAACCCTAACCTTTGGTAACCTACCCAAGGGAATGATCTTTTGTTGGTTCGCCATGAGCAGCTAGAGAGTGGACCATTCCAATTTGGGCTTCCCCATTCGTTGCCAAGTTTTCTTAGGTAAAAAATTTGCATCAGATCTAAGATCCAAGATAACCTGATCCATTTCATCGCCCCCGATTTGTGCAGTTAGCTGCATTTATTTCCCTGTGTGTTTCTTAGAGTTGTATAGTTTGTGCATTCCTTGGTCTCAGGGATCAAGGTGGGCCGAGCTGCGCAGGTGTTCATTAAAGCTAGGAGGTTTCTTATGGCTTGCACGTTCCTGAGTAATTTCAGACATGCCTTCAAAAATGTCTCACCTTCTTCCTCTCTTTGAGTCTGTGCAGGGGCTACTGGTAGTGCCTGTTCTTCGCAGGGTACCTCTTCGCTTCCCTTGGTGTCCAGCCCACTACGTGTTATGACCTTTACACGTGGATCTACTTCTCTTAGTTCATTTTTAACCCTTTGTACGTTTTTCATAGGGGTAGGCTGATTTTCCTGTATTGTAGCTATCAAGATCAGGAAGTCTTCTACCTCATGGCCCAGCTGTTTAGAGTATTTACACGATGGTCGGGTAGGATTAGGGAATTCTCTAGAAAAGTGCCCTATTTCTCCACTATTATAATAGATCAGCTGACCTCGTCCTCAGCTTGCGCTTCCTCCTCGGCCTCCTCTGCCTCGGGCTGGGATCCTCTAAAGTGCACAGTCAGTATAGGCGACGCAGGGTCTAATTGCACCCGATATAAGTTCCCATGATCTATCATTAAGTCATATGTTCAGAAATTCTGTTCGTCATGTCCTACGAACTGACAAAATCGACACCATTTTTGTTTTAGCTTTGGGACATACGCACCCAACCGAGGGCAATGGTTCGTATCGTGGAGGCCTACTACCTGATAATCATCACACCATAGCACAGATCCACTTGATCCTGGTCACAACAGGGCAGGTTCCCTACATACCCCTTGGTGCAGTGGGCTAGGTCCTCTAGCTTAGATATAATCAGTCACTAGAGGGCACTGAACCTTTCTGTGACCAGACACTCGGCAACGTATACACCAGAGATCTGCACAGATGTCTCGCTCTTTTTGTAGGTTATGTATCTCTAGGTGCATAGCTCCAAGCTATTCCTGGATCTGTTGGAATCCTGTTGAGGTATCCTCTTGGGGAGAAGCTTCTAACTTCGTAGCGACTTCTATAGCCTCCTCCTATGATTCAAAGGTCTGTTGATTCATTGGTGTGCGTAGGTGAGGTAACAACATGGCAATGAACCATTTTGTGTGTTGTCTATCATCATACTCAAACCATCCTTCCCTAATCGCCTTCTTTAGTCGTTGATCTGCCACCCATATTGAATCAGACACACCCTGTTTGAAGTCTTTTACGTTTGCCACTAACCGGTAATAGGACTTTGGTTTGCGGAATTGTTGCTTCAGAGCATTCTTAATATCTTGAATGGAAGCGGTTCCATTCTCGGCAACATATCTCATACACCAGTCTAGCACCCTATCTTCGAATGCTAAAGACAACTGCGCCCTTTTGATTGTATCGCTTGCCACATTCTACGCAGTCTAGACAGAGTCTGCAACAAACCAAAATCGATCCATGTCCTCATCTCCTACCCCCGTGAAGGTAGGTACTTTCAGATTTGCAGACATACCACTATCCAGGGATGACGTTATAGGTGAGTTCTTACCCCTGCGTGCCCTAGCTGGTGATGTGGCTGGTTCCTTAACTGGGCTATAGGCGGCCCTTCCTCCGTTAAGGTTGGTCTGATAATACTTACCACTGCGTGTCACACTCTCGTCTGGATCTGAGGTCATTCAGTCTATATGGCTACACAGAATGCTCTTTTTGCACAGAAACTTCTTGATCAGTAACGGTAACGTCGTCAGGAACTTACCCGGGAATGCTTTGAATAATTTTCACTCGGCCTCAGAGTATGATACAAATTGGTCAATGGAAAACTCTGTCACAAAGCCTCCTAGCACACTATCCACCCAGTGATCCACCATGCGTGTAATAGTGTTATCAGTTCTCTCGAGATGTTCAAGCATATCGGGAGTCCACTGAGTGACTCGCTCATCCTTCCAGCACTTTTGGAATTTTACCAGCCTAGCCAGCCACTCCTGAAGCTCAATTGCAAAGGTTATAAGGAATATTTCGTAGCTTTCAGTAAGAATGTACCTATTCTTCCACCTTTCCACCATTAATTTTTCGCTTCAATTCTCTCTTACTACAAACTCTTGGATCTACCTTTCGAACCAGTCCTCAATCTCTTTTCTTTCAGGATTCCAGCATTCTCTTGTCATTACCCGATCCCTTTCTCAAATCTCTTTCGGTCCCAGCAACGGAACCATTTTTTGGCTTGAGGGGTCCTGACCCAAGTTTGGTGTGCAAGGTTTTCCAAAAAACCCCTATACTACTGGCCCTTTCGGTAGTGACCTGCTTGTGCAGGTCACAGTCTCACCCGAAGTAGTATGGGTGGGTGCTGGAACCACATTTCTCCACCGTGAGAAAGGAAGGGTAAGGCAAGCAAGGCTACGTTCTGTTCAGATTACCTCTCTGCAAGGTCAAGTATATGTCCAATTGCATCCACGTGCACTAGATCTACAATTATATGCTTCTCATAACATTAACACAACATTACGTACCTGAACATAATAGATCTAGATTTACTTTAATACACAGACTTCCACAACATGATATAACCAAAGCAGAATAGGTCAATCATTCAATATATAGATCTTCGCAGTGTAAGACAAAGAAATGCATAACACAGTGATTACTAGCAATCCATTCAATAGTACTCACACATTCAGATCCAATATTCTTACACATTCATTCATTCGTTACCCTTACAATTACCTTCCTAGCCTACGCACACAGCAGCGAGTTCCACACACAGCTAGACTAGGATCTCCGTGCACACAGCCAACAGGACTCCGTTCCCCAAAAACCCCAATAGGTCGCTTACACAATAGATCGCATCAATAGCTCAACCAATTCTTACCTTTTACAATCCGAAATTCCTCTCTATTTATAACAATCTAGCTTTAACATTCCTATGGTCCGCAACCCATGGTTTTCGGACCCCTAGTTTACCCTTTAACCGCATTACAATGCTTTTCGGGGCTTTGACCCACCCCAAAACCCCTGCGCTATACTAAATATAAAAAAAATAGCCAAAATGGACTGGTTTCTTAGCTTGCAAGGAGACCCCGTTCCAACATCAGCCTATGATCTATGGCTGACAGTGGTAGTGCATGCGCTCCGGGTATGGAGGCACTAATTTCAAGGAAAAATATTTGTGCTAAAAATGACCATAGCAGCCTAACTAGCTATTTCAAGCAAGCTAATCTGAAGTCTCGCCAAGCAATATGGAATGCCTTTCTGAGTGAGTTTGAAATTGATATTCATCTTGTAAAAGGTAAAGAAAACCGTGTGGCGGATGCCTTAAGTCGAAAGCTGCATTGTGTTTATGAACTATGCTATAACCATATTGAATGTAAATTTTTAGATTAGATAAAAGAGGAAGCTGAGAAGGATCCTGAATACCATTTTCTATGGCAGCAAGTGGAGGAGGACAGAAGGCAAGAAAAACCTTTTGAATACGGAGTTAGGAAAGATCAGGTGCTAATATTTAAGGGAAAGATATATATTCCAAATCAAATGGATTTGAAGGAGCTGATCATGAATGAATACCACCGAAGCAATTATTCAAGACACCCAGGATATCATAAAATGCTAACAACAATTTAAAGGTTTATTTCTGGCCTAGTTTGCGAAGAAGCATCGTAGAATATTTAAACAAATGCCTGGAGTATCAACAGGTGAAGGTGGAGCATCAACATCCAGCTGGATTGTTGCAGCCTATACCAATTCTTGAATGGAAATGGGAAGTTATCTCCCTAGATTTTATTACTGGTCTACCTAGGTCAAACTGACACAATTATTATATTATGGTGGTGGTTGATAGATTCAGCAAGGCATCACATTTCATACATGTACAGTCTACTTACAAAACTGTGCAAATAGCAGATATCTCTATGAGAGAGATATTTAGACTCCATGGCATTCCAAAGACTATCATATCAGATAGGGATGTGAAATTTAATTCAGTATTATGGAAGACCCTTTTTATAGGTTTTGGAACCCAAATAAATTTCAGCACTGCTTATCATCCTCGTAAGGATGGACAGACTGAGCGGGTGAACCAAATCTTGGAAGACATGCTGTGCATGTACGTGACGTAGCAGTCGACAAAGTGGGAAGGGTATCTACACTTGGTAGAACTCGCCTACAAGATTTTTTATCAAGAGTCTCTAAAGATGAGTCCCTTCAAAGCTTTGTATGGACGACAATGTAGTACTCCCATAAATTGGAGCAACCCTGAAACCAAGTTAATGCTTGGACCAGAGATATTAGCCGAGATGGAATCAGAAGTAAGGAAGATTAGACAAAATATGAAAGAAGCTCAATATCGGCAGAAGGTATATGTCAATAAGAAGAGGACTTAATATCTATAATTTGAGGTGGATGATCATGTGTATGTAAGGATTAAACCAAACAGGAGCACCTTAAGGTGGGCCTCCTATACCAAGTTGGCTCCCAGGTTCTGTGGACCTTTTCAAATACTGGGGAGAGTGGGACCTGTGGCATGCTTATTGGCTTTACCCAGCCATATTCAGTTGCACAATGTGTTCCATGTATCATTACTAAAATGATACGTACATGACCCAAAGCATGTAGTCCACTCGAAAAGAATTAAGGTAGGTTAAGATTAGAAATCCTATCTTGAAATGCTTTATTTTATAAAAATTTAATTCAAAGTCCTACTGACTGCAGGTCGATCCGGACGACAAGTTTCTGGTCGAACCTCAGCATATACTCGATCAGAAGGAAATCATGCTCCGGAGGTAAGCCATCACCTAGGTTAAAGTGCAGTGGAAGCACTTCATCTCGGATGAGGCTACCTAGGAATATGAAGGACTTGTTCATGAGGCTTATCCAGAATTGTTGTTGAGTTGGAATGAAACACCAATGATGGTGTTTACTTCAATGGGGGAAGTTGTGATAGTTGGCTTAAGTGCTAACTATTTGTTATGCTATTTTATTTTTAAGAAACAAAATAATTTATTTCTTTTGAGGAAAAGATTACATGATGGTCATGAATTAATTATGTTATGTTGAAATGAAATCCAATCATGGGATAGTCTTTTCATAAAAAAATTAAAAAATACTGATGATAAAAGTATTCCAAGAACTGAGAAATGGTTGAATAGAAAAATAGTGAAAGATAGTTACCTTTCCTCTGAGGATAAAAAGTACATCCAAGTGAGGAAAAGGGGTTATGCTCAGTGACTGAGGAAGGGAAGAGAGTGATGTTTTCCTAAGCTAGTAAAGACCAATGGAAACACTCAACATTCCTGTAAAAATTCTTCGAAAAGAAGAGTGGACTTGGGGTTCTGAGGTCTCTTTCAGAATCTCTATCAACCTACTCGTCCCAGGCGTGGAGCACGGGGGGAGTGAGGACGTAATTGCCTCACTCATGGTAGGGAGGAAATCATCAACATAGCCGATGTGATATAATTAAACATATTTATTCTAATGTCATTATGTATTTGGATTTGTTTGGATTACATAAATGTTGTTACACCGAAATACTTTCGATATGGGTGTTGTGTCTTAGATTATGGAAAGAAGAATTTTACACTATGCATGTCAAGTATAAAAATATGTATGTCTTTGTTATATTATGTGTCTCTGTTATATTATGTTTTGGACTTGTTGTGGAACTATTGAATATTTTTGGACTGTGTAACAAAATATATGAATAAGTTGTAAATTATAGCATGACTGTTAAAGTAGAAATCCATAAATGTCGGAACCACAGTCTGGCCTATATAGAGACGGATCCACACACATATATATATATATATATATATGAAAGGTACAAATTTGGAAGAAACTCTTAGTTTTAGGGAGCTTTTGTCCGTGACCTAGAAAATGTTACATTCGAGATAGCGGAAAAAGTCTCCTTTATACCTAATACAATAGATTAATTTCTTGAATGGAAAGAAAAACCTATGAGGAAGAAACCCAGAAAATAACAGTTGATACCTACAGGTATCTACCACATAGAAACCCTTGGACTTTACTTCATTGAATGTAATACTGTGTTAGACATATTAATCATATTTGTGGGCACGACGGGACCATAAAATTTTCTTATTTCTTGTTGAGTTGAATAATGCGTTAACTGCAGAGTAGATATCAATAAGATTGATAGGCATGATGAGAGTCGTTGGATCCAGCTGATCAACGACGGAGAATCATACTACAGGTGGAGTGATATCACATATTGCAAAGGTTAGTGATTAAGACTCACTTCACAAGTTAACGAGTTTTGTTTGTGATGTGAAGTGTTATGGCGAAGGTGTAGCACAGGCTGTCAGATCCAGTCAAGATCGAACGGTGGAGATTGGAAGCAGTGATCACAAATTGCAATTGCTGAAGGTTAACACTAGTGGCTATGGCAAGGGAATTTAAGATATTTGTGATGCAAAGTGCAGGAAGCCACGTGTCAACGTGGTGCAACATTGCATCATGCAAAACATAAGGTTTTTCTCTTAACGTTTTAAAGTTATATTGTGGGGATCACGAAGTGCGATTGTTCGTTGATTGGTCGGAGGTACGGTGGGACCCTCTGGTAAAGAACTTTTGTGTATTCACACTTTGGTTTGGATTTCTATGTTGGATTGGATTTTTGTTTGACTTTCCTATGTTATAAAAACTTTGTTGTTGATTCATGCAAGGTATGTATGTGGCTAACTCTCAAATCTTAATCTTTGTTATGAATAAAGGGGAATTTGTATTGAGACTTAAGAAACGTTGTGTTTTCTAATGTTAAGTATACGCATAGATATGAATCATAGTTATGTCATATAGAATTGCATAGAAGTCCATATGAGATCAAGTTTGTATGTAGGTGTTAGTATGAATTTTTCTGGTCAAGTTCACGAAAAGAACTACTTTAGCTACGCATAACTAATAGCCCTAACAACAATAATGGCTGCAAAACATCTTCAGATCTGCAATTAGTAGTTAAAGTGCTGCAACAAACAGATCTATAAATGGAAAGACATTAAGCAGTATAATATTGGAATTATCCCTTTTCTATTTTTATTTCTTATTGGAGTTATCTATTTGAAATTGAAATTTTCCATTTTATAATTATTTGTAATATAGAATTTATTGTTTTTCTCTTCTTTTGAATCATAGTTATGGATTTGCAACTAAGAATTGTCATTTTATACCTTTTTCTAATATTGGATTTATCATTTTTCTATTCTTTTTATAAAATTTATTCATTTGAAATTGAAGTTTTCCATTTTATGATTTTTTCCAATATAAAAGTTTTGATTTTTTGTTTTTTTATGAAGAAATTATTGCAACTAATTTATTATTTTCCAATTTTTGTTAAAGTAAAAGTTATAATTTTTAATTGCAATTTATCAATTTATAATTTTTTTAATATAGAAATTACTGTTTTTTAAATACTTTTTTTTAAGAATTATGGTTTTTAATTTCTTCTATATAATAATTACCAATTTTATAATGAAAATAAACCTCTTTTTTCATTTAAGAAAAATTATAAAAATTGCATTAACTAGTTTTTCACCTAGCATTGTTTCTTGCACACAAAAAAGCGACACCATTTTATATCCATATTTATTATTATTTAGCTTTAAATATTCTTAAAGGGTGTCTAGAAAGTGGAAGTCATAGATTCAAATAGTTAATTTCTGTAATTTTGTTATCCGAACTTATGAATCCAAACAAATAATTTTAATGACATTTTATCAAAAATTCTTATCTACCTTCAATCATCTCACATGATACTTGGAATCTATTTTTTATTTTTCGTTGGCCTATTCCTATTACTTATACCTGGAGTGAACAACGATTCCAAATTATTTATATTAAATTAATTATGCTGCAAAGCATCCTTATTTTAAAAAAACTTTACAAAACTGCCAGGTGTATCATTATGCATCATTGATTTTAGTGTTAGACGATTGAAATAGTTTCAACCTTAGGAATAAATATGGTTATTATTAATCAGTTACATACAAAGTGATTTTAGAATAATGTTTCGTAGTAGTACTAGAGACTGAGCGGAAAATACAAATTCTAAAAATGCCCCGCCTGGTTCTAGAAAGAAATGAGGTCTACAATAAAAGGAAGAAGGAGCCCATCTCCTCCTTTTCACAAGAAACAACAGTGCCAAGAAACAATAGTAGTGCCCACAATGGAGGAGGGTGGAAACAGTCCTCACATTTCCCTCATCCAAGAGAGTCTAGGGGACTCCACTCCCTTCTCATTATCATGTCTCTGTTTATCCCAATCACAATCCCACAACCTCCCATTTGGCTTCACAGTCCTCTCATTACAAGAGAAAAAGTAGAATCGATCATCGCTATCAGGGGCCCAATGCTAAGGCTAAAGAAGCACCATTGTCATCCTCTATTTCTGTGTGGGTTAGGGTTTCTGATAAGCCCCCAACTTCTTCTTCTGACAACACCATTCGCTCTGAAGACCTGGAAGTGTCTGCTACTTCCCCAAGAAAATGCATTCTACACCATCCACCACAGAAGCAACAATACCGCCAAGCTTCTCACATGGAAATGGATATTGATGAAGAAGAGAATGATCTGGATGGTTTCGATGATGAAGGGTGTCCCATGGTGGATGTTTCTGAGAGGTTCATTATTGCAAATCCACCAGGTAAGTACGTTTATTTCATTTTATTTGCAGTTTTTATTTACTTGGTCAGTTAATTTTATGAATGAAACATTAAACAGTGTAAAGGGTTGAGTATGTTATCGAAACTTTCATCTAACAGGGTCAAGTCTGGGAGTGTGCCTGTGTATCTCAATATCTATGACCTCACGCCCACGAATCGATACATATACTGGTTTGGCCTTGGAATATACCATTCAGGAGTAGAAGGTAATGCAATTTTTCTTTAATAAACCCAAATGAATGTTGTGGGATTCAATTTTTTCGAAGTTTACATCTGTAGCTGTAACTTTTCTTACAAGAAATATTTTCCCTTTTATGTACTTGAAAGAAAAAGGAAAAACTAGAAATAGAGAAACTCGCTGCTATTGTTATGTTGATGTTCTTTGCATATCCTACTGAGAATTCTACATATTTTTTTGGGTGTCGAAATGAAAAAAAATGTTGGTTAGCAGTAGATTTATGAGAGGCGTCTGAAATTTTTTGGGTGCCCAAATTGAAAAAATGTTTTCTAACTATACAGCTGTTAGGTCCCTATATCACTAGTATAGTCCTTTATTATGGTTAGTTTAACCCCCTTATTGTTATTATTGAACCTTTGTAACCCCCATTTTTTTATTATTGTGCCCTTAAATTATTATTGTTAGGTCGGCTAGGATTACATTGTGGCCCACTAGGATTACATTATGGCCCCATGGACTCCTATATATATAAAGGAGGTTTTGTAAATTGTATCATCCAATAATTTTTCATTTATGTAATGTATTAGAGGTTGCCCCCTCGAAGTGGCTTATTTCTAAGGCGTTCATATCTCTTTTCTTCTATTTTTGGAGCTGGTTACACAACATTTGGTATCAGAGGCTTTGGATTCTAGGGTTTCACTGCTCCAAACAGGTCAACATTTGGTATAAAAATTTCAGAGCTTGGTTCGTAATATTTTCGGAGATATGATCTGTGGAAGTTAGGTATTTTTTCAGGCTCCTAAACAGGTCATCGTGGAATTTGCGCTATAAAAAAATTTCTACGAAGGTTCAAAATCTGAAATTCATATGGTGCGAAGCTGAAATCCCGAAGAAAGTCGTCAAAAATTTTCAGAGCTTGGTTCGCAATATTTTTGGAGATATGATCTGTGGAAGGTAGTGCTTTTTCAGGCTCCTGAATTTCATCTCAAAGAGGTGATCGTGGGAAAAGTTCAATAACTCTCTCTCTGGGCATTGGATTGGAGTGCCGTAAAAAGTGGTTGCAAGTACACAGACCGCAGTTTCTTGGATATCAATTTCAGAGACGAAGGACAAAACAGTGACATGTGGAAAGCCGTACAAGTTCGCTCTACTGAACCAGTCCAAAGTTGGGTCATTGTGGGAGATTGGAAATAACTTTGTCTTGAAGAATCCAAATCAGATCATATCTGTGGCATTTGAAAGATAGTTCAGAAGGATACTACAGCAGTGAATTTCAGATATTGAAGATTCTCAATTACAGATATAATTCAATTTCAATACAGAGCTCCTAAAAAGCAAGTAAAAGGTGTGTATTTTTTTTTCCAATTGCATAAGTCTTGTTTGAAGAATCAAGTTGAATTGATTCCAAGGGAATATTGTAGAATAAATATCAGTATTGGATTCTAATATGGCCCCTAAAAAGAATTCAACTCCCATTAAGCCTTTATAAGGCTCTACTATGACTCATGAAGACGAAGAATGGCAACATGACATATCAAAATTACAAGAGCAAGTGCAACAAATTTCGCTCTCGCAAAGAACAACAAAAAATGAAATGGATTTTTTGAAGAAAGGCATGGAAACTAAGATGGATGGTTTGAAGAAAGGCGTGGAAGCTAAGATGAATGGTTTGGAATCTAAGATGGATGGCATGGAAGTGGGCATGGAAGCTAAGATTGATGACATGGAAGCTAAGATTGATGACATGGAAGCTAAGATCGATGAAAACATGAAAGACAACATGGAAAACATGAAGAATGATCTAAAAGCATACATGGAAGGCTTGATGACAAGCTTAAAACAAGAAAAGATTCCTAATGGTGGAAATATAGTAGAAGAACCTCACGATGAGAACAAAATAAATGTTAATCGTGATTTCATAACCTCTAATGTTGGCGGGAAGAACCACCATATTCCAAAAGTGGATATGAGGAAGTTTGATGGAAAGGATCCTGTAACATGGATACTACTGATGGAGCAATATTTTGATCTCCATAACGTGCAAAACACACAAAAGGTACGCATTGCAACTTTACATTTAGAACAAAATACATTTGTATGGTATCAATGGCTTTGTTCCCGTAAAAAAATTGTCACTTGGTCAATTTTTACGGAGGAAATGATAGCACATTATGAGGATACAAAGAGCAACACCTTCTTTAGCCAATCGATAAATCTCAAGCAAAAGGGTTTAGTGGGGCAGCACATTGAGGACTTCCAAAAATTGAATATAAGGGTAACTGATATTCCAGAGGAACACAGGATTGATCTCTTCATAGGTACTCTAAAGGATAACATCCAACATGAAGTTCTTGTTTTGGAACCTGATTCATTGGAGAAGGCATTCAGGTTGGCAAGAAAAGTTGAATGTAAAATTATGGCGACAAGGAAGCCTACCACTCAATTCTATAAAGAAGGAACTGTTGCTACACCTAGATTTCCACAACCTACAAGGTTGACACCACAACAATTGGAAGAAAAAAGAGCAAAAGGGCTTTGCTACAGTTGTGATAGCAAATACACTAAAGGTCATAAGTGTGCTGAAAATAAATTATTTTACATAGATTGTGAAGAAGAAGAAGAAAATGAACAAGAAGAGGATATACACCAGGAACCGGCCCTAGAAGAGGAAGAAATGAATCCGACCATATCATGTAATGCATTGGCAGAAATTACCACTCCTCAAACTCTCAAGATAGCAGGACAGATCAAGAATAAAAAGGTAATAGTGTTGATTGATTCAGGTAGCACCCATAATTTTATTCATTGTAAGGTAGCCAAGGAATTAAATTGTTTCCTATACCCAGCACCAGAATGCCAAGTGATGGTTGCAAATGGAGGAACTATAATTTTCTCTGGGAAATGCCATAATATCAAGCTAACCATGGGGGAATATGTATTGACTAGTCCAATGCTTTCCATTCCTATGGGAGGTGCTGATGTTGTACTAGGAGTACAATGGTTACAATCTTTGGGGACGGTAGCTTTTAATTTTCAAGAACTTTTCTTGAAATTTTTTTTAGAAGGAAAAGAAGTCGAATTGCGAGGTATTGAAGGGAAGCTGGGAAGGATAATAAGCTCTAATGTCATGACAAAGATTCTAAAGAAACAACAACGAGGTGTAATTGCACAATTATGCTCACTAGAAGTTCCGACATCAAAATCATCTATTTCTGCAGATCTCCAACAAGTCTTGGACAATCATTCCAAGGTGTTTGAAACTCCGAAAGGACTCCCACCTATTCGTGATCAGGATCATGCTATTCATTTGATTCCAGGAAGTGTTCCTCCAAACATCAGGCCTTATAGATATCCTTACTTCCAAAAGAGCGAAATTGAACGTATGATTGCAGAAATGTTAGAGGCGGTATAATTCAACCTAGTCAAAGTTCTTTCTCTGCTCCTGTAGTATTGGTACACAAGAAGGATGGATCATGGCGAATGTGTCCGGATTATAGGGAGCCCAATAAGCTCACCATTAAAGACAAATTTCCCATTCCTGTGATTGATGAATTATTGGATGAATTACATGGAGCAATTTATTTTACCAAGTTGGATCTTTGTTCAGGATATCATCAAATTAGAATGAAGACTGAAGATATTCTAAAAACAACATTTCAACTCATGAGGGTCATTATGAATTTTTGGTCATGCCTTTTGGCCTTACCAATGCACCTTCTACATTTCAAGGGTTGATGAATTCCATTTTCAAACCCTTCCTTAGAAAATTTGTGCTAGTATTTTTTGATGATATACTAATCTACAGCAGGTCTTGGAAGGATCATGTTGAACATGTTGACAAGGTGCTCAAAATATTGCAGGAGAAACAATTATATGCAAAAAAATCCAAATGTTTCTTTGGAGTACAAGAGGTGGAATATTTGGGTCACATTGTATCTCACGAGGGTGTTAAAGTAGACCCTAACAAAATTAAAGCCATTAAGGAATGGAAAGTCCCCACAACCATAAAGAAGTTGCGAGAATTTCTCGGGTTAACAGGGTATTATCGCAAGTTTGTTAAGAATTATGGGAGAATAGCAGCACCTCTAACAACATTATTGAAGAAAGATGCATTTTCATGGACTCGTGAAGCAACTAAGGCCTTTGAACATCTTAAAGAGGCAATGTGCCTAGCACCGGTCTTAGCTACGCCAGACTTCACAAAAACCTTTATTGTGGAATGTGATGCCTCAGAAAATGGAATTGGTGCAGTTTTAATGTAGGAAGGAAGACCCATTGCTTTTGAAAGTCGTCCAATCAAAGGAAAGTATTTACAGAAACCTATTTATGAGAAGGAAATGTTAGCAATACTACATGCACTAAAGAAATGGCGAACTTACCTAATGGGAAGACACTTCAAGGTAAAAACTGATCATGATAGTCTTAAACACTTTTGGAACAAAGACTATCTTCAGAAGAGCAGCAAAAATGGGTCACAAAGATGTTGGGTTATGACTTTGAAATAATCTACAAAAAATGGAAGCTAAATGTTGTTGCAGATGCACTCTCAAGAAAGAATGAAGAGGTGGAAGCATTTCTTTTTTCCATTTCTATTATCCAACCGGATTGGATAACCGAAGCAAGGGATGAATGGAAGAAGGATGAAGAAGTGTGGACACTCATTCAAAAGTTGCAGCAAGATCCTAGTACATCCGATACATTTAGTTGGAAAAATGATTCCTTATGGTACAAAGATCGCTTATATCTTTGTAAGAATTCCCAACTAAAACAAAAGATTCTTCTGGAATTGCACACTTCTCCTTTAGGAGGACACTCAGGATTTTTAAAAACTTACCACAGGGTGAAGAAAGAATTTTTTTGGGATGGCCTTAAATCCGATATTCAAAAGTTTTTGGGGGAATGTTTGGTTTGCTAGCAGAATAAAGTGGAAACAATTAAGACCCCTGGACTTCTACAACCTTTATCCATTCCAAGTCAACGTTGGGAGGAGATTTCAATGGATTTTATCACAGGTTTACCTAAGTCTGAAGGAAAGAGTGTCATCATGGTGGTAGTTGATAGACTTACCAAGTACGCACACTTTTGTGCATTATCTCATCCATTTAAAGCAAGTACAGTTGCTACTACATTTATGGATAGAATTCAAAAACTACATGGAAGCCCAAGGGTTATTGTGAGCGACAGAGATCCCATTTTTACCGGAAATTTTTGGACGGAGTTATTTTCTTGTTTGGGTACTCAATTAGCTCATAGCTCATCTTATCATCCTCAATCTGATGGTCAAACTGAGATAGTAAATAAATGTTTGGAAGGATATCTTCGTTGTTTTGTATCCGATAAACAAACACAATGGGTCAAGTGGTTACCTCTTGCTGAATGGTGGTATAACACTTCCTTCTATACTGTAGCAAAAATGACCCCATTTATGGCACTTTATGGATATCATCCACCATCCATCACATCATCTTTAAGGGAAAATTCGAAGGTTCAAGCAGTGGAAGATCACATCGGGCATCAGCAAGAAGTTCTCCAACTCTTAAAGGATAACCTGAATTTGGCACAAAATCGAATGAAACAACAGGCAGATCAACATCGTAGCGAGAGAAGTTTTGATGCAGGAGATTGGGTATTTTTACGGCTACAACCATACAAACAAATGTCCCTCAAGCAAGCAAAGAAGGATAATAAATTATCGCCAAAGTACTATGGTCCTTACAAGGTGTTGCAAAGATTGGTACTATGGCATACAAATTGGAGCTTCCTGCTTCTTCGCGAGTACATCCAATTTTCCATGTTTCATGCTTAAAGAAGGTTATCGGTGAAAATCTTCCAGTTCAAACAATATTACCAGAACTTGATGAGGAAGGAAAAATCATATTGGAACCTCAAGCAGTCATGGAAACAAGAACTCGACAACTACGGAATCGATCAATTTCAGAGTATCTCATCAAGTGGAAGAACTTACCCACCGAAGATTCTACATGGGAGGATGAGAATTTTATACAGAAGCACCCAGAGCTACTCAAGTGTTGAGGACAACACTTTTTTGAAGGAGAGGGGCATGTTAGGTCCCTATATCACTAGTATAGTCCTTTATTATGGTTAGTTTAACCCCCTTATGTTATTATTGAACCCTTGTAACCCCCATTTTGTTATTATTGTGCCCTTAAATTATTATTGTTAGGTCGGCTATGATTACATTGTGGCCCACTAGGATTACATTATGGCCCCATGGACTCCTATATATAGAAAGGAGGTTTTGTAAATTGTATCATCCAAGAATTTTTCATTTATGTAATGTATTGGAGGTTGCCCCCTCGAAGTGGCTTATTTCTAAGGCGTTCATATCTCTTTTCTTCTATTTTTGGAGCTGGTTACACAACAAGAGTTATGACAAGATTTCTGCATTTTTTAGGTACATAAATTTATAAAGGAAAAAGGGATCTCCAACTATATTTTTATGGTTGGAAATCTGCATCTTCTCGGTGCCCTATCTGAAAAAGGGCTCAAAACTCTGGGAGTAGTTAAGAGGATGTTTGTTCTTGGGGGGCGTTTGATTTCTACCCATTTGGAGATATCAAATCAAAGATCATGGAAGAACATAGTACATTTCCATATCCAATTCAATAGTAGTCATGGCCTTCCTGAAATGTGACGGTTTTGTTTGGTGGAAGTAATTATTGAGGATTTGGGATACAGGGGTTTATTTTATTACCCCAGATTAACTTGTGGTGGCGGCCTATCTACTGCATGGTTGATTTTTGAGTATGCATTTGGAGCACATGAGTTTCCTAGCAGTGGTGTTTTGGAGGTGGAGCCTCGACAGTGCCCGAGTTTTACATTTGGTAAGTCCATATATATTGGAACAACAAAACGTGGTCCTAGAGAACTCAGAGACTTCATAGAGGACCTTGCTGGAAGTTACAATGGAAATAGATACCACTTAATTATGAAGAATTGTAACCATTTCTGTAATGATATCTATTTGAAATTGACTGGAATCCCTTGATTCCTCACTAGGTGAATTGTCTTGCAAGAATAGGTTAGTATTTTCTATTCATTTATTAATTATATTTTATAAATCGAGGTAGGATTTTCTTAAAATTGCATAGATTAACATATGAACATGGGAGAAATTTTGCGTGTGCCTGTTATGTAAATTTGTGGCTTTTTTTTGCAATGTATATGTTGTTTTGCTATTTTCTTCGGCCCCTGCATACGATTTCACAAGATCTGAATTTGTTGAAGTCTTAGGAGGAATTTTTCATTTTTCAGATTGTCGAAATAAGAAATGTTAAAAGCAGGTCTAGTATAATTCTTTTCAGGACATTTAATTCCTGTCTATACTGAAAGCTGAAAATCACAAGTTGTGGACAATGTTTCCATGGTTTAGTGGTGAAGGCAGTGGCATTTCAAGATTCCCACCAGGGTTTCCATCCTTTTTAAGCATTGGCATAGCCTTGCTTGTCATTTGTGGGCCAGTTTGCTTGCAAAAGCAAGCTGGTTTGAGGTCCACCCCAATTCGCCCTGCACAAATGGGGCTTGTGAATTATTCTTCCTATGCAATGTTGAAGCTTCACTTTCAGGGGAACAACACGACCTGTGTCTTTTTCAAAGTTTATGTGCAATTCATGTGCATAATTTTCAATTCTTAGGAGAAAAATAGGTAATATGCAATTTTCTTATCGACTATAAAAAATTGCAACTGCATAAGAATATTTACCAAAATTTCCCATATAACTTGATCCTCAAATTATGGAGGAAGAAAATAGAACTTCTATTTTTGTGAATAATTTACTACCAAATGAAAGCTAATAAAAATTTCTGTCTCAACTATAAATTTAGAAGAGACATATTTGATGTGAAAATGGAAAATGTTTCCCAGTGATATCTTCCAGACCTTTTGTGGAAGATACTATGCATGTTGTGCAGTGGGAAATACATCTTCTAAATCATACTTAAAAGTACTAGTTCTATTCCAGTGAGTTTTGGTAAAATCCAACACTTTTGGAGTGTGAACATGCAGGCTCTTTTATCACCTTGATTACCAAAAACATGGATTTGTTATGCTGCATGCATAATGCCTAACTATCATAAGAAAAAACTTGGTGTCCATGGCCTTTGTTACTGAAACTCTTCCATTTATTTTGTCATTTATTTGGTGGAAAGTGGCAAATATCATAGAATTAATTTCACAAGAATGCCTTTCTGTGATTTTTAGGTGATGAGCTCCAATTTGCAATTTTTTGTTTTTCTCATAAATTTGATAGTGAATAAGAAAGAGTGCGTTGTCTTCTTCTTCAGGGTTTGGAAAATTTATGTTGTTAATCCCTTACATCTATTTCAAAATTTGTGTGATAACTTCCTCTTTGTTATGTTTTTAGTGGCAAAGAAATGGATATTGACCTTAATATGAGTTTGGCATTTACCCTTTTCTTTTAGTGGTGTGGTATATTCTTTCTTCAATGTTACGTAGTGAGAAATGTTTAAGGGGATGGATCTACACTAAAGGCTATCTTTGTTGTTGTGCATAACTATTGTATGTTAGTTAGAATCTAGGAGCAGTTTTATATGTGCTAAGTACCTAGTTGACATGCTGTGTATCGTTGGGTGTAGTTCATGGAGTTGAGTATGCATTTGGAGCACATGAGTTTCCTAGCAGTGGTGTTTTTGGGGTAGAGCCTCGATAGTGCCTGAGTTTTACATTTTTTAAGTCCATATATATTGGAACAACATATCGCGGTCCTAGAGAACTCAAAGAATTCATAGAGGACCTTGCTGGATGTTACAATGGAAATACATATCACTTAATTATGAATAATTGTAACCATTTCTATAATGATATATGTTTGAAATTGACTAGAAGCCCAATTCCTCACTGGGTGAATCGGCTTGCAAGAATAGGTTAGTATTTTCTATTCATTTATTAATTATATTTTATAAATCGAGGTAGGTGTTTCTTAAAATTGCATAGATTAAGTTATCAACATGGGAGAAATTTTGAGTGTGCCTATTATGTAAAGCTATGGATTGTTTTTGCAATGTATGTGCTTTTTTGATATTTTCTTTGGCCCCTGCATACGATTTCACATGATCTAAATTCGTTGAAATTTTAGGAGGAATTTTTAATTTTTCAGATTGTCAAAATAAGAAGATTTAATAGCAGGTCTAGTATAATTCTTTTTAGGACATTTCCTTCCTGTCCATACTGAAAGCTGAAAATCAAAATTTATGGACAATGTTTTCATGGTTTAGTGGTGAAGGCGGTGGTGTTTCATGCTTCCCACCAAGGTTCACATCCCTCCGAAGCATTGGCATAGGCTCGCTTATCATTTTTGGGTTAGTTTTCTTGCAAAAGCAAGCTTGTTTAAGGTCCATCCCAATTCGCATTGCACAAATGGGGCTTGTGAATTATTCTTCCTATGCAATTTTGAATCTTCACTTTCAGGGGAACAACGTGAATTGTGTCTTTGTCAAAGTTTATGTGCATAATTTTCAATTCTTGGGAGAAAAATGCATCATTCTGCTACATCATGAGAAAAATAGGGAATATGCAATTTTCTTACCAACTGTAAAAAATTGCAATTGCATAAGAATATTTACCAAAATTTCCCATATAACGTGATCCTCAAATTATGGAGGAAGAAAATAGAACTTCTATTTTTGTGAATAATTTAACACCAAATGAAAGCTAATACAAATTTCTGTCTCAACTGTAAATTTAGAAGAGACATCTTTGATGTGAAAATGGAAAATTTTTCCCAGTGATATCTTCCAGACCTTTTGTGGAAGATACCATGCATGCTATGCAGTGGGAAATACATCTTCTCAATCATACTTAAATGCACTGGTTCTATTCCAGTGAGTTTTGGTAAAATCCAACATTTTTGGAGTGTGAACATGCAGGCTCTTTTATCACCTTGATTACCAAAACCATGGATTTGTTATGCTGCATGCATAATGCCTAACTATCATAAGAAACAACTTGGTGTTCATGGCCTTTGTTACTGAAACTCTTCCATTTAGTTTTTCATTTATTTGGTGGAAAGTGACAAAGATCGCATAATTCATTTCACAAGAATTCCTTTCCGTGATTTTTAGGTGATGAGCTCCAATTTTCAATTTTGTGTTTTTCTCATAACTTTGACAGTGAATTAGGAAGAGTGCGTTGTCTTCCTCTTCAGGGTTTGGGAAATTTATGTTGTTAATCCATTACATTTATTTCAAAATTTGTGTGATAACTTCATCTTTGTTTTTTTTTAGTGGCAAAGAAATGGATACTGACCTTAATATGTGTTTGGCATTTACCCTTTTCTTTTAGTGGTGTGGTATATTCTTTCTTTAATGTTACATAGTGAGAAATGTTTAAGGGGATGGATTTGCACTAAAGGCTATCTCTATTGTTGTGGGTAAATCTTGTATGTTAGTTAGAAGCTAGGAGCGGTTTTATATGTGCTAAGTACCTAGTTGACATGTTCTGTATTTTTGGGTGCAGTTCAGGGAGTTGAGTATGCATTTGGAGCACATGAGTTTCCTAGCAGTGGTGTTTTTGAGGTAGAGCCTCGACAGTGCTCGGGTTTTACATTTCGTAAGTCCATATATATTGGAACAATAGATCGTGGTCCTATAGAACTCAGAGAATTCATAGGGGACCTTGCTGGAAGTTAAAATGGAAATACATACCACTTAATTATGAAGAACTGTAAACGTTTCTGTAATGATATCTATTTGAAACAATTTCTTCAATTTTTTCTAAATTTCATTTATTTTCATTTTGTTAGGCTTGTTTCTGTTAAATGATTGTGATATATTTTTAATATATCTAAATCAAGGCTTGATTTCCTAGAAATGATTTCCTTCGAATTTTCTTGTTTATCAATATGATAATTTTAATAATTTACCATGATATAATTTTCGGTAAATTGCCGCCTGGTTCCTCCGCTACTTTTTTCAAATGGGTCAAGATCTTGCCCTAACAATGTCCTAATCTCTTAAGAAATCGTAAAGCTTGGTGAGGAGAAACCAAATACTGTAGAAGGCCGATGCGATGAAGACACAGAAATTGCTAGCAAAAAGCAAGAGGAATTTGAGGTAAGCTTATCTATTTCTTTAAATGATTAATTCTATTGTGTTTTGCAGCTCCGGTAGAAGTGGTTTTGCAGAGATTATTTCTGGATGCAAGGCCACTTGTGCCTACTCTGTTTATCTTTGGATATTCCACTGTCGATGTGGGAAATAACACCTATCTGTTCACGCTTGTCATGTCCAATTTTCCTCCTTATGGTAGGGACTTCGATAGCCACGGTCCCACCGGACGCTTCTCCAATGGAAGACTTACCATTGAACAATGAACCATGTTAGAAAATTTTGATAATGCACTAATTAGTAATGTAGAATTTACTATAGAATCATCGAAACCTTGTGATTGATGTTTTTGAGTGCAAGAACATTTTTTTTAAAGTAATTTAGGATTTGCTAAAGAAGTATGGACAATTAGTAATGTTGAGTTTGTTGAAGAAGTATTTGTAGAATTTCTATCTGTATGAAGATGAGATGGAGGAATCTTATTCTGAATGCAATATTTGATTACTTCTTTCATTTTTTCCTATGTTAAAGTTGGTTGGAAATTGTAGTTACTTACGCATGAAGATCGAGCAAAACTTTAACGGAGGAGTCTTATTCTGAATGCAATATTTGACTAATGCTCTCATTTCTTCCTATGGTAAATCTTGTTGGAAATTGTAATTGTATTTTACATAACATCAAATAAATCCAGGTGTGCCTTTGACTGGCCTAAATACAACAAGAAATAAATTTCATGGGTGAGGGATTGTGTCTTTGTGTATTATAAATATTAGGCCTGATGGTACAATGCTCAATTTTTCCGCAACCATGGATAGTGGGCAGGCTAAAAAGAATGACCTGGTAACTGGGTCCAATGAAAGTCATGAATCAAGGGTCATGGATATATGTCATATTAATTCAAATGATATTTATAGCAATGCAACTTTGGATATTCGGATAGAGAACCCGCGAAAACTGCAACTTGACCTCCATAAATTGGAAATGATGGATGAAAGACCAAGGAGTGGAGCTGAGAAAGACAGAGTTGGGTATGGCGTTCCAGATTAAAAGATTATAGAATTCCATATCACAATTCCCAAGCTGAAAGAAGAGAACGATATCCCTCAAAACAAGAGAATTGGCGAATCAGGTCAGATAATGAATTCACAACAACATATTGCCAATTCCCAAACTGTTGGATATACTGATTTAGAATCCCAGGTTGATTCAAAACATATGCCAAGGAATTTTCTGAAAGTACTAATGTTTTCCAGAAATAAAACTTTTATATTGAAGAATAAATACAAGATGAGATTAGCAAAGGCCATATGTTTCAAAGGGAAATTGATGATTTGCAGAAAAATTTGATTTGCTTAGAAGAAGAGAGCATAGCTCTCAAAACAGATTTGCAAAGTCCTCTTAAGAATAATGATGGGGCCAAAAGCTTAGTATGTGACATGGGAAATAATTTTTTGGGAAGAACCTCTAATTTATTGATGGAAGATGAGGATTTGAGAAATAATGATTCTAGCAAGTCTAATTCAATGCAAGAGAAAATTACCCTTTTGCAAATGGAACTGCAAGTTAAAATTGAGCTTGTTGAGATACAGGAGAAACAAATTGGGGATCTCCTACAAGCACTTGTAAAAGGAAACTATGAAAATTCCAGATTAACAATTGAGCATCACATATATTTGGAATACCAATGTGATGCCAATTATTTTCACGTAGAGCTTTTACATGCATAAGAAGTAAAGAAGAAGCTTCAAAAAGAGTTCTTCACTCTCTGTAGTTGTAGTTATCCCACATTATTCATGTGAGAGAATTTCCTCTATACTACTCTTTCCTACTTGCATGGTTCATGTGAGAGAATTTCCTCTATACTACTCTTTCCTATGTTACTTCTTTACAATGTTTCCTTTGCAACATATGGTGCAATTGCTAGTTGTACCCAATTCATAAATTAATTGTAACCAATTCATGTCTCCATCTAAATTTCCCAAGAGAGGGATTAAACTTAATTTTCTTTTCCATAATTTATGGAATTGGGTAGGGATTAAAATTATCTTTATTTTCTGTAATTTATGGAATGAGTATTACTTGTGTTCACTAGAAATTGTGATTGAGCTTGATTTTCTATGCTAAGGTGGAGGAACTAGGAGGAACTAGGCAATATGAATCCTAAGTTGAGGGTTTGGCCATTGAGGGTTTGACCAATGACGCTTAATAAGTTGAGGATTTGAGAGAAGATTCACATTGGACACGGTAACAGTGAAGAATGTTAGAGGCAACACACTCAACTCTAGCCTGTCAAATCGTACCGAATTGGAATCCTTCGAATTAGCACCGTACTGAACTGTATTTCCGAACTTGGTAATTATGGTTTGGTCGTACTTTCCGAATTTTCCAATTTTGGCAGTATTGGCCAATTTTTTTTTTTAAATTAGGCAATATGGTTAGGTACGCTGCATAATTCGAACGATTCCAATTCGGTTCGGTTCGACGAGTTGTAGTTGAGTGCACTACCTCCAACATTCTTCACTATTACAGTGTCCAATGTACATCTTCTCTCAAATCCTCAACCTACTATGCATCCTTCATCAAACCCTCAAATTTATTTTTCCAGAAAGAAAAAATGTTTCTTTCTATTAAAAATAGTACATATACAATAACATTCATTCCAGCAACCAAAAGATAGCATGGTCAATACCATGTGGCATATTTTAACCATCATCCTGTGTGGTCAGGAGAAAGCATAAAGCTTGTAACATCAGCACATGTAAATGCAATAAATTAAAACCTTACATATGCATCATAATGCCTAAGAAACAGGTCCTATGCATCATTTCCAAACATAAGATAATGCCACCCCGCCCAGAAAGGTTAATACAGAAAAACATAGAACACTATCTAGCTTAGGATACAATAATGAGCGCATCGTCCTGTATCCAGGGATCAAAAAAGCATATACAGTCAATTACTGGATACAAAAAATCTATCATCATGAACCTAGGGAGTCCAGGTGTGAGAAGAAAAAATAACAAAGAAAGTGAGAGAAAAATAGTGCCGACTCGCTTGCAGAAGATCTCGTGGCAGAACTATGGCAGAGGAAAATGAAAGGACCTGATCAGTTGTGAGTCCTTGAAATGGGAAATAATTATATTTCCATAGGGTAGAATAAGGCCTTTTTTAATAATATATCCACACGAGAGTTATTCTCTCTATACACATGATTCAAAGATGCTTCGAGAAACTATGACAGTAGATAATTAACTCTATCAATCCATCCAAACACAATGAATGGGAAGAGAAAAAACACCAGAAATGCCATCGATAATAATTTTTGAGTCTCCATATACATGACTATTTGGCAGAATAATATTATACGTAACCAATAGCCCACTCCACAACGCCATAAGCTCAGCTTTGTTTTTCGAACCATGACCACCATTCTAGAAAATATGATACTTTTTTGCCTCTTGGAGCTTGATCCATGCCTTGCAATCACAAACTCCATCTTGTTGTGCCCCATCAAAATAAATTGTCAGGATGGCAATAGGATGAGGCTGAATATGCTTGAGAAGTCGGCCAGGATCCCCAAAGTAGATGTTTGACCATCCAACCATGACATAATGGATCTATGAATTAGAGATATCTTAGCAAGCATTCCCTTAAAAATAAGCTGATTTTGTGCACGACATATCTCCTAGAATAAATAAAATGGCAACGTTTTATATTTTCCATTAGTATCCCCACATGCCAGGATGGTGTTGATACAGTCAGCTGGTCTTCAAGCAGGATCCAAAAGGCAATGTGTAAATAGTGACCAAATACTGAGAGAAAAAGAGCAAAAAAATAATAAATGTGATGCAGATTCCTCATGAACAAGACAGAAGGAACACCTCCTCGGTCCATGGAACCCCCATTTTTTGAGGCAGTCCCATGTTAATATTTTGCATTTCCACAACAACCACACAAATAGAAGAATCTTAGAGGGGATATTCCAGCGCCATGCTTGATAGAATGGAGAAGGAGAGCTAGCCGGATGATGTTGTATAATGATATAATGATTTATCTCCCTAACCTGCACAGCATCACCCACCATATGGCCATCCCAAAGCAGGTGATCCCTGTCCCCATGCAAGGTCATACCCGCGGCTTGTAACCCATGTATCACATTTTTCCATTCAATTGCATCCCTCCCCATTAGACCCAACTCATCAGCCGATTTCCAAATCAGAGATCTAAGGTTCCAACACAAGATAAGTTAAGCTAAGGAAGAAATGCCATAGTGACTCAATCTATGGATTAACCTTGGATCAATGTGAAGACTGTCATCCAGTCCCAAAATCTTGTGGAAAACCAAACTAATTCTTTGCCCATTCCTGAACTACCACACTAACCTTTGTGCCATGATGGGCATGATTTTTACAAAAATTCTGCAAATCTAAGACTGTAGCTTTTGAGTACGAAAATAGCCACCGTATAAGAATAAAATCGGATCTCCCTCAATGTATTTGAATCCAATAATTTGGGACCATATCCTGCTGCCTTTTAATGCCTGCCACAGAGACTTGATAAGGAGAGCATTTGAGAAAAAATGAAGATTTAAGAGACCCCAACCACCATATTTTTTGGGAGTCGAGAGACAGTTCAGTCTACAAAAGTGAATTTTCTTTACATTTTGAGCACCGGACCATATGAAATGCGATATAATGGAGTTTATTTTTTCTATCGTATACTTAGGAAGGTAAAACAGATGTGTCGAATATACTACAAACTGAGGCAATACAACTTGTAACATAATATATCGACCTCCTAGAGCCAAGAACTTGTTAGACAACTTCATGATTTTGTTCCTGAATTTCTCAACTAGCCAGGTCCAGTCCATAACCCTATATGCACATGGCTTCAACCAAAAGCCCAGAAAATCGATAACGCTATATGCACATCGTGCCTCGTTCCTCCACTTAAGCATAGAAAATGTCAAGCTCAATCGCAATAACTAGTGAACACGGGTATCATAATGTTCCATAAATTACAGAGAAGAAAAATAAGTTTAATCCCTAACACATTCCATAAGAAAACTGAGCTTAATCTATGTCCAATTCCATAAATTACCGAAAAGAAAGTTAAGTTTAATTCCTGTCTTGGGAAATTTAGAGGTAGACATGAATTGGTTACAATTAATCTATGAATTGGTTACAATTAATTGAATATAAATAATTGTGAATCGTTGTTCACCTGAGGTACAAGTAATATGAATAGGCCACAAAAATTAGAAAATAGAATCCAAGTACCCTGTGAGATGAGATGATTGAAGGTAGAGAAGCATTTTTTATAAAATTTAAATAAAATTATTTGTTTGGAATTTTGCAACAATAAGTTCCGATAAAAAAAGTTCAGAAATTAACAATTTCAATCTATCACTTCCTCACTTCCTCTTCGAGACATATAACAGCTAATATGGATATAAAATGGTGTCCCTCGTTTGTTTGTGTGCAAGAAACAATGTTGGGTAAACAAAAAATTAATGCAACGATCCATTTGGTTTTATAATTTTTCTTAAACGACAAAAAGAGTGTTAGTTTTTATATGACGATCCATTATAAAATTTGTAATTCTGGTATAGAACGAAGTAAAAAACAGTAATTTATATATTGATTTTTTTTATAAAATGGTAAATTGTAACTAAAAAATATAATTCTTATTTTAACCCAAAAAAATGTAAAATAATAAATTAGTTGCAAATAAGTAAGTTCTATGTAGAAAAATAAAAAAATCATCACTTCTATATTAAAAAAAAATCATAAAATGTAATTTCTATATAGAAAAATAAAAAATTAAAACTTTTATATGGAAAAAATCATAAAATGGAAAACATCAATTTGAAATGGACAACTCTTATAAAAAAAATGATAAATGATAACTCCAATATAAATAATAGAGAAACAATCACTTTTATATTACAAATAGTTATAAAATGGCAAATTTCAGTTTCAAATAGATAACTCCAGTAAGAAAAAAATAGAAAAAGGATAATTCCAATATTAGAAAAAAATATAGAATGACAATTCCTAGTTAAAAATCTATAACAATGATACAAAAGAATAGAAAAATAGTAACTTCTATATTACAAATAATTATAAAATGGAAAATTTCAATTTCAAATGGATAAATCCAATAAGAAAACAAATAGAAAAAAGATAAATCCAATATTAGAAAAAATTATAAAATGGAGAACCATTGTTGCAAATCCATAACTCCTATACAAAATAATAGAAAAAAAGTAACTTCTATATTACAAAAAATTATAAAATGGGAAATTGAAATTCCTTAAAGATAAATTTGCAATTGTGAAAAATACAGTAAGTAAATTTACATGGTATTTTTATGATAAAGTACAATTGCAAATAGTAAAGATACATTTTGCATAAAATAATAATTAAATTTACATGAAAATTTTATAAAATAGTAGTAAAGGTAAATTTACACTTTTGAATAAGTAAATTTACATTTTAAAATTTATATATAAAATAATAAATTACAAGTAAAAATTATGTAGTGACAATTGGTATAGTAACTTTGGTATGCTTAGTGAATTTTAGCTACAGGTTCTCTATAAAAACAAGAAACTAAATTTACATGTTCATTTATATATTAAAGTATGGTAGAGAATTATGTGTTTGCAATTGTTTTTCCATATTAAAGTAATATAGAGAATGATAAGTTCTATTTTTTTTAAATTGCAATAAAAACTTGTTTACCAACTAATCTTATTTTTTATGGAAACCTTCAACAAGTAATGATAACTAATATGGAATTATGTCTCAATGTAGCAACAAAGTATACTTAGAATTAAAATCTTATTCTCTTCAATAAATAATATTTGTTCTATTTAGTAGCAAAAAAGAGTTAGAATTAAGAATTTGTTCTTTTCAACAAATAATTTTGGATCAATGCATCAACTATGTAGAGTTGTAATTGAAAAGGACAAGGAATTGTAAGTTTTATATTAAAAAAATTAAGAAAACATTTAAAATAGATTTATTTTTATTCTTATTATTCTTTTCTGGGGAATTGTAAGTTTTATATTAAAAATTTTGAGAAATATTTAAAATAGATTTATTTTTATTCTCATTTTACTTTTTATATTAAAAAAATTAAGAAAATATTTAGAATAGATTTATTTTTATTCTCATTATTCTTTTTGGGGAATTGTAAGTTTTATATTAAAAATTTTGAGAAACCTTTAAAATAGATTTATTGTGATTGCCACTATTGATTTCATTGCAACATAGGGATCACTGGTTTGGAATTCAAATAGCGGGGTTCATTTTTCGTAGTATACAAGAAAGGTTAGGCACCCATACATATTGCTCAATAAATTTGGATTCCATAGGGACCTGTGCCAAATTGAAATTAAATGAAAACTAGTATTTGTTATTTTCTTATTTTTTGTCTTTTTAATATACATGTAAATACTAGTTTCCATGTATCTACCCAATTATGCTCCTATAATAGTTTTTAAATTGTATATCATGGCCATATTTGCAATTTTATACTAGATTCCTTGTAATTAACGTGTTCTTGCTTCACATAGAATGCCTTGTTTTTAATCTGATTATAGGTAATATCATAACTAGGCTTCTATGCATTGTCTCCTTTGTATTCTCTATAGTTTGATAAATTTTATTTCTCAAAATATGTACAAATAGAGTTAATTAAATTTAAATGGATTTTCTTTTCTTCCCAACAAGATACTTGGAGATCTGATCCTCTAAATGACGTTGATGGAAACTAGATCAAAACTCCCTGAATGGAAATATCTTGAAAGAAAAACTTTTCGAAATATTTATTACAAGTTATGCAATAATACTTGTGGGATGTGAGTGACTCGAGCAAGAGATCATTTTCTTGGTATTTTGGTGGAACTGATGGAGGAGTGGCAACATGTAGTAAAATTGAGGAAGATGTGAAGAAAAGTTTAAGTGAAGAAATCAATGCTTATAAGAAAGAAAACGTAGTCCAAGAAGCAAGAAAAAAAGAACAGAAGATACACTCATGGGAAGGAAAAATGTTATTAATTCAACACCAAGCTCCTTCCGATCATTCTCGGCATCTACAACATCTTCTATGCCATATGGATCAGAAGGAGAACCTACTTTACCAGATGTTGATCCAACACAATAAACAGTGAAGAAAGTTTGGAAGCCATTGGAGCGAAATGAGGTAGATGATGCAGTTTATGATTTTTTGATTGGTTGTAAAATCTATTTCAAGACTACTAAAAGCCCATTATTTCATGATATGCTAAAAAATATTGGCCATTTTGGTCCCTCATATGTTCTTCCAATCTATGAAAGTCTTAGGACTAGAGAAATTGAGAGGAGCAAACAAAGAATAGAGGAAAGATTTAAACCAATAAGGGATTCATGGGTCATTTGTAGATGTACTATATTTAGTGATGGTTGGACAGATCATCAGTCTAGACCTCTGGTCGACACACTTGCTTCTTGGCCTCAGGGGGTGATCCATTTTTATACTATTGATTGTATGGACATAAAAATATTGCTGAATATTTATTTGGGATATTTATGGATTCCATATTATCCATAGGAGAGTAAAATGTAGTCCACGTTTTCTCTCATAATGCATCTTGTTGTGTTCATGCTAATTTTTTATTGATGGAGAATTTCCTGAAGTTGTTCTGGACACCTTCTGCAGCACATTATATTGATCTAGCCCTTCATGATATTGGTCAAATAGGTTGGGTGCAAATAAATATATCTCAAGAAAGACAAATTTTCAAATTCTTTCTTAACCATCGATTGAGTTTGATTATATTTAGAAAATACAAAACGAGGAATCTACTTAGACCAAGTGACACTAGGTTTTCCACACATTTTACTGCACTGCAAATGGTGGTAGGGAAAAAATATGCATTAAGATCATTTTTATGTAATGAAGAGTGGGTTAAATCTCCTTTATCAAGGTCTAAATGTTGGAAACTAGCAGATAAAAAAATCTCTAATGAAATGTTTTGGTCATGTGCAGAAAAAAAACATCTTTATTTGTGAGCCTATTGTACAAATTTTGAGGATGGTTGATTCTAACATTGCATGCATGAGTTTTTTATATGAGGGAATGGATAGACTAAAAGAACACATATCATTGATATGTAATAATGATAGTTCAGTATATAAACCAATATGGAAATTTGGGGAAAAAAAGTGGTGTATGTTGCATATGCCATTACATGTTGTGGGGATTTTTCTAGAACCTAATTAATTTCATGTTCCTAAGGATAGAGATATCATGGATGGATTTTATAATTTCATGGAGAGGATATATCCAGATCCCGAGATACAATATCAAATACGAATACAATCAATATCCTATACGCAAGGGACTGGTCAAGATTTCACTACAACTAGGAAAACACGAGATATGCACCATCTAGAGGTCACCGTTACTCAATGGTGGTTTCTCCATGGATATAAGACACCTCAACTGCAAATATTTTCAATCGAGGTGTTGAATTAGGTATGTATGCATCATAATTATTTATTCTCTTTTATGTACATTTGAAATTTATTCCACGTAAATTTTTATGCTAATATAATACTATTTTCATGTAAACTGTTAGGTCCCTATATTACTAGTTTAGTCCCTTATTGTTATTAGTGTAGCCCCCTTATTGTTATTATTGTAGCCCCCTCTAACCCCAATATTGTTATTACTGTGCCCTTATATTGTTATTGTTAGGTCAGCTAGGATTACATTGTGGCCCCACTAGGATTACATTGTTGCCCCATGGACTCCTATATATAGAAAGGAGGTTTTGTAATTTATATCATCGAAGAATTGTTCATTCATGTAATGTATTGGAGGTTGCCCCCTCATAGTGGCTTATTTATAAGGCATTGATATCTCTTTTGTTCTATTTTTGGAGTTGGTTTCAAAACATAAACAAAATGGTCACTAGTGCATCAGCATGTGAAAAAGGTTCGAGCACTCATGATTTCATCCATAGCAAGAAAATAAACTATTTAGGATCTAGAAAATTGGAAAAATTGGCTAGAATTCATTTCAATTTAAACTTGTGGCTGAAATCTTTAGAGGGGAAGAAAACAACTTCAAATATAGTACGAGAGGTTTCCCCTACTTTCAATGCATCTAGTCCAACATCACAAGCACCAATTGTGGGATCATATTCTACATCCACACATCACATCAATGAAAATGATTTTTAGTTAGAGATTTTCCAGATGGGACTGCTAGTAGAGATAATGCCTCTCTCATGAGTCAATATACTGATGTTAATAATGATGATGGAGATGAGATGACCTACACACCTTAAGAACATAAATTTTTTATTTCTATTAGCATTTTGTATAAGCACTTAGGTCTTAAACTATGTTTTAATTTTTTGGAATTTTATGATTGAATTGTTCTACTTTGACATATTATGATTCTTAGTTACTTTTATTGCAATGTTTTAAAACATTTAAAAGTGTCCCTTTTATATGTAACATTGTTTTAACTATAATACAAAATGAGCATGAAGTAAATGATGTAAATATATATTTCAATATTAAATTGGATATCATTATTGTTGGATTTCAAAGTTTATAGATGTCTAGAAAAGGACCCTTTAGGAGAGGTCTCAATGTTTGTAGATGGAATTTACATCTCCAAGTTAACATAGATCTATTTAGTGATTTAGACATAAATTTCATGATATGTAGAGATCACTTAAAGCATACCTTTAATATCCAATATCTCTGTTTTGTGACTCATATTATTAAATTTTACTTTTAAATGTTTTTCTAATGTGCAATATTAATAATTTTGATGCATTTTGATCCTCATTATTTTTAAACCATTTTAGAGAGAAGGGGTCTATAACATATTAGACAAGGAAAATTAATGTTGGAAATTAGAGAAAGATTTAATGAATTTTCATTAAAGTTTTGAATAAAATTATTGTTCATTTAAATAAAAAAATAAAAAAAAATTAAGTATTTGTAAGATGTATAATGTTGAATTTTTCCCGTATTGGATTTTATAATGTCAATTTTTTTCCATATCGAATCGAATCCGAATTTAATAACTATGGTTTTGCCAGTAGGAAAAATGAAAATCCTATTTGGTTGGAATGTGATATCAAGGTTAAGGTTTTCCATGTATAGTGTTTCTCGACAGGCATGGGTTTTGATAAACAATAGAATGTTTCCTCCCAAGCTAAGGTTAGATTTAAAGGAAGAAGGTGCTCAAGCAAAAGTATCAATGAATTCACAAGAGAATCAAAGAAAAGTTATAGCTGTCACATAAGAAAACTTTCAAGTAGAGGTCAAACATGAAAATTGGTTATGGCATTTGAGATTCGGTGATCTCAACTTTGGAGGTTTGAATTTGTTGCATAGGAAAGACATGGTGAAAGGATTTCTACTCATAGAAAAACTAGACAGCCAATGTGAGGGATGCATCTTGGGAAAACAACATAGAGAACCATTTCCAATGAGAGAGTCAATAAGGGGAAAAACACACCTGGATATTTTTTAGTCATATTTATGTGGATCAATGTAAACACCATCAATTTTGGGGCAAATATTATATTTTTACCTTCATAGATGACTACGCAAGGAAGACATCGGTATGCTTCATAAAACTGAAAAGTGGAGTGTTTGACCGCTTATGCTACTACAAAGCTCTTGTTGAGAAGAAAAGTGGACACTACATAAAAGTGTTGAGGACTAACAGAGGTGGAGAACACATCACAAATTACTTCCTACGTTTTTGTAGGGAGCATGGAATTCACAAGAAATTTACAACAAGGTATACACCTCAGTAAACTGGTGTCACGAAAAGGAAGAATAGGACAATTATGGAAATGACAAGGAGTATGTTGAAGGCAAACGATTCGCAAAATTATTAATGGGCTGAAGCTATCATGTTTGTAGCATATATTATCAATAGGTGTCCAACCAAAAGTGTTATGAATATAGTTCTTGAAGAGTCATGGAGTGGAAGAAAGCACAATGTCACTCACATGGGAGTGTTTGGCTGTGTGGCATATGCACATGTACTGGATGAGTTGAGGAAGAAGTTGGACATCAAGGGGGAGAAATGTATATTTGTTGGAAACAGTGATGAATCCAAGGCATACAAGATTTACAATCCATAAACCAAGAAGGTAATAATCAACAGATATGTTCAGTTCATATAAGAGGAAAAATGGGATGGAATTTTAGAGAAGACAGTAAAAGTGAAGACATGTGTACCACATGAAGATAAAGAGGAATTGACCGCAACAATTAGTTCCTTAACGATGACTCCTCCTTCACCTACACAAGCACAACAAAGCAGTCAACATCTGACACCATCAAAAAATAATAGGACAACATTTCACAGCCAAGAAAGTGCTTCTCCAAGCACACCAAAAAGATCCACAACTCCATGTACTTCAAGCACAACACCAAGCCCATCCTCTGAAAGCATAAGAGGACAAAAATTCAGAAATTTAAGAGAAATTTATTATAAAAATGAAGTTGATATTAATGTTGGTCTGAATTGCTTATTTGCATTGTTTTTTCATATAGATGGCCCAATTCACTTTGAGGATGCACTCAAAGAAGAAAAATGGGTTGTGGCAATGCATAAAGAAATAGGAGCAATAGAAGAGAATGACACATGGGAGTTAGTGGACCTTCTGGAAGGAAAATAAGTCATTGGAGTGAGGTGGGTCTATAATACCAAGAGAAACATTGAAGGCAAGATTGAAAGGCATAAAGAAAGTCTAGCAGTCAAAGGATACACGTAGCAGAATGGAAGAGACTATGCAGAAAAATTTGCATCAGTCTTGAGGATTGAGACAATGCATACAATGGTGTCCATTGTCGCACAACGTAAATGGAAATTGTACCAAATGGACGTAAAATCAATGTTATTGAATGGAGTGTTGAAAGAGGATGTGTATGACGTGCAATCTCTTGGTTATGATATAGAAGTCCAAGAAGACAAGGTCTGTAAGTTGAGGAAATCTCTTTATGGGCTGAGTCAAGCACCGCATGCATGGTATAGCAGGATAGATGCTTACTTGATGGAAAATTGGTTTGACAAATGTGATGGTGAGTCTACACTACACATCAAAGAAAGTGATGGTAAACTTCTTTTTGTTTTTCTATATGTAGATGATCTAATTTTTACGCGGAGTGATGATTTCCTCATCATTGATTTCAAAGCAGTCATGAAATGTGAGTTTGAAATGATTGACTTGGGGTTGTTAAGATATTTTTTGGGCATAGAAGTGAAGCAAACAAAGAATGATATTTTTATCTCTCAAGCAAAGTATTTTGCAGACATTTTAGAGAGGTTTAATATGCAAAACAATAAGCCAACACCAACTCCAACAGTCATGGAGTTGAAGTTGAGCAAGGAAGATTGCAACAGCAATTTCAATCTGACATTATACAAAAGCATGGTCGATAGCCTAATGTATTTGACCGCAACTAGGCCTGATATAATGTATGCAGTGAGTTTGGTGTCAAGGTTCATGGAAACACCCAAAGAGACACATTGACAAGGAGAGAAAAGAATTTTAACGTATGTCAATGGGACAAAGGAGTATGGTGTTTTTTACACCGCATCAGATCATTTTAGGCTGGTTTGTTACACTGACAATGACTGGGTAGGAAGTGTTGATGACAAAAAGAGCACATCGGGATATGTTTTTAATTTGGGTCAGGGAGTCATTTGATTGGCTTCGAAGAAGCAGTCGATAGTGTCATTGTCAACAATAGAAACTGAATATTTCACTACAACATCAGCAGTGTACGAGAAGGATGTTGTGGGATTTATTTCGTGAACAAGATGGAACAACCACTATTTTCTGTGGCAACAATTCAACAATTTCACTATCAAAGAATTATGTCTTTCACAAGAGGACAGAGCACATTAATGGTAGATATCATTTCATAAGAGAATTCATTAACAATAATGAGATTGTGTTGCAGCATTGAAGGTCAGAAGAGAAATTTGCAGACCTCTTCACAAAGCCATTGGCATGTGGAAATTTTGTTTATCTCAAATATTGTTTGGGAATCGTCAATGATGACAGTGGCGATTAAGGAGGAGTGTCGAAAATTAATAAAAACCACCGCACTAAATACAGTTACAACAACCATAACTCATTGAATGTTTTCCAGGTTGCGGATTGTGTTTGCAGTTTGCGGCAAGGACATCACATAACTCTGAAGTTGACATTTTACCCATTCAGCAACAGAGTAAATTAATTAAAATAGAAATAGAAATTTATTAATGGTTAGTAGAAAAGCATGGACAAACACTTACTAGTCAGCAAAGTTCAGAAAAATGGTGTTAGGGCATCCATATGTATTAAATTTTGGCTGTCATGAAGTGTGACTGATGTAAGTCTGAGAAGTCTGTGTAGAAAATAGTGAAACAAATTTTAGTGGTCGCCTGAAAACAGTATGTTAATGTGTTTTACTGTGTGTTAATTCCTAATGTTGAACGAGCCCAGCCTCAATATGATTTTTTTTTTTAAATCAGAATATAAAGTATTGCTCTATTATTTTGTTTCGTAGTGAGTAAATTTATCTGATTTTATTTGCTCCATTATAGTTTCCATTTTAATCTCGCCCACTATGTATTGAAAAAAAAATCTGTCATAATTTCTGTGTTAATTTTGTGTTTAAATTCTAACATAATATCAAACCGAGTTTAAAATTTTATTACAGCAAGTGTTTTTACGTAGGAGTTTTAATAATATTATATAATTTTCCAAATCTGTTCGCCACAAGTAGATAGGTTAGAAATACTACGTTTTCCACCCACGCGCAAGTTGACAGCGAACGCATTGATCTGTTGCTCTAAGTCGTCAGCTGACATTATCAGCCGACCGACACGTTCATTGACTTGTTATTGGTACAAAATCCTCTTAATTTGAATTAAAATAGAGACGTAATATACTAACCTAATGGTTTGGAGTTGTGTTTACTGAGACTTTTTGAAAACTTTTTCTAGATTCTTTTGGTTTAATTTTTTTAAAATTTGACAAGAATTTATTGAAAACAGAAATTTGATGGGTAACTTGCACAATCCAAGTGTCTTAAAAGTTTTTTAGAGTACTAAATCTATATTTACAGTAAAAAAACTAATTTAATAACAGAAATCAAAATTTTAACTCAATTTTTTCCATAAAATTAAAACACCAAAAACTTTAAAAAATGGTACTAAAAACTACTCCCAATTATTTTAGTAACAACTTGACTATGTTAGAGGAGATATTTCATAGATTGGGCATACAGGCATGCGCGCATTCTGCAACATATTTGTTGTCCATTAATGCATTGACAAGAAACGATTATCGAAAAGTGCCCTTCTGCTCGATTATGGAAAGCCGTCTCTCTGTTAGATTGGGACGTTAATGGAATCTACGTCTCCAGATTTAAATTTAAGTAACTTGTACCTTAATTAATGAAGAGCTTTCAGAAAAGCTGGTCGCTACTGGGATCTCGCGTTTTATGTAGTTGACACCCAAACCAACACTTATCAACAAAGCTGCTCCTATATTTAGATGATTCTGATATATTTTATCAAAAAAATACTATTCAAATAGTTCTTAAAATTAATTTAACAGATTGGATTATTGCAATACCATTTTGAAATAGTTGTGTATGAATATTTTTTATTTATTCTATATGTTTGTAACCTTTCAATTGGAAAGGTACTTAGCAATAAAGACTCAACTAATATTAATATTAATATTAATATATATATATATATATATATATATATATATATATATATATATATATTCAATTATATTTATATATATTTTTCACTGTTATAGATATTGATAATAATATTACATATATTTTTTTATGATAGATAAGATTCTTGATAATAGACCAATATAGATTATAATATTGCACATTCTTCATAATGGGCAGATAGTTGTCATATTACTTGATGATGATTAGCATGATATTTCACATTACAATCCCATGATTCACCTTTGTATTATGCTTGCCTAATAACATGCCTTGTTCCATAGAAATTCCATTGTGATTTTGGATAAATGCTTATTATGATATGGTTTATGTGAGTTTTGGATAATAACTTATTAGAGGACTTCGAGTTTTTGACACTATTAGTGTGACTGGTTTTTCAAAATAGTTCTTTATCAAAAAAATTATATATCATAATTTAAATGTATGATTTAATGAATGTATATATATTCTTGATAGTTGATGATGAGTAATCTTTATTTACTATGATATTTATATGAAGATATGTTGATGTTTGAATTTTGAGTATTAGAAAATTGTGTTTGTATGCATTAATAATAATTGAGAATTTAAATTTTTTTGTGATTTATAAGATTAAAATTAATTCTAATTTTAATAATATCATTAAATATTCTTGACAATGAATAAGAAGCATTGGTAAAATGATAATGACTAGGAAGTAGTAGTAACTATTAGTTGGTTATTACCAACATTTTTTTAAGAACATTAGTACTTAAAGATATGGTTAGGATTATATATATATATATATATATATATATATATATATATATATTTCAATTCTATGTATATGGAATCTTAATGGTAAGTAGTTGTGATAACTTTTGATGACTATTAATATTAATATGAGCTATTACATTGCTATGACATGCTTCACCTTTGTATGATGTTTGTATATCCAAATATTCCATTTAAAAAATATTCCATTGTGATGATGTATATATTCTTTGTCATGATGTGGCTTATATGGCTACCTTGCTAGAAATATATTTCATCATATATATGCACATGTTTTGGATATCTTGCTATTGATTAGTTTCATATTATAAATGATCATATATTAATGTATTATAGGCCTTTCATTCATGGTTTCACATGATGTATATATATGTTAAATAATTTTCCACTAATGGATTTCATATTATGATGTGTACATGTGTTTGATAATTTTTCATGAACTATGATCAAGGATATGTACACTTAGTAGGATGCCTTTTGATTGATAGGTAATTGATAGATTTCATATTGTGATGTGATTATTATATGATGATAATTTCTATTTTGGATTCACTAACTTATATTATGGCAATATTATTATAATTATGATCATTTGTATTTTGGATGGATTAAATCACTAGAGGTTGAGACATAGGAGGATGAAAATGAAAAGGAACTCAATGGAAGGGTTCTTGTCTCATTGAAGTTGATTATATAGTCCTAAGAACCTTCAAAAGTAGGAAAAGGAATGTGAAAATATCCTCCAATAAAGAGTTATAATTTCACCTTCAAGCACAAGTTCACCCTTGCATGAAAAATGGAAGGCCAAGAGACAAATATACTCGTGGAAGTTATAATATGATGAACTATAATAGAAGTAGCATGCAAATTTTTGGGGTCACTCATGAGGAAATGCTTTGTGGAACTAAATATGATTCATGAAATTCTACATGAGGATGATGGTTTGAGTAGAATTATTCCTACGCTAACCAAGTATATATCGTTTAAGGGGTTGGAAGTGTACCTACATCATGAACATGTAGTAAATGTTTCTATACCTACCTACTTAAAGTTTTTGTTTGGGATAAAATTGGATGATTTCAATGTTATGTAATTGCAATCACCAACTAAGGTGGTAGTAAGGTCATTGTAGAGAAGGAAACAATTAGTGTGGTTGCAATTACCATCGAAAGAAGGAAGTAAGACCCTTGATGGAAGGATGCTACAAATACTATGTGATGATGATGACTAACAAAAAATGTGTATAATGATACAATGGTTGCACCACTGTTGCAATTTCTTCAACAAGTCTAATGGATGATGGTTGTAGGAACAAACCATGAACAACTGTGATACATAAACATGAACAAACCTCACATACTGAGTTTCATATCATAAAATTTTATTCATTCATTTTTTCAAGAAAGAGAATTAAATAAGACAAATAAATTTTCTAAGAAAATCTTCAAGAAATATAAGATGTTCCTAGAAACAAATATGTTAATTAGAGAAAAATAGTTAACTTAAATCCCGTAGACAATGAAGGAATAATTATAATATTCCAACATACTCCCGTTATTTATGATTGATAGTGATTATAATACTCACCAATCAACAATGCCTCTATAAGCTTACAAAATTCACAAAATTATTTCCTATTGGTTGAAGAAGTCTCAACTGGACGTACAACACTTGATATCAATTCAAAAATTTTGATTTCTTTTACACCTACTTGAGATCTATTCTCTACAATTGTTTTCTTCATTTTGTTTCAAACTTTATATTACATATATTCTTTTTTTGCTTCACTGTTGCTCTGTCTTCTTCCTCAATATTTCTTCATCTTCTTTATCTTCTTCCTTTGTTTCCTCTTTTTCATATACTTATACTTTAGCTACTAATAATTAAATAATTTTATCAACCTCTATACGATTAATGACATCTTCATTTCATTTAATCTCTTCTTCCATTGCCACAACACCTTTAATGAATTTGTTGGTTTCCCCCTTTTTTCCTATTCATTTTCCTCCAATAACTATAACATCTTTTCCATAACCAATTTCATCTTCATCATACTATGCAATCCATTATATAAGAAATTTTAATTCAACAACATAATAAAATTAAATATTCACTATAGCACATTCATGTCTTCAATAAAAACCATGGCTAGATTGTCCTTACATTTTTCTATTAATACAAAGGTGTCTTAATTTCATATTCATCTTTGATTTCATCGACATGTATATATACATAGTGGGATTCATTTTTTTCACCATGTTTATGCTTTTCATCTTATGTGCATCTTATAGAAAGTCTATATTTTCTTCTAAAAGTTATTTAATAGACTTATTTATAGTTTTCAGGTCAATTATAGTCCCCATGTATTTTTTTATCCTCTCCTACTTCAGAAGGTTGTTTCACATATTCTTCAATTATTTATAGAATATCAAAATATTCTTCTTATTCTATTACAATAGTCACTTATCAACGATTTCAATGATATGTGACTCAGCTTAATTCTCATCAGTGTTTCCCTAACCAACCAACCCCACCCCCCCTCAATGCACTTTCCAGTATATGCCATCTCCAAAATATCCAAAGAAATTTTTTAGTTGGTTTCCACTAAAATTTTGAGAAGAAGGACTTGATCCAAGCCATATAGAATGAGATAATTTTTTTTGGATCATCCATATTGTTTTCTATGAGATGATTCTTCTACTCCTAAATCATGGCCTCATATGTCGCTTGATTTGGGGTCTTCTAATCCCTTCAAAACAATATCCCATAAATCTTTTGCACATACTCTATTTCTAAACTTAATGGTCCAAAAATCATAATTTTTTGCAGAGAAAATAGGAGATGGTTGCAAATAATAAATGTCGATAAAATTCAAACCAGTAACTCGAAATTTATTCTAATTCACTAGAAAATGCTAATCATTAATTTTCCTCCTAATTGTATTCTTCCAGTGAAACGATTATAAAAAAAAATATCTTTACCTTTAGGAAATTTTTTTGGTAGAAATACCCTAAATTGATTATGATCCTACATAATATGTGGAAGAATGATTTAAAGAATTTCATCGAATAGAGTCTGTAAATCCTTAATCAAAATATGCAGAAATGATGATAACTAGATCTAGAGGCTAAAAACACCTTAATTTGAATCGAAATGAACCAAAATTTTATATAAATAGGAGAATGAAAAAGAACAATTTGGAAACCTAATAATAAGCCACAAACATGTTCACTGCTTTTCCTATCAGAACATATGCTTGATATTTTTGGGCCACATTGAGGCTTTCAAGAACCATAAAGGAACATGACCCACATCTATATAAAGCCTTATTCCCTTGGAAAACTTAACTCTAGGCTCCTTTTATTTGTGGTTTGGCAGTTCCACCTCAAATGGTGGCTTCACATTCAAACTCTTTAGATGGTTCCTTTTGCATCAATAATTATCGTAATGTAAATTCTTACCACACCATGCACACCTTTATTGTTTTAATTTTGCCTTTTCAATGACCATATATAAAGTCCTTTCTAGCTAATCCCTTGAAGTGACTAGATAGTGTCTTTGGTTGTACTTCCTTAGCGATAGATATGCTCCTAGGTAGAAATTCTAACAATGGGGAGTTACTTGTACTCCCAATGCTTCAATCTCTATAGAGATATCTCCTCTCAAAACTCCAATTAGACTAGGCCAAGAAAATACAAAACCCAACTCTTAACAAAGGAGATACATTTTTGGAAATATTCAACCTATTTGGAGACTCCACCCGTACTCTAATACTAATTTGATAGTTAGAAAAGTAAATAAAATAAATACACAAAAAACCTCACACAATGAATTATAGATCCTAAAATTTAATTTATTCAATTTTCATAAAGTTCAACTTATTCATTCCTCATACCTTATAGAAAAATTAAATAAATAGAGAAAATGTTTTTAAAAATTTTAAAACATAAAACCTAATTAGCTAATAAAACCTAATTTACTATTAATAAAAAAAAAGGTCTCACAACTTTGCTAAAATGTATAAACAAAATATTATAATATTCCAACCATGATAGATAGTTCCCTTTTTCAATCCTATGCTTATGCCTACAAACAATGAGCATGAGATTCCCATTGTTCCAACTCTATGGGTTCTGAAAAGCATACTCATATAAATACATGGCCAGTGATGTCCCCTCGGGTCACGGGTGTGAGAGTGAAAATGCACCTTGAGTTTAGGCGTGCTTTCGATGTGATCCTCAATTGAGTGATGTTCCCGAGGGTGTGAGACAGTGGACTTGAAAATGGGGCCAGAAGGCCCGGGTGCTTTTGTTTTGATCTGCAATTGTACCTAGAGAATAAATATTTTGAACATTTTTCAATTTGCAGTCATCATTCTCATAGGCGATGTTAAATCGCTCGAAAGTGAACATCTGAGAGGTGACCGATAGATAGGATTTAGCAAACAAAGGGACCTATATTTGTCTCGAGCAATACCAACTGTCACTTTAACGTTCAATGGCAATTAAACATATGTTGCCACTTTCATTTATTATTTCTTATTTTTGGAAAATATTGGATCCATGAAAATGGAGAGATGAGTCTATCAGCAGACTAAGGTGACTATATGGCTTGCTTGGTCTCCCAACACAAGCTAAAACTAAAAACTAAAGTGGAGGGTGGGCTTATTCATTGAATTGTTGGAATGGTCAGATGGAGACCTATATCTTCAATCAAATTGAAGATTCGATAGAATAAAGTTAGGAAAATGCGGTATAAGTCGAGGGATCATGCTCCATTGTTGCTGGAGAGCGTGCAATTGGATAGGCTATGCATTAGAGTAAGAAAATAAAATAAAAAATCACATCTATTGTAGCAGAGTAAAGAAATCATGGTTTCACTTCAACATGAATGTAGCGAATACTATTCATCCCAGCACTGTGTCTCACAGCAACTAGAGGCATTGTGGGAATTTATTAAATTCATAGTTACGTCAAGTGATTCAGGTCTTTGGAGGAAGTGCTGAGGGATATGCGTGTGAGTGTTGTATAGCCTCTCGACAAGACATCAAGGTGCCCTCCAATACGTGATCAACACGAGGTAAATGTGCAGGAGCCCGCAAGATGTCCCAGAGGTTTGAGGTTTGAATGCTTCTTGCGGCATGCCATCCACTGAAAAAGGTTCCAATTCATCTTTAGGCATATATTTCACTGTTTCGAGTATAACGATGGTTGCCAAATCATATCCATACTGATTTTTCTTCTACATCCATGGTAAAATACATACATTCCAATGTACACATCCTCATCCTTATCTAAAGCTTTAGAGTGTGTTATTAAAAGCATTCATAATCCAGTTTCACGATGCCTTGAGAAGAGAAAGGGAGAGACTTCCCTTTAAGCACTCTTGTCTTATCTCTCCTTTTCATAGCGTGTTAGATGTATTATGTGTATATATTGTTGTATTACATTTAAATTAGTATTAAAAATTGCCGTAGTCTAACAAGACTGCTTTTTTGTTCTAAAAATCATGGAAATTCAGGTAAGGTTTTAAGAAAATTCAGCAGGGATTTTTGTAAATTCATGTTATAACTATCAATTTTTAATATTTTGTGTGTCCTAGAGGTTTTTTATGGTGATGAATCTATTTCCACCATAAAAATCATGATTCAAACACTGTTACTGTAAGATTTTTTAAATTTTTTTGGCCAGGATTCTGGCCAATATTGGCCGTCTGAACAATTCCTCCGTCTGGTTAGACAACTCCTTAAAAATTGGTTAAATGTTATTTAAAAGCCTAAAGATAGTTAGATTTGTTTAAATGCATATTAGTGTGATATATATCAAGTTGATGTAATATAATTTTTTATAAATTATCTAGATATTCTTTTTATTTAAATTTAATTTTACCTAATATTATAAAATATAAAGTATTTATTTTCAATAATTTATGTGTATTGAAAAGGAATAATGTCTTTGTTATGTATTATTGTGTATAAAAGGGTTTTGTAAAACTTAGTATAAGGGAGAAGTGAAATTTTATGGTTGTTTAATATGACATGTTTTTAAAATTAAAAATAAAACGTTTTCTAAATAAATTAGCTCTGCACGAGATTTTGCAAAGGAAACGTCATAAGTCGGTAGCATGTGGAAGACGAGCATAAATTGATTTGAAAATGGAAACTTTGATCATCCTTTGACACTTTGCAAGTCTGATAAACTTGGTTCTTTTAAAGGTAAAATTAGTTTTGCAACCTATTCAAAGATGAGTCGTTAAGTTTTCACATGAACTTAAAAGTGAAACAAATCCATATGCAATTAAGTATGATAAACATGTAGAGAAAAAACAAACAAGTAATAATGGAGTTCACCCCTCGGTTACATTTTTGGGGCCTTCTCTAATGGCTAGTTTGCTTTATTGATCTCAAGAGAAAATGAGCACATTGCAAATTGTTGCCTCTGTAGTTGCATTGTTTCTCCTACAAATAAACATTTTTCTACAAAGCATTATCACTTGGAGAGATGTCTCTTTACAGCAAATCGTGATTATGTCAAGAGAAAAAAGACTCTCACAATATGTCTGTGTACTCCTAAAATTAAAAAGAATAAACATACAAATAATTCACAATGAAATGTTGAAAAGGGATTTTCCCATAAGAAAACTAAGAAAAAACTTAAAACAATTTCTCTAGTAAAGTAACATCTACTGCAAATATAACTGGATGACTTGAAAACCTCTATCTAAGGTTTTTTCATGCTCAAATATGCCTCCATCTAGCCTCAAAACTCTCACAGTCTCTAGCACTAAAGGATTTGACTCCACAAAAATTCCATCATACAGTGCTCAAATCAGAAATTTGATGCTTCAATTGAGTTCAAAATACTCAAAAACACCTACCTAGGTTCTTCTTGAGCTCAAAAAGGATAAAAATTGAGCAAGATATGATTCTTGGAACTAAGCTCTATTATTTGTCCTCTAAAATGGGAAAATTGGCTAACTGTGGGATGAATTCACCCTTTGTGTAGACCCTCGATTGATAATTTCACCTGGGACTGTGTTATGTCGATTAATCCCTCTTCCAGACAAGAGCGATCTCCCTAGTATCCTAAGGATATCTAGAAACAAACAACCAAATTCAAACCATTTTCTCTAGATAATTATGATTTAGAATTATTAATCAACTAAGTAAGAAGAGATGCTCCAACCTGAGTTATAATGCTTGTTGTAATCTTCAATCCAGTCACTCTAAAAGATGTCAATTTAGCATGTAAGACCTGCAGTCAAAGACAAGAAAAAGGATTAAAAGCACCTACAAGATATAATAGTTCAGAAACATTAATCTATCTCAGTGATAAAGGAATCCAAGAATTAAATTACTCATATAGATACATGAGCAACTTAATGAGAAAATAGAATCCATTTGTATTAACTTATATGATACGAAGTAACCTTACAACCTTGTCGCCTTGATGTCATACAGGTTCTTCTGGGGTCTTGAACAGCTATTTTCCATTGCTTTGGCACGCCTTCCCCTCTCTGAACAAGCATAAAACTATAGATATGAGTATGTAATCATTCTCATATCATAGACGCCAAGTATAGAGAGTATAATTTCTTCAGCAATTCACCTCAAAACCAAGTTCTAAGTACCCTTGAGATTGAAACATGATTTCAATTTATAGCATAAGGGAGGTAGTTTCAGTTCCAATAAGAAAGGGATAAATTCATTTCATGAATGGATTAAGCTCCAAATACCAAGGGATAGGCTCCTTTAATGAAGGGATAGAGGTTCATGAATGGAGGGATTGAAGCTTGACCATATTATGCTTATAGAAGCTTCCAGCTCGGAGAATATTCGACTAGTTGGGCTTCTATAATTTACTTTTTCTTTTATTTTACCTTTTACAGGGGTCCGGAATTTTAGTAAGCAGAATGTGCAGGATGTGCTACAGGTTATAGAGAAAGAAACTGCGGTACCGCAGGCAATGACTAGGAAAAGTGTGGAGTTAGGCTTTTTAGGGTTTTAATGAGCTTTTTTCCAATTTCAAGACTTGGTTTAGGAACTTTACAGTTTTGGACCTCTAAGGGAGCATACTATAGGTAATGATGAACCCATATAAACAGCTAAATGCCATGGTGAAAAATTTTAGTGTAACAGATTGCTCCCTAAAGTGCGAAGTCTGAAGTAGTTCTGAAGAGTGAAGTGCTTTATCATTCCGAGTATTGGGTTGCAGGCGTACCAGTTGAAACCTGTAAAAACATTCAATGCAAACATATATATGTATATCATCGCTAAGGTAGGCATTCCCATCCTCAGATCAAAACTAACTACATGGTCTGATACAAAAATGATTTTAGAATTACATCAATAGTAGACACAGTATGCATGCAGCCATCTGCCATAAGTAGTCTACTGTATTATGAATAATAAAACTCCTCGCAACTTGGATGGTAGAAACTAAATCTAGGGTCTTGATTGTTTCTTCCCGAACTAGCACGATTCTATCAATGCAATTGATTGTGTCGAAGTCAAACATGGTACAAACCACTTGATTACAAGTCAATGATGTGAATTGTTAACAAGTGTGAAATAAACCACCAATAATGAAAATGGCTCTCAAAGTACTCAGTACAATCCATGAAGTGTGAATGAATGATTTGGAGTCAAAAACTTCACAGAATCATTTGATCGAAGGTCAAAGATGCAACCTATCATCAAAGGCGAGAAACTTTCGATTAGGGCATGTAGATCCCAAGGTACTGATAGGATTCTAGATCAACTTTCTAGATGATGAGCCGTCGTCGATAGAAAGTGATCCGTCCTAGGAAAGCCCACGACACGAAACTACTAGATCAAATTTTGAAGAAATTTTAGCAAGGACTAACTCAGGGATGGTTAACGTGAATGGAGACAAATGTTTGCAATGAATGGTTTATTTGAACTGTCCTTTTGAACACATAATGACACTGCAGATGGTTTGGTGACAATTGACCTAAAGTTAATACCTAGAAACCAATTGAATACTTTCAATGTGATTTGATTAGCTGTTAGACAAAGGATTTTCCCAACCCAAGTATGAGTCACCATTTTTTTGTGCGGATTAATCCCTCTTGCAGACAAGAGCGATCTCCCTAGTATCCTAAGGATATCTAAAAGCGAAAAAACAAATGCAAACCATTTTCTCTAGATAATTATGATTCAGAATTATTAATCAACTAAGTAAGAAGAGATGCTCCTACCTGAGGTCCATTTCTTGTTGTAATATTCAATCCAGTCGCTCCAAAAGAGGTCAATTCAGGATGTAAGACCTACACTCAAAGACAAGAAAAAGGATTAAAAGCACATGCAAGATATAATAATTCAGAAACATTAATCTATCTCAGTGATCAAGGAATCCAAGAATTAAATTACTCAAATAGATACATGAACAACTTAATGAGAAAATAGAATCCATTTTTATTAACTAGTATGATAAGAAGTAACCTAAGAACCTTGTCACCTTGATGTCATACAGGTTCTTCTAGGGTCTTGAATAGTTGTTTTCCATCAGTTTGACAAGCCTTCCCCTCTCTAAGCTAGCATAAAAATATAGATATGAGTATGTAATTGTTCTCATATCATAGATTCCAAGTATAGAGAGTATAATTTCTTTAGCAATTCACCTCAAACCAAGTTCTAGGTACCCTTGAGACTTAAACATGATCTCAATTTATAGCAGAAGGGAGGTAGTTTCAGTTCCAATAAGAAAGGGATAAATTCCTTTCATGAAGGGATTAAGCTCCAAATACCAAGGGATAGGCTCCTTTAATGAAGGGATAGAGGTTCATGAATGGGGGGATTGAAGCTCGACCAGATTATGCTTCTAGAAGCTTTCAGCTGGGAGAATAGTCAACCAGCTAGGCTTCTAGAATTTAATTTTTCTTTTATTTTACCTTTTACAGGGGTCTGCGGTTTTAGTATGTAGAACATGCGGGGTGTGTTGTAGTTTATAGAGCAAGAAACTACGGTACTGTAGGCAATGACTAGGAAAAGTGCGAAGTTAGGAATTTTAGTGTTCTAATGAGTTTTTTTCCAATTTCAAGACTTGGTTTAGGAACTTTACAGTTTTGTACCTCTAAGGGATCATAATATAGGTAATGATGAACCCATATAGATAGCTAAACGTCATGGTGAAAAATTTTAGTGTAATAGACTGGTGGAATTATCACCCCAATTTGTGCCATTTATTGGCTTGTTTAATTGACCAATATGGCCTTAACATCAAAAATTTTGTCATTATGTGCAGTCGCATTACCACATAGGGTCAGGGGTCAGGCTAATCGTCTGCCCATGTTGGCTAAGCCCTCACTCCTCTCAGTGCTGCTTACATGGCATTTAATATGGGCAGTGGTTAGGGCTAACTTCCCGCCCCCACTGGTTTAGTGCCACCATCGGCTCTACTTATAGTACTGTTATCAAAATGGGACTAGGTCCAGGCTTATTCGCCCTCCCCTTTGCCATATCATCTGTGCCAGGGTCATATTTTTTAACACGAGATCAAGGACCGGGCTTATCTTCACCCCATTTTCCTTACACCCACTAAGATTCACATCGTTCACCATAGGACCAAGGTCGGGGCCTAGTCCCTCCCCTCTTTTCCAATAATACCTCCATTTTCCATCATGGGTCACATGTAAGATGATAAGACCAGAGGCTAGGGCGGGTTGGGCGGGCCCGCCTGCTTGGACCCTCCTCCCAAATTGCCAACACAGTCAATTCAAATAAAATCAGTGATCATTATATAATAATAATCATTGGTGTGGCCCAACGGTAGACCATTGAACTCTTGTGTGGGAGGTCGAGAGGTCGAACTCGGATGAGGCCCTTCGGGCCTTTATAAAAAAAAATTTCATTCACGAAGGGCCAGATGGTTCCCTCTCACTAGGCCATGTGGTACCTCACCGTTGGCTGATATCAAACAAAACCAATCAATAAAATTGTGCCATCTGCCTTAGTACGAATTTTCCATGTGTCGAGCCGAGATTGGTCCTCTTGTCTACTGTACACCCAGCCATCATGGTAACGTCAGTTTTACAATCTATTGAGTTGCTGATTGAGGTGGATGTTGGTCTCCACCTTCCTATTCCACTTGGACCCCCACCAGTGTCTCTTTCATTGTTTCAATTTCCATAATTGGCATAGTTTACTATTTTTTCCAACTTTTTAGGCCCTGAACTTTTGGAGCTGTTTTGAGGCCCTAAATGATGTTTTTTGGGAAAACTGATGGAGTTGTGAGGTGTTCACTATTTTTTTCCACTTGATTTTTTATTCCTAGGATATATGTTTCTAACAAGCTATTGTGTGTGTCAAACGGACACTGTATACCAAAGTTATGACCTCGAGAAGTTGATGTACCAATTTACCCAAACTGGGCTGATAGTTTTGGCGGTTCATCTCCTAGGGTTAGGTTTTTGGATTTTTAGGATTTTACATTGTTTCTCAATAATAAATAGACCTTTGAGCCTCATTGTAACACAATTTAGAGGCATGTAGGCACCACATCGCTTCTTAGAGATAAGCTACGATCACTCGAGCTAGTTTATTTCCATTCTATTTGAAAGCTTATTTGAGTATTTGAGATTAACACATTGAAGTGTTATTTCTTATGCATCTATGTAGTTATGGTTATATCTGTAATTTTTTGCATTCTTGTTTAAGTTTAGATCAATCAGCAACCTAGTCAACCTTGTTGTTTGACTTTTTAGTTGTTTGGCCAAAATTTTAGAACATCATAACTTGAGCATATGATGTCAGATTGAGGTGATTCGAGAAATATTGGGATCAGGATGACGGATAGTAAGATATGGAATTTATTTTTGGAGATTCTAAGAACTTTCATTTTTTAGCCTATTTTTAATGTCCGGGTCATACCTCCCCACTAGGAACTTTTGGACCTACAAAATGCTTTGTTCACTTAGTAAATAAGTGAGGAAACAACTCCTTTAATTTATTGATATCAATCCTTCTTGTTTCGTTTTAATTGGTTCTTTTTAGGCTCAATCAAGGTACTCCACACTACCTCTACGTGAATTCCGTATCGTCTTGTCAAGAAATGTCGCAAGCTGCAATTCTTCTAACTATTGAGGAATAGAATCTTCAATGAATGGAATCTAAACATTATTTTCATGACCATATTTCATTGGCATCTCAAACAATAATCACCTTTAAGTATTTATTTGTTGAAAAGAAAATTTATCTTTCACCTGGAAATCATAAGTGACTCATTGTTTTCCATGCATTTTTTTGTACTTTTCTTTACTTTCCTCAAGCTACATTTGTAACGTTAGATGCACTGGTTGCATTTTTTCAATGAAATTCTTGGCTTTGTCCACATTTTATGGCCATCTTCTACAAAATATTTACCAAATATCGAACCCAAAAAGACTTTAGAAAATAAATCAAACAAGATTCAGATGGGAATACTTGCATAGGTGAGGTTGACACAATTGTAGCATATTGAATGTGATGCAATTTCCCATGCCCAAAGGTTAGGATGCTTAATACAATGTCCATGAGGGAAATTCATCTTACAATATGGAATAGATTTGAATATTCAGTTTCCATACAAATTGACTGTTCAAGAAGCCATGAAAAAATAACAATCCCACAGAGAAAATTTTTGTGCATAAGTTATTTATTTACAAACATCACTTTTACAAAAAACCAACTGTGTGGACATTCAACATGTGAAATAAAAAATAAATGCAGTCTTAATCACACAAATATTCCAACCATTTCTTACCCAAGCATGCTAGGGAAATTTATTTCTGCACTTTACTTCCTTCTGGAATTTCTTTTGGAATGGTTATGGTGTTCCTTACATGTTCCTCTACCTTCTCCTTCTTAGGTGTTTCCATTACCTATTTTTTCATTATTTGGATGAAAATTTATATGCAACTTCCAATAATTTTCAATCCAATCCCCACTCATATTACAATGGGTACAAATTTTTTTGTGAGCATTTATTGGAAAAATGCTCGTTGAACTTGGATGAGAATTTTCCTTCTTCGTCTCACTTCCAATCGATAGATTGATGTTATTGATTAATATTTTCCTTTTATGACACTTAGCTACACAATGGTTTGCTGCATGACAAAAAGGTGCAAAGAAAAACATTCCAAAATATGTCATTGAAATTATCTTGCTATGTATAATCATAGAAATCCATTGAATAATAAAGACTCTTATACCTCTTATGGTTGTCCTTTAGTCTTTGGCTTCTGAGTCTCGTGAGGAGAACTTCATTTTCAAGGTGAAATTGATTTAGTTATTCCTTTGAAGTTCTCATCTCTCTTTGGACATGTTTTTCCTTCAACGTCATCATCATGAAATTAGTCTCTTTCAACTTGCAAGAGTTATTTATTCAAAAATTTTGCACATGATGAATTATTAGAATTTTCATATTTGGAACATTCTCCAACTTCATCTTGAACATTTTCTAATCCTTCATCTCAAGGTTGCGCTATCATTTCAATTAGATTAACAATTCCATGACTATCAATTCTGAGACCCTTACCTTTGTACCCCATTTTCGTCAACAATTTCACATCAATACCATTTCTATATTTCTCAAATGACTCAAAATAAGCATGCTCATTCTTTAGAGAATGAAATGAAAAATAAGTATATTTTACCTCTTTTTCTCCTTGTGACTCTTGGTCCTACCCTTTGTTGCATCATCCAACCTAGAACAAACCTAGGAAGTGGCTTCACTCAAAAAATTTTGCAATTTTTGTGCTAGAAACCTCTTTTTCAAGCCCAATGCTCCCCCAATGCCTCTCACAAAGTGTTGCACCTCACACTGGCCCACTTTTGCCCAGCGTTGCAAATCACTGGTGCCCTCTCTGCACAACGTTGGTTCGTGTTTTTGCACACGTTTTTCCTTGGTTTTTGAGCCTCTCTATCATCAACTTCCAATTGAATTTCCTTGATTCTTCAGTGTCTTGTGGTCTCTCTAAAACATCCATTTAGTTTTCATTTGTATTCTTTTTCCTTTTCATAATAGTTGGTTTTAATTTTCTTTGTTATTATCGTTTGGTCACTTGCAAGCTTTTTTTGTTTGATTTTTGATCACTTGGATGAATTTTTTTTTCAATCATCATTCTGAAAATTGTAATTGAATTAGTAGTTGAGCATTGGCATCTTAGTTTTCTTCATTTTGAAAATTAAGTGTGGTGAAAAGAAAATTTTTGCATCTGGAATTTAGCGTTTTGCATGTACATTAGATTAAGAACAGTTGCATCGAAAAGTAAATTGCATCTTGCATATTGTTTGTTGCATATTATGTGTTGCATATTGATTGTTTCTTCCCTTCTTTAGCTACATTTTCATTTAAAGAGAAAATATTCTTGTTTTCTCATGCTAGATTTTCATTTTAGGGTATTCAGGTGACATTTGTGGTGACTCCTAAAGTTGTAACTTAACCCATGATAAACAATAAAATCTATTGAATCAACCTAAGGAGAATTTGTAACAGTAACACAAACAATTAGAGGTCTAGGCTAGAGATGTATTCGAGTGTCAATAAACGTAGGATTTTTTTTTGTTTTCCAGCATTGCATTTCGATGGTGAAATCTCATTCCATATACATAAGTGTATAGGATAATTCTCCATGTACCTTTCGGTATATTGGTTGGCACTCCATGCATGAAAAGTATATGGGAACCCTCATATCAAACGATTATGCATTATATAGCACTACTACGGACTGCACCTTCACGGATTGTCGATTATATTATGGAAGTCCACAATAGGTTTTTATCCATTCATAGGGAACCGAGTCTACCTCCTTGTATACTATGATATACCGACCACAAAATCTAGGGAGATTTGATGTCATAGGTTAAGTTCTTGGTTCATTGAGGTGTATATTGAAGTTCATGGTTACATGGTAATCCTTTATGCCTTCATTTCCCGCTTTTTGATTTATTTCTTTTTGTGTTAATAAAATTTATTATCCAACGTGGAAGAAAAAATCCCTTTCCCCGTCGTTCGCATAGAATGAAAAATAAGCCTCCCCTACCTCTAGAGGCTACTCATAACCTACATAAAAAACATAATAAAATGAAAAATATTGAATAAGGAACTTCAAGCACTACTTCTGGCCCTCCTCCTGATAGTGAATTTATAGAATCATTTGTCCCTTTGAGTTCCAAAGTTTATATTACATCTACCCCTTCTAGTGATACTGATATTATTGAAACAAAAGTACCTAAAACATTGTTACCTAAGGTCACCGGAGTTGGCATTACTAAGTCAGACACTTTGTTTCCTGAGGTCATTGAACCTCAGGAGCCTCAGCCATCCTCACCCAATTCAACAAGACCTTCCTATTCTCTTCATTTGTCTCGGACAGAAACAATATATCTTGGGTTCGAGAGTGAACCTCTTCCATATGGAATTTTGAGTATTGAATAGATATGTAAAGAAGAGTCTCATCCTTCTTCTCCTATTCATTGGGAAGGACTTCATTTTTATCAAAAAAATCCTTTTCTTCTTATTTAAATCCCAACCCAATCTCTTTTACTTCATTCTTTGGGCTTACCCAAGGATATTTGGCAACAATATTCATTGGGATTTTCAATAATTTTTTGCATTGAATCAAACTTGCAACGCATGTACACCACTATGGTTGAGACATCAACTGTCACTTCCTCATTTATGTTCGTGACATCACCACAAACTCATTTTTATGGTGTCCCGTCTGTCCCACCTGGCTATGAGTCATTATATTATACATTTTCTAGTACGACTTCGGCTTTCGACCTCTCCCATGTCATTTAATTCGGGATTAAGGTCTAGTACTTCTCTTATGAATGTCACTTAGTTTTATCCTTTTCATTATACTACACCTTTAATAAAGCAATAGGTTGGTCCTTATATTAGTGGAGAAAGCTACCCTAAACAACCTAACTCTCTTTATGTTGGGTACCATCCATCTGGCTCATAGTTTCCTCCATTATCTTCTCCTCCTTATGCGGGGGGAAAACATATCATGGAATGACTATCAGTGTTTGGAAACCTACTTCTACCATTCAACCTGCTTCGTTTTGGGAGAAATTGTTGAATCCTCAATCTGCACCATCCTCATCACAAATCTATATATATCCATAAACACCTCAACAAGCTCAAATACATGTGATCCAACCTTTACAACATATTCTAACATTATCTTGTTCTTCCTAGGAACCGGTTAGTCAAACTATACAAGGTTCCTCATCTTCCCAATTGCTTGCGCAAAGTTCTCCTCAACTTACGATAGGTAAATTTCCTCAAAATTTGGCACAATCTCAACTGAACCCACCATACGATGGAAAAATAAAAAATCCTATCAAGAAACAATATGGACCTCATCATCCACCTTTTAAATACCAGAAAATCTAGACCCAACCATTCCAGCACCTTTATCACCATCGAGGGGCTAAGAAACAAACTCACTTGTATGTTGGTTATCAGAGTCCTTTGTATGCTGGTAACAAGGATCCTTATTATCAAAACGCTCTGTTATCACTCTAATAATTCCCAAAGTTGTGAGATTTTAATTTTATAGTTTAAATAATATTAGAGGTAACCACAAACCTACTTTCAAGCTTTAGGATCTAGCCTTCCTAAGGCTCTGAGATGACTCTCTCTATAATATTTAACTTTGTTTTTATGTATGATCTTAGGCTAGTTATATGGGACAATTTGGTTTTGATATTTGGTTTGGTTTGTTGGGAAAAAACACTTATTGAGATGGATAGTGGTAGATCTATTTTTCCATTGGGCAAATGGAGTCAATGTGTCAAGCAAATAGGTCAGGATCAAGGTCTAAAGTCAAATATTTTCAGCGCAAGATAGGAGAGCTACTCAAGATATTTGAGGCTGATTGGTGAAGTGGTTTAATCGGGATAAACAAAAATCAAGGATTCTTTGATCTGAATAAGGAGTGAAAGGGACAGAGGTCATTCGAAAGAGGGAGAAATTAAGGGTTCCCTACTCTGGAAATCAGCAAAAAACATTAAACTGAAAAACAGTAAATAACAGAGTGCTTTTAACAAATTCTGATATATCACTTCTTGATTTCACATTAAAATTTAGAACACATTTATGTATGAATGGAAACATAAGAAGATTTAACAAATAACAGAAGAAAGTACTTCACTTAAGCGGCCCAACACATGAATCTTGAAATATGATGCTTTATTGATTTGATCTAGCCTGCTGATTTGAAACTTGGCACAAAAACCCTTCGGGTACAGAAAAATTGACTATAGAAATCTTCACCAATTTATTCCACACTAATACTTCAAAGAGTGAAGTATTTATACAAAAAGTAATACAAAATATCCTAGAAAAATCATAGGACTTTTCTAAGGAAAATAAAATATCTATTTACAAAAATATAGTGACAGCTCCATAACAAACTTGCAAGCTCTCCTATTTATTGAATAAAATGTCTTTCTTGTTGGATTTAGGCTGCAGCTGGCTGTTTGAGGTGTATTCAACACTGGAACTTGATCTTCAATCAGTTTTAAAACTTAATCTTCTTATTTGATAATCTTTATATGATACACTTTAACCATCTGATACTCTTTAAACTGCTCTTGGAATGTTTTACGGCTATAAAAATATGTTTTTACTGTGTAAAAACAACATTATGTTTTTCATCATATTTCACTATAATTTGTCTTTTACAGTAAGTCAGTAAGCTTTTTCCAAAATTCTTCATCAGGTAACTTGATCTTTTTATGTTTTTTGTAATTTTCATCAGCCTCTATGTATCTAACAAAGATTTGTTTGACCACAAAGAGATGTTTTATCTCATGCTGTAAATAAAACAAATCTTCAAAACTTTTGTGCAACACTTTGCCTGTAGGTACTCCTTGCCAATTTTCCTTGTTTACTTCTTATTTGGAAAAATATCTAATCTTCTTGTTGTAATATTCTTGGTTCATTAGTTTATTATTTATAACAAGAATATTTGGCAAACCTTTTTGCCTCAATGTGTCAAACTTAACTATGCATTTAGTTATGGCCAAATCCATGTTTTGGCACTTCTCTTCTAGTTGCTTCATCAAGTTTTTCTTTGAAAATATCTTTCTCACCTCAAGAATTGTTTCAATTCTATCATTTATCCCTATCTCATCCAATTCTTGGTTATTCTTAGAGTTGAGAAACTTGATTATTTCTAGGGCGTCTTCAGGTTTAACACCTAGATCTTGCTTTGTCTTCAAAATTTCTTCTTTGGCTACTTTGATTAAGTCCTTTTGTTCATAAATTACTTGAATTGATGTCGAGGTATCATTGATTGACTCAATGATCTTGGACCATAGCTGATTCTTTATGTAGGCCATTGGCTCTTTCAAGGTTAACTCTACTTCAACCTTTTTTAACTGTTCATTTAATCTTTTGTCATTTTTCTCCTCTGTTTTAGCATTTATTTGTGCTAATTTCTTGGTGTCTTATAAATTCTTAATTTGTTCTTTCAATCTATTGATCTCATAATTCTGTATAGACATCTCTTCCATGGCTTTAATGAGTTTGATGGCCTCATTTGTTTGTTGCACTGCTAAAGTAGAAGATTCAGTAGTAGACATAGTGGAAGAAGTAATTGCCATAGCTATGGCCAATGGGAATTTTGGTGCCAACAACTCTCCAAAAGTTGAAGGAACTATTGTTGTTACCATGGGAATGACTGTAAGGTGAAAATTTTAAGTTTTTATAGCTAATTTTTCTTGGACAAGCTTGTCCATTTCAATCTCCATCTCTTTGATCTATGCTATCATTTGTAGTATGAGACTCATCATCTCATCCTTTTGATTTTCCTCTTTCACAATCTCTTTAGCCTGTCAATGTTCTGTTGGAGGCAGTTTCAATAGCTTTCTAAGTGCTGCAATGTCAACATTTTTCTTTTTCACTAATTCTTTTACTGCTTTCACATTTGAAGGGTCATACCCTACCTCAATCACTAGTTCTTCTAAAGACTTGATTCTATTGTCCTTAGCATAGGAAGAAGCTTTTTCAATCCTAATCTGATCTCTCAAATTTTTTATAGTGTTCTGGTGTTTCTGGGTACTCATTTCCTTTGTGGTCATAGTAGAATAAATCATTTTTGAGATTTTTTTGTGAAACTCAATTTGATCTAAGGGATGAATGCTTTCTACTGGTACCTAAAAGTCGACCTTCTTATAATTTGATGTTGTTGTAGGTTTAGGCACTGTTGGCTGTAGCACTTTCATTAGTATCTTTTTATTTTCATAATCAAAGGTTGAAATCAGCCTATTTTGATATCCTGGAGTCTACTTACTGTGAATAGATCTCATTCTTGATCTCTTCATTTTTAGCTTTAATCTGTTTGTACTTTTCTTTGATATCATTGTTTGTATCCTCTACTTGTTGTGATGAATATGCCTCCATACTTTGTTGTTTTTCAATCATCTGGGTGTTTGAATTATCAAGTTCTTGTTCATTTTCAATAACTGTAGTAGTATTTGTCTTCTTCTATGGATTTTCTTCATCTAAAACCTCAATTGTTTCCTTTTGTTTGTTCACTGGATTAATATTTATATTTCTTGTTGTATCTCATCTTGATTCGAGTTTATGTTGTTGTTTTAGATGTATATGTGCCTTCTTCTATGATTCTCTTTGTAGTTCTGTCCTCCTGATTTACAGTCTTCAAAGTGTGACTTGTATCACCCTGTTTGATTATTTCTAGCAATGTATTTTCCAACCATTCAGCTTGGTTGGAAAAATTTTCAATCTCGGGCTTCTTATCATGGATATAAGGGGTTAATTTTCATTTTAACCTCACTTTACTGAGTATTCCATGAGGATCATAGTTCCAAAAGAAAATTTCATCAACCTTATATTCCAAAAACTATTTTTTTGCCTTTACACCTGCTTCCTTGTGATTGCAAATGAAAGGACCTACCTGGTTTTTCAATTTGAATTAAGTGTTCATTTTTTGTAGCCAAAAAGTTTATGGAATATGAGTTTATAATTTTTCTAATGTACTCTAAGGAAAACACTCTCATTGGAAAGTACTTTGGAAATTTATAGGGCAACATGTTTCATCCATAGACTCTAATCTCTGTGTGATTTTCGTAAAGGTACCAATCTCCAATTCTACTTTGCTCTCATAGTTGTAACGCTTTCTTTATCTCAATACTTATACTTGGTTGTACACTTTTTGTGAGCATGTTTATCAATGGGTAAACAAAACAGTCTATGAAATCCACATAATTGAACTGAGTTGATTCTTTTCTAATTATAGAGGTCCAAAAGATGACTGATAGTGGATTACCTTCTACATCCAATTTTTGAAGGGTTATTGGAAATTCATCTGCTTGGAATTAAAGGAACATATGAAAGAGGAAGGAGGTATGTCTGAAAACACCTTCTGTGGGAAGTTTTACAAGATATTCATGGATACTATCAGCTATATACTCAACATTGTTATAAATGATAGAAGGAGGTTGACCAGGCACAAAAGTGGATATAAAACCAAGTATAGAGTCATCATTGTGCTCATTAGTAAAATAAACAAGGATAAAGGATAACATTGAAATAACATGTCTTGATCCTTCATGGAATTTAGAGGATGAGTATGGAGGGTTCATTTTTGGGATTTCAACATATGTAGGCATGAATGTTTGGAAAATATGAAATCACTTAGGAAAGTCTAACTCAAGATAAAGCTTTGTAAGAGCTTCTACGGATAATGGGACTGCATTAGGATCTGGCTTTAGCTGAAGCATTAGGTTTATAGAATCTGCAGTAATAGTGAAAAAAACCTCTTTTCAGCATTAATAATAGCTCTTTGGTCAAGGGAATAGTGGGCTTGACACAGTATAATGACTTATGGACACTGATGGGTATGTGGAACTACATATTTGGGTAAATTGGACTCCCAAATTTGAACTTCATCTCCCTAATCCAGAGAATTTTCTAGACTCCAACAGTGGAGATCAAGAATATTGAATTTAGTTAATGGATCATTTATATTATAATAAACATCAGCTAAAGGTGTATGCTCAACATCTACAACAGGAGGCTGTAGTGGATTTATGTCAATGGTGTTTTTAAAAGCCATTACTAGATTTGTCGTTGACAATTTTGACCTCTAGATCTTAGACACTCTTTTTTTTTGGCTTTTTGTACACTTTTTTAAGCTTAGACTATTTACAAAAGGTATTTTTGGTATAATAGAGCTTTTTTAAATAGAAATAGGTACAATTAGGTTTTCTTCTGGTTCAAACTTTCAATTCTTCTCCAAAAGAAATATTTTAGACTCTTTACAGACTCAAGAAAAAATTAACAAGGGTTTCCTGTCTTTTCTTGGAAAAAGCAAACCTAAAACATTCTAATTTATGCACAAAAAGGGGTTTTGAGAATTTATAAAATGGTTTGAATTATTCAAAGGGTTTTTGCAGGTCTGCAAAAGACTAAATTTTCTTCAATTTTGTTTTAAAATAGGTTACAATATTCAAAATGTGATTTTATCAGGGTTTTTACAACAAATAAAATTTTTGAAGACAATAATGGTATTTCTGTAGGAAAACAGGCTTTAGGAGGCTTAAATTCACAAATATAGCTCTTTCGTATTTAAAATAGGTAATTTTATTGAAAAAATACCTGTTATTGCAGGTATTTTGACTCGGAGAAAGGGTTTGTGGAAGTATGGGAGCTTTCGGAAGCTGTTTGAAGTCTTTAAATGCAAATTGGTAGGTTTGAGTAGTCAAATCAGTGAATTTGGGCCGAATTCTGGTTGTTTAGGCATGAACCAGGGGCAGTGGCATCTTTTCTTTAATCAGAAAGGGTTAAATAAGCAGAAAAACGCAGAAAAGGTATAAAACACGTGAATATTAAGTTTTATAGAGAATTTGGGTTAAAACCATATTTGCATTCAATGCAGGTAAAATCAAATGGGAGGTGGTTTAGCGCTGGGGGTTCGAATACCGCTAAGAAGTTATCGCATGAGTTAGGAGTGGTATATGGTTTTAAGCAAACGAATGTGATCCAATTATTTTTTTCCATGTGGAGGAAAGGGGGGAGTGCAATACCACCCATATCACAGATCCAAAATGGATTAACGATCATGCTTTTTAATTTTCGATATGGGTTTTCGATTGTCGAATCTGTTGAAGGATATGCAAACGATTGTGATTTATAGGTGGAACTGCTTGGTGTATGGGGCGCGGGGCTCGAGAATTTTTATGTGGTTGGGTTAATATAATATGTTTAAACATAGTTTAAACATAAAATATCATGTATTTGTTGGAAATGTTGTCATTGATGGCAAAGGAGCACAAAGGACAACAACAGTGGCAAAGGACAGTAGCAGAGGAAAAGCAGAATACAGTGACAGGATGTGTAGACAGGAAGCATGAGGAGAATATTTACACTACTGCAGAAGGTATTAATCTTGAAATTAAAGCCGAGAAGGGTTGTATATGTATCAAAGTGTATCGATCACTGAAAGGTTCGTTGATACAAGAGAGAGACTGGAATTAATTCTAGAATTCGAAAAGTGAAGAAGAACAGAGGGAGTTGAAGATTGGTCGGAATGTGAGTTTTATTACAAGATAGGTGGAACAGATGCTTGAGGATTGCATGATGAAATTGATGTAAAGGGGTAAATTTGCGACTCTGCATATGGGTGAGAATTAGGAATAGAACCCGAACTTCCAAAAATTCGATGGAAGAGCCATCCCACAAGTGTGCTAGTCAAGTCACAGGCAAATAATTGTAAAAAAAAGGAACTGCCTTCTATGAGACGGAACCTGAGTTTAATTACAATGGAGATAGCCATGAAGAAATGGTAATTGTTCACATTTCAATGGAACCAAGCGAAGAAAGGATAAGCAATAACGAAAGCAAATTTTAATTATAATAATACATTGAAGAGTGGGTGGAGCCCTGAGTTAAAGAGCAACGTGGAACCGTGCAGGAGTGAACAGTAAATGCAGGTTTCTAGTTTTGATCGCACCGCCTTCGTAGGGTGAGCGGTATTCAAGAATTTGGAGCGATTCCATTGACTGCCTAGCACGTGGCTTCAAGTGGTCTGGAGAAACCGCTCTCATCGTGCATTATCGCTTGTGCATCTAAGCCAAGCAATATCTGTCGGATCACACAGGGCAAGGCAACGTGCTCTCCGCTGTCGGATGAGAAGGGTGACTTAAGCCAAGGTACATTATATGGATACTGTGGGCCCGAGAGCTTTAAATATGAAGTTTGGTAGTCAAATTAATATATGTTGCGGAATAATATTATAAGTTGGGTGTTTAATCCAAAGTTTCAAAAAAACCCAGACTTCTACAAGTAAAGATCGAACATTTCTATGTAACGAGGTATTTCAATGGTTTTATAACTATTTTTTCATTCATCACATCGGCGGAGAACCCTTGGGTTATTGAAGTATTAAGTGTTGACTGAAGATCTTATACATATAGTGTGGAACCTCCCCCTTCATAAATTCCGAGAATCATTACCCCACCTGGAAGGTACACTAAAGCTGAAGTGGAAAGCCTATATGTATGTAGTGCATTACATACACAAAGGTCCAAAACATACTATATACATATATGCAAGGTGCTCTATTATTCGGCCTTAATACAAGAAAATTCTTATATGGTGGGACCCTTACCCAATCGCATCGGAAAATTGACAGTGGAACATGTTAAAAATAGATTGAAATTGCGATTAAGTTTCGGACCTGATGGGCGTATAAACTATGGTTTTTATATGGTTGAGTTCCAGCGTAATCGCATCGACACATTTAAATGAATCACATTGGATTAAATCAGGACATCGGAACATACTACTGAGACTTGCGGTTGCGATTAATTGCTATAGGAGTAATCACATCGCATCACATCGGAGTGATTGCATCGGGGCATCGGAGCATGATAATAGAAGTTGTGATTGTGATGAAGATGCGGACCTGATGGGTCTGTGAACTATGATTCATAAGTGCTTCAGTTCCGGCATAACAGTGTTTCATCGCATCGGCTATTGAAGGCATCATATATGTTAACATATGTGAAAAGAAAAGATTTATTGTTGGTTTTTTATGTATATACCAACATATACTATGAAGAATTGTGATATACAAATAATAACCCTGTGGGCCCGAGTTATTCAATTAAGTGATTTATTCAAATGTTAAATGGGTCGGAGTTCAATAGAGAAAAGAAATAACTAGAATGGTTCACTCAATGATGGATATGTCGCAGAGAATTATATAAAAGGGTTGATTCTAAGGTTCGAATATCAAAATAATGATGCTGAGAAAGAACATTAACTGATTGAAATAATAGAAGGAGAGAACCTTGCATAGAGGAAATATATTGGGTTTATAAAAATGGCGATATTAAAGCCTCCACATTCAGTTATTTAAACTGCCAGTAAAGGAAACCAAAGCGTTGGAATTTGCTAAGATTTAAAGTCAGCAGTTATATATATTGTAACGCAACTATATATATACAACAGACACACAATCACAGTGAACAGGAATATGCACAGGAATGAACTTGAAAGGTGTACATGCATAGGTGCACAGAGTAGCAGTAAACAGAGTATGCAGAACAATTTCTTAACAGTAGCAGAAAAAGACAAAACCAGCAAAGCCAAAGGCCATAAAATGGGCTGAGTGAAATTGTTTTTATGTAACCGAAAAGGTGAAATGTAAATGTTTTAATTGATTTATATTTTTGTTATGCATTGGAAAGTCTATGGAAGAGAACAAATATCCCACTGTAATGTTAAATTGGTACCTACAGTTATATTTTCTGAATGATCGGATAAAAGAGATGAGAAGGCAGAAGGCAAAGAGACATGGCTATCCATCTCAAATTCCCAGTAGAATACAAACAACCATGAAGCTATTTTGTATAAAACATGGTAATATCCAAGGGGAAAAGGTTACAAAAACAGAGTGAGAGAAGAAGATAGTGTGCATCAGAATTGAAGAGAGTTGAAGAAAATAAGAAAGCTGCAAGAGGTCAGAGAGAGAGAGGTCGGAGAATACGGAATTGAGGTAGAGAAGATAAGAAGAAGGAGGAGCAGAACGAGATGCTGTGAAAAGTTAGAGAATGAATAAATGAAGCAGTGAGGCAGAGAAGAAGGTGGAGCTGAGCAGAGAAGAAGGAGGAGCTGATAGTGAATCTGAGAAGATGCATATATGGTACAAGATAGATATGAGGACTGATGAATAGCTAAAGAGAAGGTACAGAACAAAGCTGATATCCAAGGTAAATCAGCAAGTGCTTTTCTTTTGAAAGAGTAAGGAAGTTGGAGCTTCCCTATCAAGTTGTAGCTTGATAGATGTCAGTTGTAGCTGACTGAGGTAGAAGCCTCCTGTAGGTTGTAGCCTGCAGAAAATAGATGGGAGTTGGTGCTTCCACATCAAGTTGTAGCTTGATAAAATGTCAGTTGTAGCTGACTGAGGTTGGAGCCTCCTATAGTTTGGTGCCTACATAAAATTGATGGGATTTGGAGCTTCCTTGCAAGTTGTAGCTTGCATAATTGAGGTAGGAGCCTCCTGTAGGTTGGTGCCTACAGAAAATCAGTGGTGAGAGGGAGTTGGAGCTTGCCTTTGCATCACAACAATAATAAGATGTGGTTTTCTCCCTTTATGGGTTTCCACTTATATCCGGTGTCTCTGTACATGATGTTTATGTGTTGATATGGTCTATCTAATCGATTAATACTTAATGCTCACATATTAATACCGATGTTACATAATAATAAACTGCTTGATACTTGAAGCCACAAATTAAGATTGCTCACATATTAAGTTGATCATGAAATGAAGGCTTAAATGTTTTATGAAAGTTTTTTAAAAAGTCCATATATGTGTTAAACTGATTCACCCCCCCCCCCCCTCTCAGTTTAACTAAGGGTTCAACAATTGGTATCAGATCTGGTTCCTTTGGTGTAAGCTTAATAGCTTGAAGGAGATCTGGTTGAGTCATGGACTATCAAAATGCACCTATGTTAAATACAAAAAACTTTCCTGAATGGAGAGATAAGGTTAAAAAAAGTTTAATGGCCTATGAACCTAAGGTATGGAATCTTGTATGTGATGGTTACTGCAAAGACTCACCCACGGTGAAAGAACAAAAGAGGAATGCCAAGGCAAAATGTGTAATATATAACAATCTTCATAACAAGGATCTTGAGTTAATAATGGATTTAACTTCAGCAAAAGAAATCTGGGACAGACTTCATTTCATGCATGGAGTAGACACTGAGGATTGCATTGTCAAGAAGGAGAAGAGAATTAAGAAAAAGAGAAATTCATGTCAAAAAGAAGATGTTCAATCAAATGAGGTACCTGCAAGTGTGAATGGTAGTAAGAGCCATGAAGAAATTGTAGTTAAAGAAAAATCCAAACTTGACACAACTCTGACTGAAATAGAAAATTTGAAAAATGAAAACAAAGACCTTAAGATATTGGTACAAATATGTGATGAGAAAGAATATGAAGATAGGAAAGAAATTATTGGCCTAAAGACACAGCTTGAAGAGGCAAAGAAAGTAGAAGACACTCTGCTGCAACAAATGAGAGAGAAAAGTCAGGAATGTGAAATATTGGAAGAAGAAGTAGTGAGCCTAAGAAAGAACTTAGAAAAATCCCAAAGAGAACTATTAATGAATACACATCTAATGAAAGGCTCTGGACAGTTAGACCAGATTCTAAATGCACAAAAGTCACCTCTCATAAAGACTGGGATAGGATATGAAGGAGAAACTAGTAAGTCCAAGGCAGAAGATAACAAGAAAATCATCTTTGTAAAAGCTGTAAAGGAAAGTGAAGTAGCTCAGAAGATTCCCACAGAAGAAGAAGCCAGCAAGAACAAGATTTGTAAAGAAACAAACAGAATCAAGCAGCAACATGAAAGAACAGAGAATGAGAGGATGAAACAATCAACTGCGAAAGGCTCATATGCTCCTAAGGATGAATTGAATAAATTTGGAAGATTTCAAAGAAGTTTATTTCCTCCTACGGGAAGCATCACTTGTTTTTCCTGCCACAAACAAGGACGCACTGTAGCATATTGTAGGACAAAGAAAACCCAGTCCAACCAGCAACGGATGCAGCAAAAGAGAAGAACCCCTCAAGCAAGCAAATGGAAAAGACAATCCTTCACCAGGTACACAAATTATTTCCATGGCTACTATTATGCATGCAATAATTTTGGACATAATTCTATTGAATGTAAAATGTATTCAAGAAGGGGAACAAAGTATTATACATAAAATCAAATGTACTATGATAAAATAAGATGTTATGTATGCCTCAAACTTGGTCACAAAGCAAAGGACTGTAATCTGCCATATACATTAAAGAACTCTAGACAGATGATGGGATCAAAATAGATCAATCAAAACTATGAATCTAAAAGAAGAGCATACATTATGATGAACCCCAATAAGGTATGGAAGGAAAAGAGAAAGGGGGAGCCTATTATCTCAATAACATAATGAAAACATCATAGTCTCAGGGGGAGTTACTCTAGAAAACAAAGCAAATATCCAACCAGTGATAAATATGAAGCAACATCCCGGGGGGGAGCAGTTCATAAATAGTCCCCTCAGAAGTAGTCTAAGAAGAGCTCCTTGGAATAAGGACAGCTATAAGATCAAGAATGCACAGGACAATATTCTCCAACAGAGAACTATAGAGGAAGAAGAACACCTGAAGCACAAAATAGCCAACAGGTTGATGGAAGGAGAGAAAGCATAAAGAAGCCTTGGGAGTAGAGAAAACATTAGCCATGATCATCTAAGTGAAGAAGACATCAGCACATTAAGTTATGATCACAGTGTGCAACATTCTACTAGTATGAACAATGATTCACCTTAAGAAAGATGATTAAGAAAAGAGCCTATCATCACTGTATCATTACTTCCTTCATCTATGAAAATGTCCCTTGGAAGTAGGCAGTTAAGTGAGTGATTAATCTTTGAGTGATATGTCCATGAAGATTCATAGTATAGAAATTAAAGATGTCCTTCTAAAGATCATTATGCCAGAAAAGTTGAAAGTGTATATAAAGCAGCAATGGTTCTGGAGTAGTCCAAGAAAAAAAAATGTTGTGACATTATTTTAAACCAGAATGACAGAATAAGAAAAATGTTAATGATGCCAAGATTAGATTCAGTATATTGATGATTTTTGGTGTGAAAAGCGGAAAGAGTAATAGTAGAAACTCGGGTTTCATGTGCAAGCTAAAGTGAAATCTCTGCATAGTTTATCAAAGTAATATCAATTGGTGTTTAGGTACAAGAAGCATGCTTATCAACAGATTACCAAGCATTATTAGGGAAGCAGTAGTATGATATAGGTCCACAGGATCAAAGGACTATGGAAATAATGCATCAAGGTAAAATTCCCAGGGTTATCTGCATTCAGCATGAAAAGGTCAGTAGTAGTGCTAAAGGATCAGTATCTAGTTTACACTTAAAGGATTATATTGAGAGTTGAAGCAGTATCTAATTCTATACATAACTACATGCCTTTGGGAAGACAACACATGCATATCTTCAAGGCCTATGTCTTAAGATCATTCATAAAACTATGTGAAGTCTGTTTGCTGAGATTTCAATCAAACAACTTGAAGATGTTTATGCTGAAGATCATCATGACAGAATAGTTGTTTTAATATAACAGTTGAAGTCCAAAAGTCTGTTATTGATTCATCACAAGCATACTTTAGCAGAAAGGAATTGTTGATGTTTAACCATTGAAAAGAAGTTGATCATTAAAGAGATATTGATCATTGACATACATAACCTCCTTATGTCATCAAGGAAAGTGCATGATTGATAAGTGATACCGACTAATACACTGAATGTATCTAGTCTGAAGGGTTTGTTTTGAAAGTACATTATGCAAGTAGTAAAAGCATTTGATCTCTTAGATAAAATTCTGGTTGATTCATTGATCATATCAGTAACAAGGACCTGCAGCTATTAAGTGTAATATTATTATCAGCATTCTAGCTCAATTCATCACCAACAAGCAAGAAAAGTGAACCACAGCTATAAAAGACATATCGGCTTCATCACAATTGAACAAATGTTGTACTACAGATGAGTATTGCAGAAGAAGACATATTCCATCCACAATCTTCCTCAACAGAAATGTATTGGCACACTACATCAGATAGAGACTAAAGTATATTTGAAGCATTCTCAGTATTTTAGGTTTAATCCAGTGATGCATCCCTAATTAGATAAAGCTGGTACAATGTGTTCTATGAAGTGTCATTATCCTCACTTTTAGCTTTATACAAGTGAAAGGAGTCAGTGCTTTGGGATTGTATCAACTTGTAGTGTACATTCAAGATCAATAATCCTCAAAAGTGTTCTCTAAACAAATATTTTACACCAGTTTGGAGCAGTAGGGTACAAAGTCAAAAGAATAAGGCCTAAACACATCTCAGAAAGAGGAAATGCAGAGATAGAATCTACACTGAGAGATATGCAACCCTTTTCCATTGATGTCAAAGGGGGAGGAAAAGAAGATAGGCAAAGGAAGCATTGGATTATTGGTCGATGTATTGCCATCAATTCCAAAGGGGGATATTGTTGGAAATGTTGTCATTGATGGCAAAGGAGCACAAAGGACAGCACCAGTGGCAAAGGACAGTAGCAGAGGTGAAGCAGAATACAATGACAGGATGTGTAGACAGGAAGCATGAGGAGGAGATTTACACTACTGTAGAAGGTATTAATCTTGCAATTAAAGCTAAGAAGGGTTGTATATGTATCGAAGTGTATCGATCACTGAAAGGTTCGTTGATACAAGAGAGAGACTGGAATTAATTCCAGAATTCAAAAAGTGAAGAAGAACAGAGGGAGTTGAAGATTGGTCGGAATGTGAGTTTTATTACAAGATAGGTGGAAACGATGCTTGAGGATTCCATGATGAACTTGGTATAAAGGGGTAAATTTGTTACTCTGCATATGGGTGAGAATTAGGAATAGAATCCAAACTTCCAAAAATTCGATGGAAGAGCCATCTCGCAAGTGTGGTAGTCAAGTCACAGGCAGAGAATTGTAAAAAAAAGGAACTGCCTTCTGTGAGACGGAACCTGAGTTTAATTACAATGGATATAGCCATGAAGAAATGGTAAATTTTCACATTTCAATGGAACCAAGTGAAGAAAGGATAAGCAATAATGAAAGCAGAGTTTATTTATAATAATACACTGAAGAGTGGGTCGAACCCTGAGTTAAAGAGCAACGTGGAACCATGAAGGAGCGAACAGTAAAGGCGAGTTTCCAATTTTGATCGCATCGCCTTCGTAGGGTGAGTGGTATTCAAGAATTTGGAACGATTCCATTAACTGCTTGACACATAGCCTCAAGCAGTCTGGAGAAACCATTCTCATCGCGCATTATCGCTCGTGCATCTAAGCCAAGCGATATCCATCGGATCACACGGGCAACCGCTTCCCATTGCCGGATGAGAAGGCTTACTTTGGGTTTTAAATGCACGTTATATGGATACCGGTGGGCCTGGAGAGAGCTTTAACATGAAGTTTGCAGTCAAACCACATGTTGTGGAATAATATTATAACTTGGTTTTAATCCAAAGTTTCAAAAACACTTCCGACGCTTACAAGTAAAGACTTAAATTTGTATGTAACGAGGTATTTCAATGGTTTTATAACTATTGTTTCATTCATCGCATCGGCAGAGAACCCTTGGGTTATTGAACTATTAAGTGTTGACTGAAGATCTTATACATATAGTATGGGACCCCCCCCTTCATAAATTCCGAGAATCATTACCCCAGCTGGAAGGTACACTAAAGCTGAAGAGGAAAGCCTATATGTATGTAGTGCATTACATACAAAAAGGTCCAAAAAATACTATATACATATATAAAAGGCGCTCTATTTCTCGGCCTTAATACAACCAAAGTCTTATATGGCGGGACCCTTACCTAATCGCATCGGAAAATTGACAGCAGAACAGGTTAACAACAGATTGCAATTGCGATTGAGTTCCGGACCTGATGGGCACATAAACTGTGGTTTTTATATGGTTGAGTTCTAGCCTAGTCACATTGGCACATTTAAATGAACAGTGGTCAATCGCATCAGAGTAAAAGCAAGACATCGGAACATACTACTGATAGTTGCGATTGCGATTAATCGCAATCAGAGTAATCACATCGCATTGGATCAGAGTGATTGCATCGGGGCATCGGAGCATGACAATAGAAGTTGATATTGCGATGAAGATGCAGACACACTGGGTCTGTGAACTATGATTCATAAGTGCTTGAGTTCTGACATAACAGTGTTTCATCGCATCAGCTGTTCAAGGCATCATATATGTTAACATATGTGAAAAGCAAAGATTTATTATTGGTTTGTTATGTATATACCAACATATACTATGAATAATTGTGATATACGAAGAATAACCCTGTGGGCCTGAGTTATTCCATTAAGTGATTTATTCAAATGTTAAATGGGTCAGAGTTCAATAGAGAAAAGAAATAACTAGACTAGTGCACTCAATGATGGATATGTCGCAGAGTATTATATAAAAGGTTTGATTCTAAGGTTCGAATATCAAAATAATAATTCGGAGAAAGAACATTAACTGCTTGAAATAATAGAAGAATAGAACCTTGCATAGAGGAAATATATTAGGTTTATAACCATGGCGATATTAAATCCTCCGCATTCAGTTATTTAAACTGCCAGGAAAGGAAACCAAAGCGTTGGAATTTGCCCAGATTTAAAGTCAGCAGTTATATATATTGTAATGCAGCTATATGTATAGAACAGACACACAATCACGGTGAACATGAATATGCACAGGAATGAACTTGATAGGTGTACATGCGCAGGTGCACAGAGTAGCAGTAAATAGAGTATGCAGAACAGTTTTTTAACAACCACAGAAAAAGACAAAACCAGCAAAGCCAAAGGCCAGAAAATGGGCTGAGTGAAATTTTTTTTATGTAACCAAAAAGGTGAAATGTAAATGTTTTAATTGATTTATATTGTTGTGATGCATTGGCAAGTCTCCGGAAGAGAACAAATATCCCACTGTAATGTTAAATTGGTACCTAAAGTTATATTTTCTGAATGAGTGGATAAAAGAGATGAGAAGGAAGAAGGCAAAGAGACATGGCTTTCCATTACGAATTCCCAATAGAATACAAACAGCCATGAAGCTATTTTGTATAAAACATGGTAATATCCAAGGGGAGAATGTTACAAAAACAGAGTGAGAGAAGAAGAGAGTGTGCAACAGAATTGAAGAGAGTTGAAGAAAATAAGAAAGTTGCAAGAGGTTAGAGAGAGAGAGGTTGAAGAATGCGGAATTGAGGTAGAGAAGATAAGAAGAAGGAGGAGCACAACGAGATTCTTTGAAAATTTAAACAATGCAGAAATGAAGCAGTGAGGCAGAGAAGAAGGAGGAGCTGAGCAGAGAAAAAGGAGGAGCTGATAGTGAATCTGAGAAGATGCAGAGATGATACAGGACAGATATGAGAACTGATGAATAGGTGAAGAGAAGGTACAGAAGAGAGATGATATCCAAGGTAAATCAGCAAGTGCTTTTCTTTTGAAAGAGTAAGGAAGTTGGAGCTTCCCTATCAAGTTGTAGCTTGATATATGTCAGTTGTAGCTGACTGAGGTAGGAGCCTCCTATAGGTTGGTGCCTGCAGAAAATAGATGGGAGTTGGTGCTTCCACAACAATTTGTAGCTTGATAAAATGTCAGTTGTAGCTGACTGAGGTTGGATCCTCCTATAGGTTGGTGCATGTAGAAAATTTATGGGAGTTGGAGCTTCCTTGCAAGTTGTATCTTGCAGAATTGAGGTAGGAGCCTCCTGTGGGTTGGAGCCTACAGAAAATCAGTGGTGAGAGGGAGTTGGAGCTTTCCTTTGGATCACAAGAATAATACGATGCGGTTCTCTCCCTTTATGGGTTTCCACTTATATCTGGTGTCTTTTTGCATGATGTCTATGTGTTTATGTGGTTTATCTAATATGATTAACACTTGTTGCTCACATATTAAGACTGATGTTACATTAACAAATCTGCTTGATACTTGCTGCTCACATATTAAGTTGATCATGAAATGAAAGTGTAAATAAGTTTTAAGGGAAAAGTTTTAAAATTTCCATATATGTCTTAAACTGATTCACCCCCCCCCCCTCTCAGTTTAACTAAGGGTTCAACAATATTAACAGGCTAGGCATATATGTGATTTACTCGGTAAATGAGTGATTTACATGTGTAATACAACCGTAGGGCGGGTTTTAATATATTTAACATATGTTTTAACCTATGGGGAAAGCAGAGTATGCCACGTGGAATATTTGAAAAAATAGGTTAAACATTTTTAAAATGGGTTTTAGGGTATTTTAATAAGTGAATTAATATAACTACGCGATGGGGTATTATAAGGGAATTAATAAAATAAGTTAATTGTTAATATGAAAATGAATGTGATGAGAGGAAATACATATAAATGCACTAAGTAAAAGTGTGTTTTAAGTGTTTTGGCATATTTTTCATAATGTTGGTGCCATACTTAACTTTTTACACTTAATACTTAGGATAATACATATTTTTGTGGGTTTTTTGATTTTTTTTGTATGAACTGAAATTGGTTAAGTGGAGTTTTACCTTCCCTAATAAAAAAGGTGTTTTACATTAGGAAAAGGGATTTTATTTTAGGAATAGGGTAATAATGTTGAGGAAATGGGTTTTTATGAAGGGAATCCAATATTTAGTGCCAATCAGTTATTAAGCCTTGGGTCTGGTCCCAACAACAGTCAGAGAAATGCTCTGAGCCTTTATAACTGAGGGTTTTGAATACTGGAATATTTTGAGGGAAGGGAAATTAGTAATTTTCTAGATGTTGTTTATCCATGTGTAACTGCTTTCTACCTACCCATCATTTATTCTACCATTTCTTCATTATTTGTATGGGTGCATTTGAGCTTGCAACCCTAAATCCATTTTTCTTTTAAAGCATAAACTGTCTAATTCTAACCCTATTTCATCCGAGGGCTTAGATTAAACTGTTGAGATCGTCATTTATTCTCTAACTATCTACTAATTTTTCAGTTTAATTTTTTTTTCAGATCTTTATTCTCTACCTATAAACATGAAATTCTGAGCATGAAAAAGCTAAGATTAAACTATTTAACTTATCATGGATTATGGCATTTTGAACAAGTTTCACATAATAATTATTTTTTCATTAAAAGTAAAAGGTAGTGAATTTTGACTTGCATCACTTTCATGTCTTATTCTTATCTCATTTTTTGTGTTTGGAGTCCATTTTTTATTCTTTTTGATCTTTTCTTTTCAAGTCCTTTGATCTTTATTTTAGGACTTTTACCCTTTTTTCATTTTTTATTATTTTCAGATATGGGAAAAAAACTTGCAGAAAGCAAGGTATGTACATATTTAGAATACTAATCATAGTCAATTCAAAAATTATGAAGCCTATTATTATAGGACCCTAACAATGGCTCCACATGGGGATGGCATTTCCTAGTGAAATGTCAAGAAATTTGAGACTAGTAGCCTTTGAATTTTGATTGTGCTAACCATTGTAAATGATATCTAAGCTCTGAAATTATTCATACTTATGATATTTTACCTTTCAAAGCTTAGGGCCTTCTCTCCGAGCTTCAATTTTTTTAGGAAAACATCCAAGCCAACCTAAAATCTAAAATGTTATGTACAATGGATAAAGTAAACAAAGCTAACTACTGGTTATTTCTGAAGAGTAGTAATGCTTCAACATTCTATTATTGATAGGTCCACCTAGCAGATCTAATCCATCCATTTCTTTCAAAAAGAAATCATTGTTACCTCTGTAACCATAGATAACATAAGGTCCTTTCCATAAGAAATCAATTTCCCATCTTTACCTTTCTCTTCTCTCCTTGAATCCCACTTTAGAAATTTTTCACCAATGTAGAAATCATCTTCTTTGTACTCTTTTGGTCAAAAAGTTTCTTGATCTTATCTTGTATAAATTGAGACTTAAGATAATCCTCTTTTCTTGTTTTTTGTAAGTGAATGGTTTCGTTAATCCTTCTTTGAATGCCATTGGTCTCAACCTATAATTCTTGGATTATCTTCATTACTGGCACTCCTAAGGAAGATGGAAAAATAACATCCATTCCATAAAAAAGCTAATAAGGGGATGTACCAATAGATTTTTTGGTGGTAAGTCTATCTGCCCATAAGGCATTAACTAACCTCTTGTTCCAACTTTTATTATTATCTTCTAGTAATTTCTTGGTGATGTTCACAAGGCTTTTATTGGAAGATTGAGCAAGGCCATTACCTTGAGGGTAATATGAAGTAGAATGGCCAAGGGTTATGTGGTATTTATGGCAGAAATAAATCATCTTTTTGGATTTGAATGCAGCTGCATTGTCAATGATAATATTTTGGGGGAATCCAAACCTTGAAAGTATGTTGTTTTCTAAAAAGGATATTACGACAGTGTTAGTGGCTTTCCTAGACGGTATGGCTTCTATCCACTTAGTAAAATAATTAGTGGCTATCAAAATCCACTTATGTTGGGCTGAGGATGCAGGGTGAATTTCACCAATGAAGTCAAGACCCCATCGTTGAAAGGGAATTTCTTTTGAGAAGGGTTTTAAGGGTAGGGGTAAAATTTTTTTCTTTCCTTCAAATATTTTACACTTGTGACAGGAGGTCACATACTTTTTTACATATGAAAACAAAGTAGGCCAGTAAAAACTAGCTCTCAGGATTTTGTCTATAGTAGTCTTCTAGTAGATATGTCCTCCATAGTCACCTGGATGAAATTATTCTAAAAATTTGTTAGCTTCTTCTTTAAGAAAAAATTGAATAAAATTCCACCATGATCTTTCCAAAATAGTACATTGTCTATGATACAAAATCTTACCGCCTTCAATTTTAAGAATATAGCTTTTGTTCATGATAAGCCAAGAGGAGCTTGTAAATTTAGTAATACAAATACAATGTCTACATACCATGGTGAGTCTGAAAAGGCTTCATTGATCTCTGGAGTCAACATCTCTTCCTAATCATCCACTTGGGCAATAAAATTAATGTCTAAAGCACGAAAATTTGATTAAGCCATGAGTTTGGCTAAACCTTGACCTTTTATGAGCTTGGCGGGTTTGATTTCTATGTCATATTCCAAAATTGTGGCAATCCACTTGCCTGTTTTACCATCAAGACCATTCTATGTTAGAATTTCCTTTACAACTACATTTGGAACATAGACAATGGTGTGTGAATAAAAAATGTACACTCTAAAGTCTTTGATGGCCTTTACTAAATCTAGGGTCTATTTCTCCATTATATTGTACTTTAAATTGGCATCTCTAAGTGATTTTCTAAAGAAAGTAATGGGCTATTCATAGCCCTGGTGATTTTTTTGTAGTCAAACTATAGCAACAGTGTGTTCTAAAGCAAAGGATAAAATAATGAAATAATTCTTGAAGTCAAGACTTATAAGGACTTGTGTTTTTGTTAAAGCTTGTTTAATTGATTCAAAAGATTTCTTAGCTTCAATAGTACATTTAAGGACAAAGTATTTTTTAAGCATATTTTTAATTTATCTGATTACTTTAGCTAGATTTGAGATGAATCTTCTAAGGAAGTTAATTTTACCTAGAAAATCTTGTAACTCTTTAATTTTCCTAGGAGGAATAATGTTAATAATTGACTCTATTATGGCTGGGTCTATTCTAATTCCCTCTTTAGATATAATATGTCCTAGTATTTTTCCTTATTCCAATCCAAATAAAGTTTTCTTAGGGTTTATAGAGATGGAAAATTTCCAGCATTTAAGAAATACTTTCCTAAGATGATCCAAATGTTCATAATCAATTTTTGGAAATACAGTAATGTGATCTAAATAAATCACTAGGAATTCATGAATCTCCTTTGCAAAGGCTATATCCATAGCTCTTTGAAAAGTGGCTCCTGCATTCATTAATCCAAAAGGAATTTTTACATTTTAAGGTGCCCCATGGAGTAGTAAAAGAAGTTTTGGCTTGGTCTTCTAGTTGGACTAGAATCTGGTTATATCCAGAGAATCCATATAACAATGAAATTATGGAAGAACCAACTACCCTTTGTAGAATGTGAGCCATATTTGGTAAAGGGTAATTATCTTTTAAGGATAACTTATTTAAATTTCTGAAATCAACACATAATCTAATTTCTCCTGTCTTTTTCCTAGTGGGAACTAGATTAGAAAGTCAATTAGAATATCTGATTGGTGCAATTATTTCGGCATCATACATTCTTTTTACCGCTTTCTCAATTAAAGGCATCAAAACATGATTGATCCTTCTTAAATTTTGTTTAAAAGGTTTTTGGTCCTCTTTTATAGGTATTTTATGGTGTATTATGCTAGTGTCATAGGATTTTAGGTCCTCATAACTCCAAGAAAAAAACATCTTGAAATTCCTTAAAGAGAGCTATGTATTTTTCTTTTTCTTCCTGAAGTAAAGCTTTGGAAAGTTTAATCATCTTAGGTTTTAAATCTGTACCAATATTACATTCCTCAATATCAGATCTAAGTGGCTCCATTTTATGTTTTCTTATTACATCATTAGAGTCAAATAAATCTTCTAAAGGAGATAAGACTTTTGGTAAAAAATTATCTTTTAGGTTCAAAATATTAGATTCATCATTTGCTAACTCTTAAATCTCTACTTTTTCTAAATTATCTATGTCTAATTCACTAAATTTTGTAGGTTTAGAAAAAATTGAGTTATTTACATCTACATTATTTAAATCGTTTTCACTATCTAAGTTTTGATCTATGGTACAATCTGTATATACTTTACAATTTTGAAATTCACCTTCATTGTTCATAAAATGATAAATCTGTCCATCTTGTGAGAAAATTTTCCAATATTTAAGATTATCAGGAATTATAGGTTTTTGTTTTACTTCTGCAGTATATCTATGATTTGGTTGAAATGGAATATTATAGGCACTAGTAAAGGTTGCTAAGTAGTGAGCCTGTATGTTTTGTTTTCTTGGTATTGCAGAAAAATCACATTCTAACAATTCTTTGATCAAATCTAAAAAAAATTCTATATATCGACTTAATATTGGATTATAAACAGAATATTCACCAGTTATCTATTTTACAATTAACTCCGAGTCTCCCATAATTGATATTATTTTACCTCCTAAGTTCCTAACAATCTGCGGTCCTAAAATAAGAGCTTCATATTCAGCCATGTTATTAGTACATTTAAAATTCAGTCTGAAAGCATGGCCTTCTGCATGATTGTTTTCCATATTAGTTATCCAAAATCCTACTCCTGCTCCTAATTTATTGACCTAACCATCAAAATCTAGGTGCCATAATGATTCATGAAAGATGTTTTCACTGTCTGGTGTTTTGTTTTTATCTTTTAGTTCAGTTTTGATTTCAAGATTAGTTTTAGAGTTGCATAATAATGAATGAATCCATGTCAGTAGGTGTAGTGTAAATTGGGTAATTTCTTGGTATTTCTACACTACTCACCATGTATTTCATCAATGTTTCTCTATAAAAAAAATTTGTTTGTCCAAAAAATGATATTGTTGCATATGACATATCAAGTTGTAGAGATCCCTATAATTTAGCTCCCCATGAGCGAGATAAGAGCATTCCATACTTGGGAGGGATGTGAGCTACTACAATGTCCATGAGTATGCTTTTACCAGGATATTGAACTAATGTGACACACAAATCTTTAGTCAAACCTAAAAATTTGACTTTGCCAGAATCAAATGAAAATAGATCTTTGTAAGGCCTAGTAATATCTAAATTCAGAGTTTCCATTATTGCTTTTGGCATTAAATTGTGTGAAGCCCCTAAATATAACATTACATTATGTAATATTTGATCATGAATAGTTAAGCTAATGTGAAACAGTGGAACTGCTCCATCTTAGTGTTTTCCATTAACATCAGGACCAAAAATTAACTCTGGTTAACCATCACATAGATTTACTGAATCTTCTCCATCATTCATGTTTAAGGTTTCTGTGATAGTTGTTTTGTATAAATCATGTTTTACCAATTCTGTTAAAGGAATTGTTATTTTTAATTTTTCAATTTCATCTTGAATATTAAATGGAGTTTGTGATTTACTTAGCTGGAATATCTCTTCTTTAGTAACTGTAGTTTGAGTAGGTTTATCTTCTTTTTCTACAGTTGTTTTCTCAATTTCAGTTTGTGTTTCTACTATATTAACATTTTTAGTTTTCTTTTCAGGAATAGTTTGAGAAGCAGTAGATGTTTTTGCAGATTTTGTATTATCAGAAGCTGTTTTGGCAGTGGCAACTTTTGGATCAGCTGATTTTGGATCATCAATGGGTGTTTTAGAGTGTAGAATTGATGTTTTAGCAAAATTAATTGTCTTTACAGCAGTAGATTTTTGTGAATCTGTTAATGTTCGGACATCTTCAACTGTTATGTCAATAATCCTGGGACTAGGTGAACTTTTAGGACTGGAAATTTTCTGGGATGAATTATAGTTTTGCTTGTTTTCCCTAGGGAGAATTTGCAGCAATTTACTAGTGGGAGCTTCTATTGTTTTCTTAGTTTGTGTTTGTGTAGATTTATTAGTAGAAGGCTCTATGTTTTTCTTGCTTCTAAGGTTATATTGCTTATGTACTTCATTGATAGAAAAATTATAACCTTGATTATAATCAAATGATTCACCACAATCTAATTGCATTTGTTGTAAATCATATAATTCTTGATCTTCTTGTGTAAGAAATATAGTGTTATCATCATTTATACCCATTATATTTATGGTGTCTTCATCATCATCATTCGGATGAGAAATTTGAGCATATTTCTCTTGGAAAGGTGGTCTTATTTTATGGTCAGGTGCTGATTCTCTAGATTTTCCTGTGTTAGTGTTTTTCCTAAAGTTGGGATTTCTAATATGCTGTTGGTTATCCCATTGTGGCCTCCTTTCTATATTATCTAATCTATCGATCATTCTCTATAAAGTTTTAGCTAATTGATCTATTTTTAAATCTAAACTAGATGCTTCTTCTTTTATTGTTACTTTCCTTTCATTCCTTGATATAGCTTTTATAGCCAACAAATTTTCCTCTGCACTAACAACATTTTTCTGCATTTGTTCTAAAGTCTCAGGATTCCTCTCTCTCAATTGATATGCTATGTCTGTGTCAAATCCATCAGGGAATTCAAGAAGGACATAGTCTGGAGTGGGTTTGAGATTAAGAGGGATTGAATTATAAATGTTTTTGTATCTAGTACAATAAGTCTGGACTGTTTCATTGGGTTCTCTTTTTATACTTTCAAATTCAGACAATATTTGAAGATGATTTTTCTTCTTTTCCCATTTATTGATGAATAATCTATGAAACACTACTAAATCAAAAATACTACCAGGATTCAAACCTTTAAACCATTTTTTAACTTCCCCAGTTAATGTTTGAGAAAAAATTCTCATTTGTACATCATAATCATCTATTTCTTGAAGCTCAAAATAATATGTCATCTTATTAACATGTTGTTGGGCAATGTATTGGGTGGTTGCATCAAATTGAGGTATTTTGTTTTGATAGTCCTGGGGCATGTCATGTAGCTGGGCTGGAAGGATCAAGGGAGCATATCTAGCAGCCATGACTTGAATTCTATCTTGGCTTGGGGGTGAATTGGAAGTACTTGGGGTAGAGCTATAAGCACTTGCTGATGTGGTTGCAGAACTTGCAGATGAGACTGGGATATAAGAATATGTACTGGAAAATGTGGTTGAGAAACCAAAAGATGAGGTTGGCGAACATGAAGAGGTACTAGGTGATGAGAATGATGTATTGGAAAATGCAGAAGGAAAACTTGTGGATGGTGATGAGGTGGTAGAGGATGGGAATAATACTCTAGGTTGGAATGGTTTTTTAGGGATAAATGGATCTGTGGAATGAAGTGTGGTGGAGATAATGGATGATCTGGTAGTAAATAGAGATGAACCTTGAGACTCTAAAAGGATATTATTTGAATGAGTAGTAGAAGGCTTAGGGGTATAAGCTGATAAAGCAACTAATTCAATTGAATGTTGAAAAATAGCTTCATCTATTTCATTAAGTATAGTAGAATTTATTTCATCAAGTTTATCATAAGCTTCAAAGATCTTTGAGTCAGAATCTACTGAAATAGTTTCCTATTTAATTTCAAGAGATGAAATAAAATTATGATCTATAACAGTGTTATTTAAATCATTTACTGACTTGTTTCTGAATAAATAATGTTCAAAGTTTAATTCAAAATCAATGTCTTGTATAGTTGTTAACTGTTTGGAAGGGAATTTTCTCTAAGTAAGGAAAATTTATTACCTCAATCTTCTACTTTCTTATTCTTTTTACCAATTCTGTTAGGATCATCTACTATTACATCAGGTTGTGGATCTGGATTTGACATGGTATAGTAGACTCTTATGGAAGCTAGAATTACATTTTTTAATGAAAATATACTCATAACTTATTAAAACAGTCTCTAAGGTGAAAATATAATAGAAATATTTCATTTAAGACCTATTTGAGTTTTGGTTAGTCCCTAGCGGAGTCTCCAGTATGTTATCACTCTAATAATTCCCAAAGTTGTTAGATTTTTATTTTATAGTTTAAGGAATATTAGAGGTAACCAAAAACCTACTTTTAAGCCTTAGGATCTAACCTTCCTAAGGATTAGAGAGGGCTCTCTCTATAAGATTTAACTTTCTTTTTATGTATTATCTTCAGCTAGTTATGTGGGAAAATTTTCTTTTGATATTTGGTTTTGTTTGGTGGTAAAAATCGCTTATTGAGATGGATATTGGTAGATATATTTTTCCATTGGGAAAATGGAGTCAATTTGTCAAATAGATAGGTCAGGATCAAGGTCTGAAGTCAAATATTTTTGGGGCAAGATAGCAGAGTTACTCAAGATATTTGAGGCTGATTAGTGAAGTGGTTTAATCAGGATAAAGAGCAATCAAGGATTCTTTGATCTAGATAAGGAGTGAAAAGGACAAAGGTCATTCGAAAGGGGGAGCAATGAAGGGTTCCCTACTCTAGAAATCAACAGAAAACATTAAAATGAAAACCAGTAAATAACAGAGTGCTTTTATCAAATTCTGATATATCACTTCCTAATTTCACATTAAAATTTAGAACACATTTATGTATGAATGGAAACATAAGAATATTTAACAAATAATAGAAGAAATGACTTCACTTAAGTGGCCCAACACATGAATCCTGAAATGTGATGCTTTATTGATTTGATCCAGCCTACTGACTTGAAACTTGGCACAAAAACACTTCAAGTACAGAAAAATTGACTATAGAAATCTTCAGCAATTTATTCCACACTAATACTTCAAAGGATGAAGTATTTGTAGAAAAATTAATACAAAATATCCTAGAAAAATCATAGGAATTTTCTAAGGAAAATAAAATATCTATTTACAAAGAGATAGTAACAGCTGCATAAAAAACTTGCAATTTGTCCTATTTATTGAATAAAATATCTTTCTTGTTTGACTTAGGCTGCAGCTAGCTGTTTGAGGTGTCTTCAATGTTGGCACTTGATCTTCAATCAGTTTTAAAACTTTATTTTCTTATCTGATACTCTTTATCTGATGCAACTTAACCGTTTGATACTCTTTAACCTGTTGTTGGACTGTTTTACTACTGTAAAAATCTGTTTTTAATGTGTAAAAACAACATTTTGTTTTTCATCTTCTTTCACTATAAATTGTCTTTTACAGTAAGTCACTAACCTTTTGCCAAAATTATTCATCAGGTAACTTGATCTTTGTAAATTTTCTAAAATTTTCATCAGCCTTTGTGTATCTAACAAAATTTGGTTTGACCACAAAGACATATTTTATCTCATGTTGTAAATAAAACAAATCTTCAACACTTTTGTGCAACACTTTGCTTGTAGGTACTCCTTGAAAATCTACCTTGTTTACTTATTCTTTGGAAAAATCTCTGATCTTCTTGTTGTAATCTTCTTGCTTCATTATTTTATCATTTATAACAAGAATATTTGGCAAACCTTTTTTCCTCAATGTGTCAAACTTAACCATGAATCTAGTTATGGCCAAATCCATGTTTTGACACTTCTCTTCTAGCTGCTTTATCAAGTTTTTCTTTTAAATTACCTTTCTCACCTCAAGAATTGTTTCATTTTTATCAGTTATCCCTATCTCATCCAATTATTTCTTGTTCTTAGTGTTGAGAAACTTGATTATTTCTGGGGCTTCTTCAGGTTTAGCACCTAGCTCTTCCTTTGTCTTAAAAATTTCTTCTTTGGCTGCTTTGATTAAGTCCTTTTGTTAATATATTACTTGAATTGATGGCCGAGTATCATTGATTGACTCAATGATCTTGGACCATAGTTGATTCTTTATGTAGGCCATTGGCTCTTTCAAGGTTAACTCTGCTTCAACCTTTTTTAACTGTTCATTTAATCTTTTGGCCTTTTGCTCCTCTGTTTTAGAATCTATTTGTGTTAATTTATTGGCATATTCCAATTTCTTAATTTTCTATTTCAATATATTGGTCTCATTATTCTGTATAGACATCTCTTCCATGGTTTTAATGAGTTTGCTAGCCTCATCTGTTTGTTGCACTGGTGAAGTGGAAGATTCAGTAGCAAAAGTAGTGGAAGAAGTAATTGGCACAGTTGTGGCCAATGGGACTTTTGGTGCCAAATCCTCTACTAAAGTTGAAGGAATTGTTGTTTTTACCATGGAAATGACTGTAGCGGGAACACTTTGAGTTTTTATAGCTTCTTTTTCTTCGACAAGCTTGTCCATTTCAATTTATATCTCTTTGATCTGTAATTTCATTTGTAGTATGAGACTCATCATCTCATATTTTTTATTTGCCTATTGCACAATCTCTTTAGACTGTGGATGTTCTGTTTGAGGCATTTTCAATTTATTTCTAAGTGCTGCAATGTGAACATTTTTCTTTTTCACCAATTCTTCTGTTGCTTTCACATTTGAAGGGTAATACCCTACCTCAATCACCAGTTCTTATAAATACTTGATTCTATTGTCTTTAGCATATGAAGAATCTTTTTAAATCCTAATCTGATCTGTCAAATTTGTTATAGTGTTCTAGATTTTATGGGCACTCATTGCCTTTGTGGTCATAGTAGAATAAAGCATTTCTGAGATTTTTTTGTGAAATTCAATTTGATCTAAGGGATGAATGCTTTCTACTGGTACTTCAAAGTCAGCCTTCTTATAAGCTAATGATTTTGTAGGTTTAGGCATTGTTTGTTGGAAATATTGTCATTGATGGCCAAGGAATTGGCATCTGACACAGTAAATAGGAACAGAGAAAAGAAACATAGCAGAGGACAAAGGTTAGTAGAGAAGAACAGAGAAAGAGTGCATCTACAACAAGCAGTATCAGTCAAGGAGCAACTTAAATTCAGTACGAAGGTTATTTATGTCCCTGTGAAATTAAATCAAATGAGAAGTTTTATTCGGTGTATGTATGGATCCTAATGGAGGAAATCCCTTGTATGATTGTGTTCTGGTGATACTCTGATGGATGGAGAATTCCGAGTGTATTTGGGTATTGATTGGTTCAATTATCCTACGAAATGTCCTGAAACTCTGTTGAATTCATTTCCCTCATAAAGGAAGCCTATGTACAAGTAACTCTATCCTAATGGTAGAGAAAATCTTGCCGAAGATAAACCAAGTAGAACGTAACAAAACCCAGACTACCCCTTTGGAATCATGAACGTAACAAAAGGAAGGACGGACGGAACCGTGAGCGAAGGGCGGAACCATGAAGGAGGAACAATACAAGTTGTTTCTGGTTTTCATCGCACCGCTTTCGATGGGCAAGCGGTATTCAAGAGGTGGGGAGCGGTTCCATAGAACAGGCGACACGCGTCCCTGTACGATTTCACAAAACCGCTTACCACGGCGCGCCATCGCGCGTTATTATTCGACCCAGGATTCCCAGCGATATCAATACAAGACGTTGATCTGGGAAGAATCCATCGAACGGTGGTCGTATGAGGAAGGTGCATGAAGATTAACCAAAGTACGGTGGGCCATCGCACGTTAACGTTCGACATCAGAGGTCGAGCGATATGCATGTATGCCGTTGATCTGGAAGTTTGCTATCTAACGGTGATCGGACACTGCACTTGCACGAAGTTTACTTGTGGTACCATGCACGTATTTTATTGGCTATTGACTATATATGTGGGCCCAGGGTCAAAGGGTTACCGTAAGGTTAATTGTTTAAAAGCGTTGGATATTTCTCTAAAGTGCGAAGGGTTGTAACTTTAATCCTAAAGTTCGGTTCAAAGTTGTAAATATATTTATTTATCAATTTATTCAAATTGATAAATAAATTAAAAAGAAATCAAAGAGGCACGTGGGGTAAACTAAAGGAAATACTGTCAAAGGAATACCATTAGCGGTTGAATGGTTTTTTACTCATGGTATTGATAAAGGTTAAACTATATAAGGCAAAGACAATGATAGTACGAGTAGTGCATGCGAAAAGGTGGTGAATAAATAAAATTCACTAATGAATATCTCAATGGACGAACCTTGTTCTTAATTGATAAATCTGATTCTACGATGCACCTATGGATATGATCTAGAAACGATGAATCTATACTATGATCGGCAAAAGGAAGTGATGAAGACTTGACGAAAGTCTGATGGAGAAACTGAAGAAATCTGGTGAGTCTGAGGGTTGAAGCTTTCTATATGAAAGTGGAAGTATCCTGCTAGTAAAAGCTGGTGTGAAAATCAGGGGGTTGGAGCTCCCTTCCAGTAGTGGCTAGAGAACGAGAAAAGGTTGTAGCCCTTTTGCAAGTGGGTTCCTGCGTGCTGGTATAAGTCTGCACCAGCAAGAATTATAAGAAGTTCTCTTTATAATAAATATTAAAGACTGAGATAACAATAGCGGTGGTTTTCTCCCGAATTGGGTTTCCACCTTAAATCTTGGTGTTCATATGCGTTGCTTATGTTTGATGGTTGTTCAGTTATTTCTGTTCATGCTTACTACTTTTCTGATGAATAAATGATGCAATGATCTAAGTAAAGACATAATAAGATCTCTGGACATACAAGTTGGATGCAATAATGTAACATATGGTTTTAAGAGAAAGAAAAACTAAAAAATTGTCTATCAACTCTAAATACTGATTCACCCCCCCCCCCTCTCAGTATTTTTCCAACAATTGGTTTCATAGCAGGTCCTTCTAAAAATCTTAGCCGCTAGAAGGAAGATCAAGCAAAATGAGCAATCAAGATGGAACAACATCTATCAGGCCTCCACTCTTTAACGGAAATAATTTAATCTTCTGTAAAACAAGGATGAGATCCTATCTTCAGTCTCTGGGAGCATATGTATGGGCAATTGTTGAACAAGGATATCAATATCCAGCTGCAGTACCCACAGATCCGACGGAAAGAAAGAATTATGAAACAAATGCAAAGGCATTCAATGCTCTATTGGGAAGTATAACTGAATCAGAATTTGTCAAAGTCATGCAGCTGAATATAGCAAAGGCAATATGGGACAAAATCATTCTGACTTATGAAGGTGATGAAAAGGTAAAAAGTGTTAAACTCCAAACTCTCATAATTCAATATAAGAATCTAAAAATGGATCATGAGGAGATCATTGCCAATTTCTTCTTACATCTTGATGATATTGTAAATCGTATGAGAAATCTGGGAGAAACAATAACCGAATCTACTTTGGTTGAGAAAGTCTAAAGATCACTAACAAAAAAAATTGAGTCAAAAGTTTCTTCTCTTGAAGAAAAGCAGGATCTTCAAAATCTTACTGTGGTGCAACTTCATGGCATACTAACTACATATGAAATGAGAAGAGGAGGACCATCTGAAGTCAAAGAAGCAGTCTTTAGAACTTCTAGAAAAGGGAAGTAAGTACAAGAAAAAGAAGGATCAGGATATATCTCAGAAGAAGATGAGATAAACTTTGTAAAGAAACTTCAACTTGGCACAGGACGGTTCAGAGGTAAGCTTCCTTTCAAATGTTTTGATTGTGGGAAAGTTGGTCATTATGCTGCTAAGTGTCCTCATAAAGAAACACATAAAAAGGGGAAGTAGTGAGAAGGAATAGGAATCGTTATAGGACTAGAAAAAGTTACTATACTCATGAAGACAGTGATGGGTTATCTGATAGTGAGGAAGAATGTGAACAAGATATTAGACTTCTCATGGAATTTGAAAAGGAATCTAGAGAAGAAAAGGATACTTTTGTGGATGCTCTAGAAGACAATGATTTTCTTGATGAAAACAATCAACTCAAAATTGGCCTAGAAGAGAGTAAAATAATCTTAGAAACTCTGAAAAATCAGCTTGAAGAAAAATAGAAACACAATGAGAAATTAGAGTGTGAAGTAGTAAGGCTAAGAAAAGAACTTGAGAAAGTAAAGACTCTGAATCTTAGATTTGCTAAAGGATCTGACACATTAGATGAGATTATCAAGGTACAACGTTCTCCCCTTATAAAGATAGGTCTTGGATATATCGGAGAATCTTCTCAGGCTTCAGCACCAAATTATCTAAAAGCAGCTACTATTGGTATACAACATGCTGCCACTCAGCAAGGGAATAAAGAATATTTGCAGGTAAAGCATGATCATCTCAATTCAAAGAACACTAATATCTTTCAAAGAAACACCAATCAATAGGTAAATTCAAGAAGGATATTTTATGATCGTAGAAATTTCTTCTTCAATGGACAATGTTTCTCATGTCACAATTTTGGTCATAAAGTTGTTCAATGTGTAGCATATAAAACCATCATGACAAGAGAAGCAAGAAAGAAAAGGATTGATATTGAACCAAAGAAGAATAACTATAACAACTTTTCTCCTCTTCAAAATGAAGTTGAATGTGCTTATTGCAATAACTTTGGCCATGAAGAATCTGAATGCAGGAGCAAAGTTCAACCGAAAGAACAAGTTCCTTCAAGCTCCAAAGTATGGAAAAAGAAGGAATTACAGGTTGAAAATTGTGGCATAGCGTTATTTGCAGAAGATGAAGAAAACCAATGGTACGTTGATAGTGGATGCTCAAGACACATGACTGGTGACAAAAACAAACTTCTTGCATATAGTGCTCTAGAAAATGAAAAGAATGTTATATTTGGAAATGATACTCCTGCGGTCATTAAGGGAAAAGGGTCTGTTTTTCTAAAATAAAAGGTGAAAGCTAATGAAGTCATGTATGTGGATGGATTAAAGCATAACTTATTAAGTGTAAGTCAAATGTGTGATCAAGGAACTGAAGTTGTCTTTAGTTCAAAAGAATGTGTGGTACGTGATCTTGATATAGGTAAAACAATTATAAAAGGAAAAAGAACTCCAAGCAACCTGTATGTATTAAAGAACTGCAAAGAACAATGTTACTTGAGTAAATATTCAGAAAACTAGCTATGGCATAGAAGTTTGGGGCATCTGAGCTTCTCTCAAATCAACAAATCAAGAAGACTTAAAGTTGTTCATGATCTTCCCAATATTACTCTACCTGAAAATATCATATGAAAATCTTGCCAATTCGGTAAGCAAACCAGAGTACAATTTAATGCCAAGGAAGGATCATCAAGTAAGCCTCTTGAACTCATTCATAGTAACATATGTGGACCTATGAGGAAAAAGTCACCATGTGGTGAAAAATACTATATCTTATTCATTGACGTTTTCTCTAGAATGTGTTGGATTGGGTTGATTAAACACAAAGATGAAGCATTTGAGAAATTTCAAATCTTTAAAGCACTGGTTGAAAATGATTCAGATCTAAAAATCAAGTGTCTTAGATCTGATCGAGGAGGAGAATATACATCCAATGAATTCCTTGAATTTTGTGAACAACATGGGATAAAAAGATAGTTTTCTGTAGCTGGCATTCCACAATAGAATGGCGTAGCAGAAAGAATGAATAGAACAGTTTAACAAATGGCTAGAGCTATGATTGATGATTCCGGAACACCTGACACATTTTGGGGAGAAGCAACACATACAGCAGTAAATATTCTTAACAAGGCACATGTTCGTGTAAATAGTGATAAAACTCCATATGAACTCTGGTATGGTAATTCTCCCACTGTAAAGCATTTTGAAATTTTTGGAAGCAAATGTTTTATCAAAAATAATGATGAAAAACTTGGAAAATTTGAACCCAGAGCAGATGAAGGAATATTTCTTGGTTACTCCTCTAGGAGTAGGGCATATAAATGTTACAATAAAAGACTTCGGAAGATTGTTGAATGTATAGATGTTGTTATTGATGAGTCTCCAGCAGCTCCAAAAGAAGAAAAATAAACAACAAATGAAGACGATGATGATGACATATATCCTTCTACATCAAATAGTAATGATACAAACAGTGAACCCAATGAAGAACCCGAAGATGATTTGTCTGAAAAGGCTCCATCCAGATATGTTCAAAAGAATCATCCATAATCTCAAATTTTGGGAGAAAAGGGATCAGGTGTACAAACAAGAAGGACTCTTGTGGGATCTTCTAGCAATCTGGCATTTCTGTCCACTATTGAACCTCACAGTGTCAATCAAGCTAGCAAAGATGAATGTTGGATTCAAGCCATGAATGAAGAGATTGATCAAATTGAAAAGAATCACACTTGGGAATTAGTACCAAGACCTCATGACAAAAATGTCATTGGAACTAAATGGATATTCAAAAACAAGTTAAATGATAATGGGGATGTTATAAGAAATAAAACTAGACTTGTTTGCAAGGGGTATGCTCAACAAGAAGGTATAGACTTTGAAGAAACTTTTGCTCCTGTAGCTAGACTTGAAGCCATAAGAATGTTTCTTGCTTTTTCAAGCTTCCAACAAATCAAAGTTTATCAAATGGATGTTAAATCTGCCTTTCTCAATGGTGATCTAGAAGAAGAAGTTTATATAGAACAACCGGAAGGATTCATTTTGGGAAATGATGAAAATCTTGTTTGTAGACTTAAAAAGGCTCTATATGGTCTCAAACAAGATCCAAGGGCATGGTATTATCATCTTGACAAATATCTTCATCAACAAGGATTTTCAAAGGGGTCTGCTGATAGCAACTTATACACAAAAACTGAAAATGATAAACTATTGATTGTGGTTGTATATGTTGATGATATCATTTTTGGAAGTAATAAAGAGTCTATGAGTCAGAAATTTGCTTCTGATATGCAGCAAGAATTTGAAATGTCTTTTCTTGGGGAACTAACATTCTTTCTTGGCTTGCAAGTGCAACAAGCAACAGATGGCATATTCTTATCACAAGCAAAATACCTCAAGAAAATCTTGAAGAAGTATGGCATGGAAGACTGCAAACCTGTAAGTACACCAATGATAACCGAATGTTATCTCAGTTCTAATGATGATTCCCCCACGGTGAATCAACCTGAATACAGATCTATGATAGGAAGTCTACTTTATCTCACTGGGACAAGACCAGACATCATGCATGCAGTTGGGATTGTTGGACGATTCCAAGCTAATCCAAAAGAGTCTCACCTTCAGGCTGTGAAAAGAATATTCAAATATATACAAGGAACTCAAGACTTTGGACTATGGTATCCAAAGAATGTTGATCTTACTCTTCATGCTTATACTGATGTAGATTGGGCTAGAAATGTTGATGATCGGAAAAGCACTAGTGGTGGTGCATTCTATATGGGGCCCCGGTTAGTATCTTGGTTCAGCAAGAAGCAAAGCTCTATTGCCTTATCTACAGCAGAAGCAGAATATGTGGCTGCCGCATCATGTTGCACTCAACTTCTCTCGATGATGCAAACCTTACAAGACTTTAAAATCAAATGTTCACCTCCTATATCCATTATGTGTGATAACACAAGTGCCATCAGTATCTCAAAGAATCATGTTATGCATTCCAAGACCAAGCACATTCCCATCAAATATCACTTCTTACGTGAACAAGTGCTTGAACAAAAGGTGAAATTGGAGTATGTTCCCTCCAAAGAACAAGTTGCTGATATATTTACCAAACCTCTACCCAGGGAAGCGTTCAAATATCTCAGACAGAAACTGGGAGTAGTCTCTGCCATGCAGAGGATCAGATCTACTTAAATACAGAAGATTAAATTGGTTGTGAGGTGTTGTTGGGCATCTCTGAATGCACAGGCTAAGGGGGAGCATTGGTCATATGAAAAGGATGCATTGTTGGCATTTATAAGTCATTTTGTTATATTATGTTTGAAGATGCAGCATGATCTCAGGGGGAGCATGGTATTGTTTGTTCAAAGGATCTTGATCAACTCTTTGCGATTGATGTCAAAGGGGGAGAAAACGCAACAAAGAGCTTCTATAAGACAATCAGAGGAAGAGTATTGCCATCAATGCCAAAGGGGGAGATTTTTGGAAATATTTTCATTGATGGAAAAGGAAGTGGCAAAGGAATTGGCATCTGACACAGTAACTAGGAACAGAGAAAAGAAACATAGCAGAGGACAAAGGTCAGCAGAGAAGAACAGAGAAAGAGTGCATCTACAGAGAGCATTATCAGTCAAAGAGAAACTTAAATTCAGTAGGAAGGATATTTGTGTCCCTGTGAAATTAAATCATATGAGAAGTTTTATTCGGTGTATGTATGCATCCCGATGGAGGAAATCCTGTGTATGATTGTGTTCTGGTGATACTCTGATGGGTGGAGAATACTGAGTGTATTTATTGGTTCAATTCTCGTACGAAATGCCCTGAAACTCCATTGAATTCATTCCCCTCATAAAGGAAGCCTGCGTATAACTAAATCTATCCTAATGGTAGAGAAAATCCCATCAGAAGAGAACTACATTTGTTTTTTATTGGAAATCATGCCGAAGATAGACCAAGTAAGAAGGATAGCGCAAACTCAAACTACCCCTTTGGAATCACGAACGGAACCTTGAGCGAAGGGCGGAACCACGAAGGAGGAACAGTACAAGCAGTTTCCGGTTTTCATCGCACCGCTTTCAACGGGCAAGCGGTATTCAAGAGGTGGGGAGCGATTCCATAGAAAGGGTGACACGCGTCCTTGTACGATTTCACAAAACCGCTTACCACTGCGCGCCATCGCGTGTTATTGTTCGACCCAGGATGCCCAGCGATATCGATACAAGCCGTTGATCTGGGAAGGAGCCATCGAACAGTGGTTGTATGAGGAAGATGCACAAATATTAACCAAAGTACGACGGACCATCGCCCGTTAACGTTCGGCATCAAAGGTCGAGCGATATGCATATATGCCGTTGATCTGGAAGCTTGCTATCTAACGGTGATCGAACGCTGGACTTGCGCAAAGTTTACTTATTATACCATGTGCGTATTTGATTGGCTATTGACTATATATGTGGGCCTGGGGTCAAAGGGTTATCATAAAGTTAATTGTTTGAAAGCGTTGGATATTTCTCTAAAGTGCGAAGGGTTGTAACTTTAATCCTAAAGTTCAGTTCAAAGTTGTAAATATATTTATTTGTCAATTTCTTCAAATTGATAAATAAATTAAAAAGAAATCAAAGAGGCACATGGGGTAAACTAAAGGAAATACTGTCAAAGGAATACCATTAGTGGTTGAATGGTTTTTTACTCATGGTATTGATAAAGTTTAAACTATATAAGGCAAAGAGGAGGATAGTACGAGTAGTGCATGCGAAAAGGTGGTGAATAAATAAAATTCACTAAGGAATATCTGAATGGACGAACCCTATTATTAATTGATAAATTTGATTCTACGATGCACCTATGGATATGATCTAGAAACGATGAATCTCTACTATGATTGGCAAAAAGAAGTGATGAAGACCTAACGAAATTTTGATGGAGAAACTGAAGAAATTTGGTGAATCTGAGGGTTGAAGCTTTCTGTATGAAAGTGGAAGTATCCTACCAGTAAAAGCTGGTGTGAAAATCAGGGGGTTGGAGCTCCCTTCCAGTAGTGGCTGGAGAATGAGAAAAGGTTGTAGCCTTTCTATAGGTGGGTGCCTGCGTGCTGGTATAAGTCTGCACCAACATGAATTATAAGAAGTTCTCTTTATAATAAATATTAAAGATTGAGATAACAACAGTGGTGGTTTTCTCCCGAATTGGGTTTCCACCTTAAATCCTGGTGTTCATGTGTGTTGCTTATGTTTGATGGTTGTTCTATTATTTCTGTTCATGCTTACTACTTTTCTGATGAATAAATGATGCAATGATCTAATTAAAGACATAATAAGATCTTTGTACATACAAGTTGGATGCAGTAATGTAACATATGGTTTTAAGAGAAAGGAAAACTAAAAAATTGTCAGTCAACTCTAAATATTGATTCACCCCCCCCCCCTCTCAGTATTTTTCCAACACTATTGGTTGTAGCACTATCATTAGTAGCTTTTTATTTGCATAATCAAAGGCTAAAAGTATCTTATTTTGATTTCCTCGAGTCTGCTTTAGATACTGTGAATATATATTATTCTTCATCTCTTCATTTTTAGCTTTGATCTATTTGTACTTTTCTTTGATATCACTGTCTGTATCCTCTACTTACTGCGATGAAGATTCCTCCATGCTTTGTTATTTTTCAATCATCTGAGTGTTTGAATTATCAGGTTCCTGTTCATTTTCAATAACTGTAGTAGTATCTTTTTTCTTCTCTGGATTTTCTTCATCTAAAACCTCAATTGTTTGCTTTTTTTTGTTCACTAGATTAATCTTAGGTTTCTTGTTGTATCCGATCTTGAATCTAGTTTCTGTTGTTGTTTCAGCTGTATATGTGCCTTCTTCTCTGATTCTCTTTGTAATTTTGTCCTCCTGATTTACAGTCTTCAAAGTGTGACTAGTATCACCTTGTTTGATTGTTTCTATCAATGTATTTTCCAACCATTCAGCTTGGTTGGAAAAATTTTCAATCTCAGGATTCTTATCATGGATATAAGGGGTTACTTTGCATTTTACCCTCATTTTACTGAGTATTCCATGAGGATCATAGTTCCAAAAGAAAATTTCATCGAAATTATATTCCAACAATTGTTCTGCTGCCTCTACACCTGCTTCCCTGTGATTGCAAATGAAAGGACCCACCTGGTTTTTCAATTTGAATTGAGTCTTATTTTTTGTAGCAAATTTTTTTATGGAATCTGAGTTTAGAATTTGTCTTTTGTACTCTAAGGCAAACACTCTCATTGGCAAGTATTGTGGCAATTTATAGGGAAATAGGTTTGATCTAGAGACTGTAATCTAAGTGTGATTTTGGTAAAGGTACCAATCTCTAGTTCTTCTTTTCTCTGATAGCTTTAACACTTTATTTATCTCATTACTTATCCTTGGTTGTACACCTTTTTTAAGCATGTTTATCAATGGGTAAACAAAACAGTCTATGAAATCCACATAAGTGAACTCAGTTGATTATTTTTTTATTAGAGAGGTCCAAAAAATGATTGATAATGGATTACCTTCTACATCCAATTTCTGAAGGGTTACTAGAAATTTATTTGCTTGGAAGTAAAGGAAAATATGAAAGAGGAAGGAGGTATATTTGAAAACACCTTCTGTGGGAAGTTTTACAAGCCGATCATGGATACTATTAGCTATATACTAAACATAATTATAAATGAAAGGAGGTTGAATAGGCACAAAAGTGGATAGAAAACCAAGCATAGACTCATCAGTGTGCTCATTAGTAAAATAACCAAGGATAAAGGATAACATTGAAATAACATGTCTTTATCCTTCAGGGAATTTGGAGGATGAGTATGGAGGGTTAATCTTTGGGATTTCAACATATGAAGGTATGAATGTTTGGAAGATCTGAAATCTCTTAGGAAATTCTAACTCAAGATAAATATTTGTAAGAGCTTCTATGGATAATGGGACTGCATTAGGATCTATTTTTAATTGAAGCATTAGGTCTATAGACTCTGCAATAATAGTGAAAAATACCTATTTTTTAGCATTAATAATAACTCTTTGGTCAGGGTAATAGTGGGCTTGACACAGTCTAATGAATTCTCGACACTGATGGGTATGTGAAACTACATATTTGGGTCAATTAGACTCCCAAATTTGAACTTCATCTCCCTAATCCAAAGATTTTTCTAGACTCCAATAGTGGAGATCAAGAAGATTGAATTCAATTAATGGATCAGTTATCTTATAATCCAGATCAGCTAAAGGTGTATTCTCAACATCTACAATAGGAGGTTGTAGTGTATTTATGACAATGGTGCTTTTAGAAGCCATTACTGGATTTGTTCTTGACAATTTTGACCTCTAGATCTTAGAAACTCCATTTTTTTGGCTTTTTGTACACTTCTGTAAGCTTACTTTATTTACATAAGGTATTTTTGGTATGTCAGAGGTATTTTTCAACAGCAATAAGTACAATTAGGTTTTCTTCTAGTTCAAACTTTCAATTCTGCTCCAAAATCAATCTTTTAGACTCTTTACAGACTTAGGAAAGGCTTAAGAAGCGTTTCATGTCTTTTCTTGGATAAAAAAGACCTAAAACATTCTAATTTATGCACAAAAAGGGGTTCTAAGCATCTATAAAATGGTTTGAATCATTCAAAGGGTTTTTAAAGGTCTGCAAAAGGCTAAAATTTCTTCAATTTTGTTTTAAAAGATGTTAGAGTATTCAAAATGTGATTTTATCAAGGTTTTTACATCAAATACAATTTTTGAAGGCAATAATGGTATTTTTGTAGGTAAACAGGCTTCACGAGTCTTAAATTCACAAATATAGCTCTTTCAGATGTGAAATAGGTATTTTTCTTGAAAAAATACCTGTTATTCTAGGTATTTTGACTCAGAGAAAGGGCTTCTGGAAGTCTGGAAGCTTTTGGAAGCTATTTGAACTCTTTAAACACAAATTGGTAGGACTGAGTAGTCGAATCAGTGAATTTGGGCCGAATTCTGGTTGTTTAGGCACGAACCAGGGAAAACGACATCTTTTCTTCAATCGGAAAGGGTTAAACAAGCATAAAAAAGTAGAAAAGGTTTAAAACGTGTGAATATGAAGTTTTATAGAGAATTTGGGTTAAAACGGTATTTTCATTCTTTGTGGGTTAAATCAAATGGCAGGTGACTTGGCAACAGGGGGTCGAATATCGCTAAGCGGTTATGAAATGAGTTAGGAGTGGTATATGGTTTTAAGGCAATGAATGCGATCCAATTATTTGTCGCCATGTGTAGGAGAGAGGGGAGGGAAATACCACCCATATTGCAAATCGAATATGGATTAACGATCATGCTCTTTAATTTGCGATATGGGTTTTGGACTGTCGGATTTGGTGGGGGATATGCTAACGGTTGTGATTTATCGGTGGAACTGCTTGGCGTGCGGGGCGTGGGACCCAGGAATTTTTTTGTGGCAGGGTTAATATAATACGTTTAAACATAGTTTAAACATAAAATATAATGTATTAACGAGATAGGCATATATGTGATTTACACGGTAAATGAGTGATTTACATGTGTAATACAACCATAGGGCGGGTTTTAATATATATAACATATGTTTTAACCTATGGGGAAAGTGGAGTATGTCACTTGGAATATTTAAAACCATAGGTTAAACATTGTTAAAGTGGGTTTTGGGGTATTTTAATAAGTGAATTAATATAACTATGGGATGGGGTATTATAAGGGAATTAATAAAATAAGTTAATTGTTAATATGAAAATGAATGTGATGACCAGAAATACATATAAATTCACTAAGTAAAAGTGTGTTTTATGTTTTTTGGCATATTTTTCATAATTTTGGTGCCATGCTTAAATTTTTACACTTAATACTTAGGATAATACATATTTTTGTGGGTTTTTTTTAATGTTTTTGTATGAAATGAAATTAGTTAAGTGGAGTTTTACTTTCCCTAAGAAAAAAGGTGTTTTACATTAGGAAAAGGGATTTTATTTAGGAATAGGGTAATAATGTTGAGGAAATGGGTTTTTATGAAGGGAATCCAATATCTAGTTCCAATCAGTTATTAAGACTTCGAATCATGTCCTAACAAAATTCAGAGAAATGCTCTGAGCCTTTATAACTGAAGGTTTTGAATACTAGAATATTTTGAGGGAAGAGAAACTAGTAATTTTGCAGATGTTGTTTATCCATGTGTAACTTCTTTGTACCTATCCATCATTTTTTATACCATTTTTTCATTATTTGTATGGGTGCATTTGAGCTTGCAACCCTAAATCCATTTTTCCTTTAAAGCATAAACTATCTAATTCTAACCCTATTTCATCTGAGGGCTCAGATTAAACTGTTGAGCTCCTCATTTATTCTCTAACTATCTACTGATTTAACAAGTTTAAATTGTTTTACATATCTTTATTCTCTACCTATAAAAATGAAATTTAAAGCATTAAAAAGTTAAGATTAAACTATTTAACTTATCATGGATTATGGCATTTTGAACAAGCTGCACATAATCATTATTTTTGCAGTAAAATTAAAAAGTAGTGGCATTTTGACTTGAATAACTTTCATGTCTTATTCTTATCTCTTTTTTGTGTTTGGGGTCCATTTTTTATTCTTTTTGATATTTTATTTTCAAGTCCTTTGATCTCTCTTTTAGGACTTTTACCCTCTTTTCATTTTTTATTATTTTCAAATATGGGAAAACAACTTGCAAAAAGGAAGGTATGTACATATTTAGAAGACTAATCATAGTCAATTCAAAAATTATGAACCATATTATTATAGGACCCTAACACCCTCCTTATCCAGGTATGCAAGTACCCATTTCCTAGGATATTCCTTATTACCCAAGACATTATCCTCCAGACTTTAATTGACAGTTGCCTTTTGTGGCTACTATCAAGTTACCTGACATAACTCAGGTTACTAATGACCCCATTGCTTATTTTCCATGGTGGCCAATTATTCCCACTAAGTTTCCATATGATATTTCAAAATTCAATGGGAAACCTCAAGAATACCCATCGACGCATGTCATGATGTATCATCTATGGTTTTCATCCAACTCCCTTAATGATGATTCCAATCGACTTCGTATTTTATAGTGAATGCTTACATGTACCACAACTAAATGGTATATTGATCTACCTAGAGCATCGTTTCATGATTTCAGAACTTTATCCACCACCTTCCTCACACATTTCCAGTTTCCCATCATATACAAAATTGAAACGAAACTATTTACTAACTTCAAACAATCAAATTCCATTTACATTTCATATCACATTCATGAGTGGGGGTATCATTCTCGGTTGGTCAAGAAATTTTTTCCCAATTAGTTGTGGGCAGAATGGTTTGTCAAATCAAGATTAGCTCCTATATCCGAATATGTGGACAAAGTTGGAGTCATGACCGAAGAACAAGTAATTTCTCATGCTCAATATCTAGATCTATTTTATACTAAATCAGGCACACTCTATGAAAAGATACCAGATTCTCTGTGACCTTCAAATAATTTCCTCTTCCACCCGATAAAGAATCTCATGTTGTTGATGGCATTATTGCTTATTCCAATTCATAGCTCACAAGTAAACCATCTAGTATATAACTTGTCTCTCCTACTCAAAACCCTCAATCCCACCATCCTGCGGCTTCTACTTCCAAGATAGATGTCATTTCATATGATAAAGGAAAATATGAACAGAAACTTGGAAGCAAGCTGAGAGGAAAAGGTAAGAAAAATAAATATACTTCACCACGAGATAAAAAAGAAATCTTCTTCAAATGAGAACCAAAAGTCGTGATACCCTTGCCTGATTTGTAACAAGGATCACTTTACACATGATTTTCCACACCGCACTAAAGTGAATCAATTTTTTGAATCATCCACTTCTCCCAGTATGTTGACTGACCTTTTTCCCAATTAGAAGACTCATATGATATCCCAGGACCCCTCCACCTCTAACACGATTTTGATGCTTTCCTACTCAAAGTTGAGATCAGATGTTTCGATGGCCACTTAGAAGAAAGGCTATCATAATTTGAATCCACCAAATTGTCAGTATACTGACTAAATTTTGAATTTAGCATCGACCACATCTGATTTTTTTTCCACCTCTAGAATTGAGTGTCAAGCCTCCAAAGGATGTTATCCATAAGTCTTCTTACAACCCTCATTCAAGAGTTTCGCAAAACTACAATGTGGTTGAAGACTTAGCTCAGTATCAATCACCTAAGTGTACTCTTAAGGTGTTGCAAAAATCCCCCACCTAAAAGAAGGCCTCATTGTTAGCTATCAGATGCATGGACCCATCACATTCCAACCTATTGGTTTTCTCTCTTGAAAACTATACTCCTCAGCTCCCATCTCAGTTAGTTATTATTATTTAGGTCATTGTCCATGGTAAAAAGTTTCATCTTTATATTATGGACGAGGGAGCCTCGACCTGCATCATGTATATGTCTTATTGGAAGGAAATTAGTTGACCTCAATTGAATCAATAGACCACAACATTAAATTCCTTTTATGGAAGGACATATAAACCTTGTGGGATTTTGAATTCCCTCCAAGTGGAACTTGGGGGAAAAACTGTCTCCATTGAAATATAAGTTATTAACGGACCTCTTGATTATAATATTGTACTAGAAGGTACATCAGTTTATGCTATGGCTACCATTGTTTCGACTTAGTTCCGCATGATCGCCTCTCATTATAAAGGAGGGGTTATAGCCATAGATCAACTAAAATTCTTTTCCTCTGATTACAATGTTGTCGGGAGTGTCCCTCCTATAGGGGAAGCCCTACATTCCTATTAGCATGTTGATGTTGGATTACCAAAGGATTCATTTCTTATGGGGACTTTGTCCCTCCCCCTCCTCCCCATTCAAACTCCCCACCTTTGGTTGATTGTATCAATATGATGTCATAATTTATGATTATGGATGATCCATGGATTATACCAAGTGAAACTAACATCCAAAGATTTGGTGACTGGATGTTTTTAAACCCCATTGAGCAAGATTATGAAGCCATCTACTTGGCTTGTGTGGCCCATACTTTTTCTTGGATCAATTGGGTAGATCAATATATGGATTATGGTATGCCCCCTAATCCTTTCTCACGTATATTCTCAATCAAGGAAAGCATCATGGAGATCATGATGTTAGAACATGCACCATGGGATAGGAATCACCATCATTTTTCCCTTCCCGATTCCATAGAAGATAATATAGGCAGTTTATACATACCTAAGTTAATTGAATCCTCTACAAATTTTATTTCAATTCATGATATCGACTCTAAGAAAAACCTCTTGAATATCGAAGAAACAATTCCTCTTGATATTTCGATCAAACAAAGAATAGTGCAAAATATTTACATCGAAGCATATTTTTCGTCATCTAAAGTTGAGACTTACTGAGCCCTTTTCGTGAGTTTAGAGATGTCTTTCCCTGCACGTGTGAAGAAATGACAAGTATCTACCCAAACATTGTGGTGCATGAAATCAAAATATATCCCGAGGTCAAATCTGTCCGACAACATCTCTGTCTATTCCATCCTAATAATTCATTCGAGATAAAAGTTGAAGTTTAAAAGCATCTTAGGCCTATATTTATATACTCTCTTCCTTTAACCTATTCGGTTTCAAACGTAGTCCTTGTCATGAAGAAGTGGGCCTCGTTTTGAGTATGTGTCAATTATTAGGATTTTAATCGAGCTTTTTCGAAAGACAACTATCCGACCCCATTTATCATCGAAATTTTTGATGATTGCACTGGTTGTGAGATATATTCATTTATGGATCAATTCTCGAGTTACAATCAAATCAACATTCTCTCTGTTGACCAACCCAAAAAAACATTTATTTGACCCTGGGGTACTTTTGATCATTAAAATATCCCATTGGGTATAAATAACGCATGAGCCACATTTGAACGTGTGATGGATTATGATTTTCATGATATTAAGCATATCGTGCAACCCTATTTGGACGATCTCCCTACTCATTCTAAGCATCAGGCTGATCACCCTCTGTATTTACGGGCCATTTTTCTCTGTTGTAGGGATTATAACATTTTACTTAACCCAAAAAAAATTGTGGTGTGTGTTGGTTTGGGTTGAATCCTTGATTTCGTTATCTCCAAGAAAGGAATTCGTATTAACCCTCTCAAAGTCCAGGAAATTGTTGATTTTCTTGAACCCTACTCCTTATTTTAGTTACAAAAACTCCAAGGGAAATATAGATTCATGAGGAGGCTCATCCCTAATTATGCCAAGTTGAAAAAAGGATTTACTCACTTATTGAAGAAAGGGGTTCCCTTCCATTGGGATGATGTTGCACATAAAGCACTTGATGCCTTGATAGGTGTACTCGTTTAGGCATCTCTCTTATATGCCCCCTAACTATTAGCATGTCTTTGTTAGTATCTAGCTATTTCCATCTCTATTATAGCTATGATTTTGGTAAAAGAAGATGACATTGGGACTGAACATCCCATTTACTATTTGAGTCGGAACCTTAAGGATACTGAGTTTTGGTATACTCATATGAAAATTTTTCTTTGTTGGCCAGTCAATCCATCCAGATATTTCACCATTACATCTTGCTTTGGAAAAATACGGTCATTTAAAATTGCAACCTGATGATATATATACTTTCATGCCAATTTTTGGGCGAAAATTACTCGAAATGGATAGTTATTCCCCAATATTTTGACCTAGAATTCATAAAATCCATGTCTAAGAAATCCCTAGTTTTCGTCGAACTTATGTTAGATCTTCCCTCCCTTGATGCAGAATATACATCTCAAAATTACATCCCTAATGAGTCATTGTTTCTGATATCGACATCTGTCCCGTGGTATAGAGATTTCATGATTTATCTCCAGACCCAGAATTTTTGATACAATACCTCTAGGCATTGAGTACTGACGTATTTAGTACCAATCCTGAATTTATCTGATTATCAATGACACCCTTTAGCGTTGTGGTATCGATATGATTTTATGGAGGTGCCTCAGCCTTGAGGATGTCGTGAAAGTTTTGGATGATTTCCATTCAAGAGCATGTGGTAGACGCTTATCTAGTTACGCTACTGTGCAAATATCTTACATGCTAGTTATTTTTGGCCCACCATTTCTCACGACTGTATCCTTGCAGTAAGAAGTGTCATTATTTCAAGATATACGATCGTAAATTTCATGCTCCACCTACTCCACTGCATCTCATTGTCACTGTTGGCCATTTTGCGCAATAGGGTATCGACTTTATTACATGTAACCCTCATTTTTCCACGGGGCATGGTTATATCATTTTCATTGTTGACTACTATACTAAGCGGGCTGAAGCGATGCCTACATTCAGTAACACTGGAGAAATGGTTGTGTACTTCTTTTTCAACCACGTGATCATTAGGTTCGGTGTTCTAGAAGCAATAGTTACGTATCACGAGAATAATTTTCGGAATGATATGATGACCGGATTAACTTCCAAATTGGGACTTTCACATGAAAATTCCATCCCTATTATCCTCAGGCTAATGGAAAAGTTGAAGCTATCAACAAAATTCATAAAACTATGCTTCAATGCATGATAGGGGTCCATAAAATGAACTGACACTTACTTCTCTATGTTGCCTTGTGGGCATACCGAACCTTAGTAAGGATTTCTACTATATTCACACCATTTCAATTGGTTTAATATCTAGAATATTTCCTTCCCATCAAGTGTTAAATTCAATCATTGAAACTAGATATTGAAATTATCCCTAGTACCTCTGTAGAAGAGGATCGTAATTTATACTTGGCTCGATTGGATTAGACTCGGCGTGATGTCACTTTAGAAAATGAAGCTTAGAAAATACACATCAAAGCATAATATGACAAAATTATCAGTCGTAGAGTCTTCTCAGAAGGATATCGGGTATTGTTATATGACCTGGAAGCTGATAAATTAAGCCTAGGAAAGTTCTACCCCATGTAGTTGGTCACATACATTGTCAAGCATGTCCTTGCAAAAGGGGATTATGATTTGGTAGACCTTGATGGAATTCCACTGTCGCAACCTAGAAATGGGTTGTATCTCAAAAAATACTATGCTTGATCCCATGAGTAGTCCACTGTGTACATAGTATTTATAGGTGTGTTGAGTATTTTTGCATTATGTCTTTCAAAGTTTCCCATGGTTTCTGTTGATACTTACCTACTTTTGTTTACAAATGTCAACCTATCTTGAACTGTATATTGGTTGTGTTGATGGTGTTAGCCGTAGTACTCAAAACCTAACCTCCGTAGCACGGGGCATATTTCCTCCAAATGGTGAGCTTGAGAGTATGCAAGGTATTTTCATCGATATCTCTACTGCAAACATCGATGAGTATAGAACAGTGGTTGAGTTGTTATCTGATGCTATTTCATATGGTATTCATTGTATAATCATCAGTCTCTATTCACAGCTCATATTACTACAACTCACGAATATCTATTCGGTGAGGAATAGTGCCATACTTCACATTGTTTTGACAGTGTTTCTTCTAGAAAGGAAAGTTTTAACTTCATACAATATGAACACATTTCTATAATTCTAAACACTTTAGAAAATTCCTTGACTAATTTGGTTTTAGATAGACATTTGCAACGAATGTAACTAACTTTCAATTCACGTCACATTATATTAAAAGTAGAATAAGAACTAAGAAACATTGAATATATATATATATATATATATATATATATATATATATATATATATATATATTGGTTTTACAAAATGTGTACCCTCAGCCACATATGGCTACATTTCCCATATAAAAAAACTACATGCAAACATCTAAGTATAAAATCAGTGGTGCTCATGATAAAACAACACTACATGAGCTATATTTTGCAGTAATCGGCCGATATGACTAGGTACCCTGATGGTATGTCACTGAAGTCGTAATATAAGTTGATCAAATACAGTCTGATCAACCCCGTAACTCAATCCCTCCATGTGAAACTCCAACTCTAATAGGACCTCTACCACCTCAAGATATTGTAGCACATCCCATCCCACTACAATGACCTGTATTGGTCCTACTGCATCCTCTTATGGCCTTCTCTCTGTACGACAGAGATATGTAGCACCCACTGGTCAAATAGGTTAAATGTCTGCATGAAAACATCAAACATTTTAGCCTGAAGAACATGAAAAACAAAAAAAAAAATGTAAAACTTTTTAAAACCTAAAATGTCAAAGTATCTTAGCTGTAGCATCCCATTGCTCGCCCTCGAGTAGCACGAGCTCAAGATCATCATGGAAATACATCCCTGCTTAAGGATACTCATCTATCATGATGAAACGTCTATGGAGCCATCCAAAAAACATTGGTGAAAATATAATCGTTGATGGACCTACATGTCTGTCTATGTGTTCTATCCACCTCCTCATCCGTGGGACCCTCGAATCGAAGGGCTCAAGTACAATTTGTTGAGGTTGTAGTAATGGTACCCACTCTGAGGTAGAATAAACCAAGATGACACCATAGTCAAATTTTTTCAACTTCCCTTCCTTTGCTTTAGTAATTTATTCCTTTAAGTTGACCAAAACACCCTCACTCTAGTTAAATATTGTTGGCGCTAGACATTCTAACCCATATTGCATGTATGATCTACTTGGCACATGTAATGTTGAGTTGCCTACCAATATTTCTATGATGAACAAGATCGTTCTCAAAAACAGTTGGGTCACATTCTTATGCTAATATTTCCATCCCTAGTAGGAAGGACTCAAGGTCATCAATTGGTAGCAATGTAATCTTTCACCGTCTCACCGCCACTTCTTCCACCTAGAAGAGAGATGGGATTACCTTGTTTTGACAACCCTATTAGAAAATAAATGTCATCTACCTGTATCTCGAGTATATTCTTCCCAAACCTGAACGCATGTACCTGAACATCCCATGAATGCAAAAGGTACTTTAACAAATCCAATTTTTGCCTCATACTAGGAAGCTAGAATAATTTCAACAACCCATAGTTTTTAAGTTCCCAAATGGTAGCAAGGTCCTCTGTTGCAGTTAAATATTGTGCTTCATGCTATATTTCTCTCCATATGAATGATTTTTTTTTATAATGGGTACCTGAAACATCGACAAAGGACTCATTAGGCTCTTTTCCATGCAAAAATCCTTACAAAATTTGAGTCAAAACTATGAAGAAACTTGGAAAAATGTGCCCAAAGCACCCGAGAAGGCTTAGACAGAGTGTTGCACCTCTGTCTGCAATGTTACTATGCCTAGGTGAAATGCCCTTTTTGACCCAGAGGGGGTACATTGGTCCCAGGGCATTTTTTATGAACCCTAAGGGCCTCAAATCCTGAAAGTTTTGCATGAAAACACAAAAATGAATCGTGGAAAGATAGAGAAAGGTATTAGATCGTACCTAGATCCGACGACACTTGAATTAGTTCCCCGGATTGGCCGTAATCAACTACTGAATATGGAGGGAAAAAGGGCTCCAAATACTCATTGTTGAATGTAAAATTTGAAATGGAAAAAATGAAAAGTCATTTTCGATATTTCTGGTCATTTTCTAGTTATTTTATTCATTTTTAACATTTTTACCTACATATGCTTCATTTTTAGTATGAAACAAATATGTTTAATCCTTCTTGTGGTGTTTTGAGTAGGTCGAAAACTGTTAGAAGGTTTTTACTATGTTTTAATAGATTACTTTGACCAAAGAGTACACTTTTATATCTTTTTCGAACTTTGTAAACCAACAAAAAAGGAATCCCCTGTAGTCCTCTTTTCATCTCTTTTCAAACTCCCAAAATATGAAAAGATTGTCGAGAACTTTTCCTTTTGAGCTTTTAAAATTAAATGAAAATATGTCTAATCAATATAAGTTTAACCTTTTTCTCGACTAAGATAGACTAGCTATGACAAAGGAATATCTTAGTCGATCATGGCTAAGAGGTTCTCTTGATTAATTTTTTATATGTTTTGGGACTTAAGAGACTACCTATGAAAAGTGACACATGGATTTTTCTTTTCCTCCTCTTTTTCAAACTATCTAAAAATGAAAAATATGTCAGGTTTTACCTTCGCTTGACTCATTAAACCATCAAACAATGATGGAGTTGTTCAACATCACAAGGCCGAACCACTCATTCACAGGGTTCGTTTAAAATACTAAAAGGTATTCATCCAAAATATGAACTTATAGATCAAGCATATGTTATCCTCCTCAAGCTTGTTAAAAAATAAAGAGGTACTGACTAGTATGGTTGGGGAAATTGAGAAAATAGGGGATTCCATTTTTGCTAAATGGCAGTGAGTTTCTATTGAACACGACACTTTCAACTTCATCTCCATGGCTGTTTGGTTGGGTAATCTTCTTGTATCTTGGTTATGATACCATTTTTAGAGCCTCGATTTCGGTTTTGGATCAATTCTTCCAACACCGTTCGATGTCGGTCTATGTTCAAGAGAATTCCTTCAGTTGATCTCTGCTACAATATTCTTAAGCTTTCATTTCAAGTCTTCCGTTCCTGATCCAAATTCGTATCAACATCATTCTGATCATTTTCTTTCAACCATGATACCCGTTTCATGTTTTTGAAACACATTATCAAGGAATTTGACTTAGAAACACTCATTTCGTACCTTTGTGCTTGCATACATCAATGGCAAGCTTTATTTCTCTAGGTGAAAATTTTACATTAATGGCCTTTGATCAAAATATTCTATGTGGTGTTTGACATCAACTCATTTACTCGCACCATACCGATTGTACCATTATACATGGAGAGCCATAAACATCATCAGTGGTTTCTCTTGCATCTATTATTGACTTACATCATTAGTGAGTAATAATATGGTGTATTCCATGTTTGACTTCAGCTCATTAATTCACATGGATAGACTAATATAGTATTTGGTCTGGTGAATGAGATATAAGATGCCATATCTGGTTTCATCCATTCGGGATGTGATTTTAGGATTTATACAGCTATCAAAATGTATGATGGTCATGATCATATAGACATTCATTCAGTCATGAGTCCATTAGTTGTATCTATAGACGCGGTTTTTGATCATTACACATGCTATGTTAGCTTATGAGTTGAGTATGGGTACAGCTACCAGAGCATCCAGATGTCATGATAAATTTATTGTAACATATGAAGCTCCCTGGTTGTCTTTAATACCTATGCATCACAAGGTAAATCACTCCAGTCATTAGTCACCATATATGACTTTGCGCTTTAGGAGGCATGGAAATTTTGTCACATATAATCAAAGTGAGCCTCCTAATGGGATCAATCACCATCATATTCACCTTGTCATCATCTTTCAAAACTCCTTAAGCATATACCTTTTATCCCTCATAATTTCAACCCTAATCTACCCTATCTGAGCTAGATTGAGGGCCAATGATCCTGAAATGCCTAATGGGGTTCTTTCACCTATAGGTTTCTGTAGTATGTCCAACGTTGGTCACCAGCAGGTTTCCCTCCTTTGCACCTGCATTGGTTCAATAATTCTGGTAGAATGATCAGGATTCTAGAACCTTCACCTTCTAAGAGTTTCCAAAATTTGTTTCAACTACTTACCTTGGAATGACATTCATATCCTATCCTACTGTACTTTGGATTTTTCACCACTTATCCTTTGAGCTTATACCTCCATCAAAGGTTGATCTAAAACCTTAGAATGGTAATTGGATAAGAACTCCCAACTTACCCCTCTCTCTTATATATTTACCCTCTCATATGCTATAACTAATGGCTGGTTTTAGAGAGTGATTATGCCCTTATGATGCTGCATTAATTAGTTATAATCTCATGAATAGGGTAGTTGGAGGTGCATATTGTGACGAGGAAAGGACGAATCAACAACTTAGACGAGTTTTTCTACAAGATCAACTGCCACTTATGGTTGAAATATACTTCCATTTATATTAATGAAAAGAATTCTTTGTTTTCCTATATGTGATATTGTTATTTAACTTATTTCAATACCATTTTTATATATTGATGATAACAGATACATCTCGTAATTTCTTACCTTGTGTTATCTGACTGTGCAAGATCTAATTTTGGTGATCAGAGCTTTGATTGTAGCTTCCAAGCTAAACAAGGAGAAACATGAGCGACCGTTTCTAGGTAGACCTCACTGCATCATCTATTTACATTAAGAAAAAAATTGAGTTCCTTGTCTCTCTGTTGTTTTAGGTTGACCGCCAAACCTAGGGGAGATACCTTTGTATGCAATCATAAATCCAGTATAAAACATACTATCCTGCTTCAAGAAATATTCTCAATTCCATGTTCTCCACTTGGAGAAAATAATTCATCTCCTCCAGCTCTAGGATCCTTGCATGCTACAAACATTCACCCATACTTGCAATCTAGTAAGAACATGTTGTCATACCACGGTATCTGAAAATGGAAACTTTGATCATCCTCTGACACTTTGAAAATATCAAAAATTGGGTCTTTTAAAGGTAAGATTAGTTTTGAAACCTCTTCAAAGATGAGTGGTTAATTTTTCACATTAACTTAAAAGTGAAACAATAACATATGCAACTCAATGTGATAAACATGTAGAGAAAAAACCAACAGGTGATAACATATTTCACCCCGCCTGGGTTATGTCTCTAGGCCATGCTCTAATGGTTATGACTCTTTATTGATCCCAACAGCAAATGAACACATTACAAATTGTTGAATCTGGAGTGCCATTGCTTCTCCTAGAAAGAAGCATTATTCTACAAAGAGTTATCACTCAAAAATATGACTCCCTACACCAAGTAACGATTATTTCAAGAAAAAGGACTCTCTCACAATATGTCCTTGTATTCCACCTTAAATAAAAAAGCATAAACCTACAACTACTTCACAATTAAGTGTTGAAAATGGATTTTCCCATAATAATACTGAGAAAAGACTCAAAATAGTTTATGTATTGAAGTAATAGCTTCAACAGATGTAACTAAAAGAATTGAAAACCTATATCTAATCTTTTTCCATGCTCAAATATGCCTCCATCTCACCTCAAAAGTCTCTCTGTCTCTAGCACTAAACTAATTGAATCTACAAAAATTCCATCATATAGTTCTCAAATCAGAAATCCAATGGTTCTATTGAGTTCAACATACTTAAAAACCTCTATCTAGGGTCTTTTTGAGCTCAAAAAGGTTAAACATTGAGAAATATATGCTTCTTAGAACCAAGCTCTGCTATTTGTCCTGTGTAATGGAAAAACTAGATAAATGTGTGATGAATTCACCCTTTACGTAGTCTTCCGAGTGACAATTTTTCCTGGGACCGACAGAATTCTCGTCGCAATTCGTGCAATTTTTCACCTTGTTTAATTGACCAATTTGGCATTAGCACCGAAATTTTTGCCCTTATGGGTGGTCACCTTGCCACATAGGCTCGAGGCTCAGGTTAACCTCTCACTCCATTCGTTTAAGCCCTCGTTTCTCTTGGTCATGGTCACGTGGCACTTATATGGCCACGACGCAGGGCTAAGCGCATGCCCATGCTAATTTAGCTCCACCGTTATCTCCAGTTATAGTAACGTTGTCGTAATGAGATCGATGCCAATCTTATATGCTTGCCCCTCCGGTATAGCCTTTGTACCAAGGTCATATTAGTTAACATAGGACTGGGGGTCGGGCTTATCTCTACCCCCTTCACCTTTCGCTCGTTGAGAGTCACATGGTTCGCCATAGGATCTAGGTCGAGTCCTGGTCCCCGCCCTCTCTGCCAATAGTACCTCCATTTTCCACCATGGGTGATATGTAAGGTGCCAAGACCAAGGGCAAGGGCTAGTCGAGCGGACCTTCCTACTCGGTGACTCCTCCCAAGCCGGTGACATGGCTAATTCAAATAAAATCAGTGACCATTATATTATAAGAACAGTTGCTGTGGCCCAATGGTATAACATTTAACTGTTGTACAGTAGGTCAGGGGTTCGAACCCTAACAGTGCCCTTCGACCCTTTATAATAAAAAAATGCAATCATCGAGGGCCATGTGCCTCTCTCTCACTAGGCCATGTGGGACCTCACCATTGGCCTAGTTCAAACTAAACCAACCAATAAAATCATGCGACCTACCTCAGTATGGATTTTCCACGTGTAGAGCTGGGATTGGTCCTATATTTTGTCATACACCCAGTCAGCATGACATCAGTTGTATGGTTTGCCCAGTTAGAAGCCCAGTCAACCCTACTGTTTGACTTTTTATTTGTTTGGTTGACGCTTCAGAACATCATAACTAGAGCATATGATGTCTAATTGAGGTTATTTAAGCAACATTGGAATTAAGAAGACAAACACTATGATCTAGGACCAGTTTTGGGAGATTATTAGTACAATATTTTTTCCCTATTTTTTATCTCTAGATCATAAATGAAGAGAGATGTGATATGTAATGCTATCTAGATGTTGTCTAGTTTGGCATTATTTCATTTTCAACATAAATTACTGCCTCTAACAACGATTAATAAATTAATTTAACTTTACAATAGGTTCACTAGGGCTTATGAATGGACACCCCAGTTTCATGAGGTATGTGCCATGTGAGCATGTTATATGATAGGTATAGTTGTAGTAACTTCACACATTTTCTACGTTTTCTAGTTGTTGGAGGTGACCAATGGATTTAGCAATTCTTCCACAAAGATTATAATTATTTTCTTCAAATATTTTAATCTTTTTATGATGACACTGAGATTGAGATCATTTATTTAGAAGGGATCCTAGAAGTGGGCACAAGAAATTTCACTTCAGTTATGTTATTTTTTTGCAGGGATTTCACATCCTTTACATTATTTTTTCTCCATTCGGTTCCTTGAACATGTATGCCATATTTTCCTTATCTAAGTTTTGTTTCGTTATATTTACTTTCTTACTATGCTTAATCCATAAATTTTTATGTCTTTTCCCTATATTTCGATCAACTATATAGATACGAATATTTTTATTGTCATGTACAATACTAGGCAAGACATCTAGCAGATTTTGTCATGGAAACTACTCCAGGTTCTTCTCTGATCCCTAACCTCTCGATGTTCAGGACTTTTCTCCCTCGGATAATGAACAAGGATTCTCCCTAGTTATGGCCTAAGACATCATACCTAGGCATATTATCTTCCCCTTCCAAACTTAATTATGGAAATTTGGCCATTCTTCCCAAAGATTATAATTATCTTCTTCAAATATTTTAATCTTTTTATGATGACGTTGAGATTGAGATTATATATATAGAAGGGATACTAGAATTGGGCACAAGAAATGTCACTTCATGTATGTTATTTTTCTGCAGGGATTTCATGTCCTTTATATTTTATTTTCTCGATTCGGTTCCTTGAGCATGTATGCCATATTTACTTTATCTAAATTTTGTTTCATTATATTTACTTTCTTACTATGCTTAATCTGTAATTTTTTATGTGATTTCCCTATATTTTAACGAACTATATAGATAATAATTTTTTTATTGTCATGTACAGTACTAGGCGAGAGATCTAGCAGATTTTGTCATGGAAACTACTCCAGGTTCTTCTTTGAGCCCTAACCTCCTAATGTTAAGGACTTTTCTCCCTCGGCTAATGACCAAGGATTCTCCCTAGTTATGGCCTAAGACATCTAACCTAAGCATATTCTCTTCCCCTTCCAAACTTAATTACGGATCCATATATATATATATATATATATATATATATATATATATATATATATAGTTATGGTTAACATTCAGTTCCACTACGAATAGGAATTAAATAAATAGAAGTAGACTATATGTATTATATTATTTAGATTTCTCAATACCACTTTTACCTCAGGTGTCATTCTTTTATTTTTATTCATTCTCATCCTCATGGAAAATACAAAGGTGAGTTTCTAATTCAAACCTCTTATCATCCTCTTTAGCAACGGAATTTGGACTTGCACCTATAGTCTCCCAGCGACTTGTAACATATAAAAAAAAAATACACACAACTACAAACACATGTACACATATCTACCTATTACATTGATAATCATTATCAGGATTTTGCCATAGTTATAATACAATACAGAAGCCTTCAATATTTATATTAACAATATCTTCGATTTCCCAAATTAAATCAGACATACTTATCTAAATTCTTCTTGGAAATATGCTAAATTTTTCCCATTCCTTCTCAAATTCAACTCCAAGACCCTTTAGCAGTGTCCTAGTAATTCTGTGGGCTTAAAACCAATCTTTCTCTCTGATTCGTCCTCTTTTCAAAAGTAATTTCCTTTATCTCCCATAATTCTCTTCTACAAATTCCACCTCTTGACATATATCCCCAGTCATGAAAATTGCTTGGCAGTCTATCTCTGCAAATAATTCTACTAAGTAATGGAGAAGAGATGATTTTTTTTTTCATTCCTACCCATTTTTGGGCATAATTGATTTCAACTTTTTGAGTAAAATTTTAAAAAACGTTAAAACATCAAAACAATTTCTTCTTTTATAATTGGTCTTTTTAACTTTCTAGCTTAAAAAAAAATAAAATTCAAAAAATAAATTTTTCAAAGGTATTACCCAGAGAAACTTACTCGCTTTGTACTTCATCGTTGGCTCTCAAGTAATTGACTTTTTTGGTGTGTTGCTCCTTTAGATGAAAAAATCAAAATTACATTCTTTCTTGTTCAAAGTTCTTTTTCTCCGCGTGTCTATTTATATCGACATGTCTAATTGAAAGGGATATTCGTGAATATCAATTTGGTGTTCGATGCCACTATCTACTAAAACCAATGTTATTTTTTTTGTTTATCGTGTATGTGAAAATTTTGCAATAACCACGAATTTACTATATTGTTCGGTGCTTTTATCTATTAAAACCATCGGAAATTGCTTAATTATTGTGTAAACGATCATGCTACAATTGCCACATATTAATTTCATTAAAATACATGTTTTATTCTTATATTTTGTTTGATTGGTTTAAAAAGAAGTTAAATTTATCATATTAAAAATGTTTATAATTTTTTTTTTTTTTAGGGGTTTTGGTTAAACTTTAATGAGACAGATTATTATAACCTTCATCACATATTATTACTAAACTTAAAAAAATATATTTAAAAACATGAGTCAAACTCACCATATTAAAAACACTATTTTAAAAAAAACCAACATTTAATAATTAAACTATAATTTGAGAGAATGGTAATACATTCATCACCTTAAAACACTCCATTGTTGACTTGATAAAAAAATGTTGCCATTTATATTTTCATCACATTTGGTTGAATCTTAAAATGGATTGTTACCTTAATTAATCTAATCTTAACAAAAACAACTAAAAATTTAGTTTTCATAAATATTATCCATGTGATTTTTCATTTACACATGTCTACCTATACCATATATAATATCATATAAAACACATGTCTTCGATCATATTTACATAATTTTAAGAAAGTTTATTTTTAAAACATTTTAAGAAAGCTTATTTTTAAAACATTACGTTAACGAGTTATTGCCCAAATGTAACAACAAATAATGGGATAATGTTCTCATAATTATTAGTGAGATATAATTAAAACATGAGGATTTTCGGTCATGTATTTATATTAAGTTGGGAGAGATTCTAATGTATCTTAAATTACATTCAAGATAAAAATGAATGAGATAATGTTTTTATACTTTAATATTAATTTGATATTATCAAAGTAATTATTTATTAATGAGGAATTTTGGTCATGTATTTATATTAAGTTGGGAGAGATTTTAATGTATTTTAAATTACATTCAAAATAAAAATGAATGAGATAATGTTTTTATATTTTAATATTAATTTGATATTATTAAAATAATTATTTATTATGTATTTGAAATAATTATGTTGTAAGGCGTTATTATTTAAAAACAATTTTCATCCATTATTGTCTCATAACCTGAAACCCTTTAATTATTTCGTTTGCAATATAGTTATGAAAACGCCACTACATTAAATGAACCGCATTTCTTCCACTCTTGTTCTTTTTAAGCATCCAGAGTACTAGATTTTTCTTCTCTGTCAACCCCCTCTTCATCGCTGTCACCAACCCGTTCTACGTCGAAGGAATCTTCAGCAGAGCTAAACCCATGCGTTTCCTCTTCGCTCGCCGAGGATGAGAATAAGCTCAAATAAGCATATTGTTTACCTTCAAATCCATGAGATTGTGCAGACAGTCCTTATCAAAAAATCATCTTTTTGAATCTCTCAGCGGTGGCAGTAATCAAATTTTCTAATCTATGATAGCCGCCCTCCGTTGACCCTACGCTACAACAATCTCCTCCGGAAACCATAAAAACTCATACAGACCACAAGTGATCAATTAATTCAGCCCTGCTTCCCGTATTTCTGAAGCACGAGTGGCACCCAGCCTCGGTTTCTTCTGATTTATCGACCTGATCATACATTAATCCATTACAACCACGAACCTTGTGTAGTTTTTTATATCTATAGGTGTTGAAATATTAAAGTCACCTGCCAGCCTTGGGCAGTGACAAGAAGAACAAAGTACAAAGGCAGCCGCAGCAGAAACAGAGATTGAGTGCGCAACACTCTGTATTGAAGAATGTTGGTGAATCCGTAAGGATGAATTTAATTTTCAAGGGCCGCAGCCGTAGATTGCAGATGAAATTAACTCAGTAATGTGCAGAGCCGTTCTTCACAGTGGAAGGACGAAGATTTTGTAGATCTTTTCTACAAAGGAGCAGAGATATTAAAATCCAGTCGTTTCGGGCTTTAAAGCCCTCAACAACCAGAATGAAGAAAAACAGGCGGAAGTCCTTTATTTTTGAATTGGCGGGACAAGTGGTCCCCACCATTTTTATGCCAATCGGAATCGGAATCGGAAAGTAATGTTGGAGCAGTGTCTTGTTGATATGGAAGAGTTCCGCAAAGCGGAACGTTTAATACATTGAAACTTATACATAAATCACCCCCACAGCAGCGGAGGCCCGTGGGTCCACAAGACCACGTGGCAGAAATCTATTGAATCGATTGATTTCAATCGGAAGGTTTCAATCGGCATGATTTTATTGTGTGCCCCGATCTGGGCAGATCCGATCGCAAGCGGAAGATCGAAGGTTTGTTTTGCAGCGTGTTTAAAGCGCGGACCCGACAGTCTTATATGGCGGATTTAATATCGGGCCATCGAGTCCATGGTGTGATCGCAATCGAAATTTTGGGCGGATCACAAAGTTTGTTGTCAAGACTTTTGTCGATTGCCGATTGCCGACTGCGTAGTGGTCCCCACTCGTACGTCCGGCATTTCATATTTTTATAGTTCTGCAAAGGTTTTTCCTTTGTATTTGGTTTTATTTTTTGTTTTAAGTTTTAATATGGTTTTTATTGTAATGTTTATGACCGCTGCGCCACATATATAAAGTGAAAAGACCCACGTATGTAATGATCGTATTGTATTGTGAACCGCTGTGTGAGCCCGCAGGCAAGAAGAAAACACAGTAAGAAGAACAGAGAGCACTGCTAGTGCGTTCTTGAAGAGAGACAGAGAGTTGTTTTGTTGAGCACTGCGTCTGTAGCAGTCATACACTTTGGTGTTATCCCTCTCTTTAGAGGAAGAATCTGTATCAGTTTTGAAAGGAATAGAAATTTGTTTTAAAGTCCTGAAAAACTCTGTCTCCTGTCAAATTGTTTAAATTACTCTGTGTTGTAGAGGAGAGATTATTCTCTCGATTTCTGTTTGCTTGGAATTCCCAAAATTCCAACATGGTATCGGAGCTAATCTAGGCTCTTTGAATATTTCAAAGAAGCTGAAGAAGAAGACCTGTTGCAGCGTTTCTCTCCAGCAGCGTGAAAAGCTCAACAGAAGTCAAAAGTCAGGTATTTCTCAAAGATAATAGTCCTGTTGCTTTTTATTTAAAAGGAGTTTGTTCTTTCAAAGAAGGAAAGATAGTTTGTTTAAAGTCTGAGTTCAGCTTAAGAAGCAATGGCTGGACCAAGCACTTGTATGAATCTTGGAAGTGTTCAGCTTCCACAGTTTAATGGAAAGAACTATGATTATTGGGCCATTACCATGAGAGCCCTGTTTGTCTCACAAGACTTGTGGGAACTAGTAGAAGATGGTTTCATAGAACCAGCTGATGAGTAGGCTTTTAATGCCTTAACTCAAGCAGAGAAAGATGTATTGAAGAATAATAGGAAGAAGGATGCCAAAGCTCTCTTCTGTTTGTATCAAGCTGTAAATGAGAGTGTGTTTCCAAGGATAGCAGCAGCTAAGAAATCCAAGGAGGCATGGGAAACTCTGAAAGTAGCTTATCAAGGTATGGAGAAAGTTAAAACAACAAAACTTCAATTGCTGAGAAGATATTTTGAGACTCTTTGCATGAAAGAGTCAGACAGTGTTGATACATTCTTTACACATGTGATTGGGATTGTCAATCAGATAAGATCCCATGGAGAAACTCTTGAAGATAGAAGGATTGTGGAGAAACTTTTCAGATGCTTACCCTCAAAGATTGATGTTATTGTAATCACCATAGAAGAGACCAAAGATCTCTCACAGTTCACAGTGGATGAACTTCATGCCTCGCTGATAACTCATGAACAAAGATTGAGCAGAGATGAACACTCATCTCTTGAGCACGCCTTCAAGACCTAGATGCCTTCAGGAAGAGGAAGAGGTCAAAGAAAAGGAAGAGGAAGAGGCAGAAGTCAGAATAGAGGTGGAAGAGACAGCTCTTCACATTCACATGGAAGGAGCAACAGTCAAAGCCAGAGCCATGGCCAATGCAACAGCCAGCAAGGTGGACATCAACACCAACATGCTCAAGGACAAAGGTATGAAAAATCCAATTTCCAGTGTCATTATTGCAAGAAATATGGGCACTATGCCAATGAATGTAGAAAGAAGCAAAATGACATGAAGAATAGGAAGAATGCTAATGTAGCAAAAGAGGAAAAGAACCCAAGTAATGTGATGTTAGCTTGTAATGTAGCACAAGATAAAGAAGATGATGTTTGGTTCTTAGATTCTGGATGTAGTAATCACATGACTGGCAACAGAGCAATGTTTGCCAATATTGATGAAGAAGTTAAATCTGAAGTGACCACAGGGACTGATACTAAAATCTCTGTCAAAGGGAAAGGTAGAGTAAGTATTCGTGCAAGGAACGGTGAGCAAAAATTTGTCCCTGATGTGTATTATGTTCCAGGTCTGAAATGTAATCTTTTGAGCGTTGGGAAGCTCATAAACAAAGGTTACAATGTTATATTCAAAGATGATGTGTGCACCATAAAAGATATTCCTCCAAGTAAGAAAATTATTGCTAAAATACAAATGACCAGAAATAGAATGTTTCCACTCAAGCTCAACATTGACTTGAAGCAAAAGGGAAAGAATGTAGCAGCTATAACTCAAGAAGCCTTCCAGAAGGAAGAGAAAGATGAAAACTAGTTATGGCATTTGAGATTTGGACATCTCAATTTCGGAGGATTAAATTTACTGCACAGAAAAGGAATGTTAAGAGGCTTACCACTGATTGAAAAGCCTGACAGCCTATGTGAAGGCTGCATCTTGGGAAAGCAACACAGAGAAAATTTTCCTTCATGGAAAAGCATAAGGGCGAAAGCACCTTTGGAGATAATCCACTCAGATTTATGTGGGCCGATGCAAACATCATCTGTTTCAGGTAGCATTTACATGCTGACCTTCATAGATGACTTCACTCGAAAAGTGTGGGTCTATTTTCTAAAATATAAAAGCGAAGTCTTTCAGAAATTTCATCAATTTAAAGCTCTTGTAGAAAACCAGAGCGGAATGCACATTAAAGTCCTCAGAACTGACAGAGGAGGAGAATACATATCAAAGGAATTTCTGCGTTTTTGCAGAGAGAATGGTATTCACAAACAATTTACCACAAGATACACACCGCAACAGAATGGAGTTGCTGAAAGGAAGAATCGAACCATAATGGAGATGGTGAGAAGCATGCTGAAGGCAAAACACTTGCCGAATGAGTATTGGGCAGAAGCAACAAACTGTGCTGTATATATTTTGAATAGATGCCCCACAAAAGCAGTAATGAACAAAGTTCCAGAAGAAGCGTGGAGTGGCAGAAAACAGGGAGTCACCCACATGAGAGTTTTTGGGTGTGTAGCATATGTACACATTCCAGACAAATTGAGAAAGAAGTTGGCTAGTAAGGGGGAGAAGTGCATTTTCCTTGGATAATGTGAAGATTCCAAAGGATACAGACTGCATAACCCATCCACAAAGAAGTTTGTAATTAGCAGAGATGTGCAATTCATTGAAGAAGAAGCGTGGGATGGAAGCATTGAGAAAACAGTCAATGTCAAAAACTGTTTATCTCATGATGAAGATGATGGAGATGTGGTTGAGATTAATAACCCATCCATTGCACAACCTCTAGCAGTGCAAGGACAGCAAGGGACGCCTCAAGCGGCAGTAAGAACACCCTTGAGAAGAATCGGTAGTGGTTCACCGAGTACACCACAAGGAGCAGAATCGAGTGCTTCATCAAGCACGGCTACACCAAGTGAAAGAGGAACAAAGTTCAGAAGCCTTAGAGAAATCTTTGAGCAAGGAGCAGCAGATGAAGGTATGAATTCCTTATTTGCATTGTATTTTCAAGTTGATGATCCTATTCATTTTGAAGATGCTATTAAAGATAGAAAATGGATAGAAGCTATGGATGATGAAATTAAAGCCATAGAGAAAAAATAGAACATGGGAATTGGTAGATTTACCAGAAGGTAAAGAAGTCATTGGAGTTAAATGGGTATACAAGACCAAAAGCAATGCTGAAGGAAAAATAGAAAGACACAAGGCAAGACTTGTTTTCAAAGGATATAAGTAGATGCAAGGGATTGATTATGAAGAAACTTTTGCACCAGTTGCAAGAATGGAAACGGTAAGAGCAGTGTTGTCCATAGCAGCACAAAACAGATGGAAAGTATATCAAATGGATGTAAAATCCGCATTTTTAAATGGATTTTTAATGGAAGAGGTATATGTTGAACAACCTCTTGGATATGAGAAGAGAGGCCAAGAGCATAAGGTCTGTAAATTGAATAAATCTCTTTATGGGATGAAACAAGCACCAAGAGCATGGTACATCAGAATAGATTCTTATCTATTGGAGAATGGATTTGAAAAGTGTGAGGGAGAACCCACCCTCTACATCAAAGAAAAGGATGGTAAGTTATTGATTGTTGTCTTATATGTTGATGATTTAATTTTTACAGGTAATGATGATTACCTTGTTGAAAATTTTAAAACAGTCATGAAAGATGAATTTGAAATGACGGACATGGGTTTATTAAGATACTTCTTAGGAATAGAATTGGAGCAAGGTGAGAAAGGAATTTTTATTTCTCAAGCAAAGTATGTGAATCAAGTTTTAGAAATATTCAACATGCAGGAATGCAAAGCTGCAATTACTCCCACAGTAATGGGATTGAAGTTGAGTAAGAATGACAGCAGCAAGGATTTCGATCCAAGTTTGTATAAAAGCATAGTTGGCAGCCTCATGTATTTGACTGCAACTAGGCCGGATATTATGCATGCTATTAGTTTAATTTCCAGGTTTATGGAAAATCCAAAAGAAGCACATTGGCAAGCAGCAAAGAGAATTCTGAGGTATGTGAAAGGAACAAAAGGATTTGGTATTTTATATACTAATTCAGAAAATTCAGAATTAGTTGGATACACTGACAGTGACTGGGCTGGAAGTGTAGATGATCGGAAGAGCACTTCCGGTTATGTTTTTCATATCGGTTCAGGAGCCATTTCATGGGCTTCCAAGAAACAGCCTATTGTAGCATTATCTACAGCAGAGGCAGAATATGTGGCAGCTACAACAGCAGCGTGTCAAGCAATTTGGATGAGAAGGATGTTGAGAAGTTTGTGCCAAGAACAAGTAAAGGGCACTGTGATTTATTGTGACAATAGCTCAGCTATTGCATTGTCAAAGAATTCTGTGTTTCATAAAAGAACAAAGCACATAGACACAAAGTATCATTATATCAGAGAATTGGTGAATAATGGTGAAGTTGTTTTACAACATTGTAAAACAGAGGAACAATATGCAGATATTTTAACTAAACCATTGGAACAGAAGACCTTTGAATTTTTAAGAGAATGCTTGGGTATGATGAATAACCCAGCAGCTGACTTTAAGGGGGAGTGTTGAAATATTAAAGTCACCTTCCAGCCTTGGGTAGTGACAAGAAGAACAAAGTACAAAGGCAGCCACAGCAGAAACAGAGATTGAGTGCGCAACACTCTGTATTGAAGAATGTTGGTGAATCCGTAAGGATGAATTTAATTTTGATGGGCCGCAGCCGTAGATTGCAGATGAAATTAACTCAGTAATGTGCAGAGCCGTTCTTCACAGTGGAAGGACGAAGATTTTGTAGATCTTTTCTACAAAGGAGCAGAGATATTAAAATCCAGTCATTTCGGGCTTTAAAGCCCTCAAAAACCAGAATGAAGAAAAACAGGCGGAAGTCCTTTATTTTTGAATTGGCGGGACAAGTGGTCCCCACCATTTTTATGCCAATCGGAATCGGAATCGGAAAGTAATGTTGGAGCAATGTCTTGTTGATATGGAAGAGTTCCGCAAAGCGGAACGTTTAATACATTGAAACTTATACATAAATCACCCCCACAGCAGCGGAGGCCCGTGGGTCCACAAGACCACGTGGCAGAAATCTATTGAATCGATTCATTTCAATCGGAAGGTTTCAATCGGCGTGATTTTATTGTGTGCCCCGATCTGGGCGGATCCGATCGCAAGCGGAAGATCGAAGGTTTGTTTTGCAGCGTGTTTAAAGCGCGGACCCGACAGTCTTATATGGTGGATTTAATATCGGGCCATCGAGTCCATGGTGTGATCGCAATCGAAAGTTTGGGCGGATCACAAAGTTTGTTGTCAAGACTTTTGTCGATTGCCGATTGCCGACTGCGTAGTGGTCCCCACTCGTACGTCCGACATTTCATATTTTTATAGTTCCGCAAAGGTTTTTCCTTTGTATTTGGTTTTATTTTTTGTTTTAAGTTTTAATATGGTTTTTATTGTAATGTTTATGACCGCCGTGCCACATATATAAAGTGAAAAGACCCGCGTATGTAATGATCGTATTGTATTGTGAACCGCTGTGTGAGCCCGCAGGCAAGAAGAAAACACAGTAAGAAGAACAGAGAGCACT